>CM031860.1:10230697-10369841 GCA_018697195.1 Certhia americana
ACCTTGGCAGCGGCAAGCTGGAATGGGCAGGATGAGAAATATCCCAGGATGGTAGAGGAGATGTATCAGAAAGTCCATAGCTGTGGGGTGTCGCAGCAGGAACAGGGTGCTGGATAACAGCGTAGCAAAAACCTGGAGCAGTGGCAGAGCACAGCGGGGCTGTCCAGCCGCAGCCGGGCTCCGGAATGCGGCCATAAGAGGCTCTCTTGGGGCACTGGGGCCCTGAGTTTTCTGCTGAGGCTCCCCCGCAGATGGTGAGGGTCCTTTTCCAGTGAGGCTGGGTGTTAATAAGGTCACAGTTCAACAGCTGCTCTTACAAGCAAAGGCTCATCCAGTATGAGGTGGAGCTCTGCGGTGGCAGTGAATTCTTCCCCCAGCAACTGCAGACTGGCCATTCCTCCTCTGATCTCGACAGAGACAGAGACAGAATCCGAGCCCATCCCCTCATCCCCAGCCAAAATCTCGCAGTAGCTGCCCTTTCCTAGAGAACCCGCCAGCTGCACTCCTCCCCATCCTCCTCAGCTACATCTTTTGTCTCTTACCAACAAATGGAAAAAAATTCCAGGAGAGAGAGAAAAAAAAAAAAAAAATCGTAACCTTCAACACACAGGTTTTCAGGGAAAAACCCTAAAATACTCCCCGTCCCCCCATCCTCTCTCCCCCTCCACCTTGTAGATTCAAGCAGCAGTTTGGGAATCTCTGGCATCAGTCCCCTCTTCGCAGCAGATGAAGCAGGTGGGCTTTCTCTCGCCAGCTCCACATTTTCTAAGACATGGGACTGAAATGGAGCTGGTCTCTGATCTTGGACCAAAACCGCACTGTCCAGGTCACTTCAAAAATCCACCGAAGGATTGCTACTGCAGCCTCTCTAAGGTGAGGGAAGGGGAAAACATCCCTTCTTGCCTAAGCTAACAAAAAAGCCAAACTAGTCAAGAAAAAAAAACAAACCAAAAAACCCAGACTGCGCACCACACTGGCTGCCTAAGGAAGTGAGGCTTTGGAAAAGCCTGCTGAAGAGCCCCAAGGCTCTCCTCTGCCCCCAGACCCACCTAAAAGCTACAACAACCATTTTTGGGCATAAGGCAAATGATCAGGGAATAAGCTAATCATCATAAAATCACCCCAGGACAGAAAGGAAAATAAATTGGGCAAGGGTTTAAGTATGACTGAACATGGTGATAAGACACTAGAACAACAAAGAATTAAAGGAACCATTCCAGAAAGGTTTCATATACGAAGGGTCAAAAATAACTTTGGAAAGAAAAAAGAGTAAACAAGCCAAAGATGAAAGAATAAATGAAAGATGACAGCAATGATAAATCAGAAAGGGAATACAATATGCCTGTACCTATGATTCAAAGTGGAAGAATTTACTTAATAGACTCATGGAGAAAAGTCATTATGTCACAGGTAGTAAGTATATCAATGTGCACACCATGTTTGCCTTACTGAAATTAATTGTTCTTGAAATCTCTATTTGGTCCCAAAAAGAAAAAAAGTAAAAAAATAGGATGTGTTGAGTGAATCTTTCAAAATAATTTGTCAAAAAATACACATTTCAATATGGAGTATTATATGCTCCACTAAAATACAGAAAAAGCTGTTGTGGTTTTTTTTTCTGTGCAGCATCCAGAAGCAGAGATGGTAGTGGCACATAACCACAACAGGAAACCACTTTCGTTAGTTTTTCTAGGTATGACTAACTATGAAACTGTTTCACAACAGGTAGGGCACCAGAGGCATTACTTAGTCTTTAGCTCTGCTGGGTAGTTAAGCATACTTTTGAAAATACAACACTATCCCATAAAATATGAACTATGAGTTATGCAGAGGAGTCCATAAACATAGCAACATACAAAACCACCCCCAAACTCCTTTCTAAGTAACTCGTAGAGTATCTTAAACTGATTCCAGGGTTGAAACAGATTTAGGTACAAAACACTTAAATTCTCTGTTAACAAAAGCCAATCTTTTAACAAGTAAACATTTTTACCAGTTGAAAGCTCTGAAATGATTCTCAGTACTGTTCTAAAGGTTCCCCATGGATAAGCTTCATTAGTTCCTCTGCAGAATTAATTTATGTATTATTATATTGTATGCACATGCATTATCAGCAGCTTTGCTAACACATACTAATGACTTTGATTGGTCCCCTTCTAGAAGCTGTCAAATGCCAAAGAAAAACTTGATGACCTGTGGGTTTTTTCTTCCCCATTCAGAAGCATTCATGGGCAGTAACTCTTTCAAAAGTCCACAGCTCATAGCTTATTACAAATCAGCAACTGCAGACAAGAGAAAATAAAGACTGAAAATAATAACCATAAAATATTGTACTTTGGTGGTTATTTTTCCCTACAGACGCACAGATGGCTTTCATGTAAAGACCAAAGTCTGTGTTATTGCATATTTTGTTGTGTGGGATGGAGGCTTAAGCATTCAATTTCTAACATTTTACAAGTAATTTAGGAGAAATAGCTATTTTATATCTCAGAATTCAGCTTTTCTGGCAGCCTATCTATGCACGGAAGTGATATTTCTGTAGCCTTGAAAACGAGTTGTGGAAATTCAAGGCAGTTAATCAGGAAAGTTTAGGTTGAAAAGTTTTGAAGGTAATCTGGGTACAACAACTTCAGAAAAGATTGGTTTGATTTTACATAAAATAATCACTAGCCCTAATATATTTCAAAATGCATATATATATATATATATATATATAAAATGGAAAAATCTCAGAAATCAATTTGTTGACATCTGAGAGAAAAGCAGCCAGAAATACTTTTCTTTCTCTGCATAGCTTCCTGACTTATTTCCTGGCTTATTTGTGGCTTGCTCTGAAAAGACAAAGTGTAATTGCTTTCAAGGCAAGAAGAGACACAGAGCATTTCAGAGATTGGAAAGTCATGTGTGTCTGGATCAGACTGGTTTTTTTTTGTCTTTCCTAAAAAAAGCAAGGAGGGGGAAGGAAGCAAGCTTTTGCTACAGAAAGAAATTGCTATAGAGATGAAGACAATCTCACACAAATACAAATCCAGATATTAGAACTAGGTGATCTTTAAGGTCCATTTCAATGCAAACCATTCTACAATTCTATTTGGGTAAGTCCCAGTTGTTGCTTGCATGTTTCAGCAAAGCAGTCACAGGCCTTCATGCCTATCTACATTTTTATAGTGTTTTCTTCTCATTCTAATTGATTTCTGGTGTATATAAATATCTCAGAGGCAGGTGCCAAGTGGGTGGTGCCAGGCTCTTCAGTGCTGGCCAGTGACAGGACCAGAAGCAATGGCCATAAACTAAAACACAAGTTCCACCTCAATGTCAGGGTGGCAGAACACTGAAACAGGCTGCCCAGGGAGGCTGTGAACTCTCCTTCTCTGGACACATTCCAAGCACACCTAGACACATTCCTGTGTAACCTGCTGTGGGTGACCCTGCTTGGCAGGGGGGTTAGACTACATGATGTCCTGAGGTCCCTAATGTCTTATATAAGATGTGACCAAAAGTATGTATGTAATAACCATCTATGTAAACTGTCAAGATAGAGGGGCAGTGTTCCTTATCTTCTCCATGTGTCAACCCTGATAACACCCTCTGGGGGCTATCTTAGCTAAGGGGCCATCAAGGTCTCCCAGCATGACTCAGAATTACATCATCCCCTTGTGAGATGCTCCACCCAAGGGGACGAACCAAACTTTCCTACCTGGATATAATCTGAGGCTTAGAACACCACCGGCAGCACTACCCACTAGATTCCCAGAGGACAAGAGCTCGATACCCACCATTGGACCTCCAGAGAAAGACCAGATTTTTCTACAGGAGCACAGCTTCGACAGAATCACATCCATCACTCCAACAGGACTGCAGCCACCATTCAATCAGACTGCTACTGCCACCCTGACCAACAGGGTGTCAGGTCATATTCTGACTCCTGTCAATTTAAGCCAGTATTTATGTACTATTGCCTTTATCTTAATTTCCCTATAAAATTGTAGTTCTGACTTGCAATCTCCCATGAATTTGCTTTCAAACTAGTACACCTAACAATTCTGTGATTCTGTGATTGTTTTTATAAAAAAAGATCATGTAGCTGAAAATGCCTCCTGGAGCCAAACCTTCAGATTTCAGCAGCTGCCTCTAGGTTTTAGACCTCAACCTCTGATTACACCTGCAAAAGTATGTATTTAACAACCTCTGTTCAAATCTGTGAGAGTCCTCAGTGTCCTCAGAAACATAAAGGAAACTTCTGACATCTTCAGACATCAAACACAACCTGAGGTAAGAACAATACTGAAGAGATCCCTGAATCAGAGCCACCCTCAGTAATCACCTATAACAGAGGACCATCAGCAAAATAAATTCTATTTAAGCTTAGAGTTGTGTCTTGCTTGGATTAAAATGAAGAAATAATGCCTTTCTAATGCAGAAGAACCTCTAGAGAGCATTTCTCCGCAGACTATCAGGATATTGAGATGGTGATGTAGTCAGGCCATGACATTTAATATATACAAAAAATGGGAGGCCCAGTCACAGATGGATAATGTGCAAAAGAGTTACACACCTGTTTCCACCACATTTTCTGTTAAAAACCAAATAAAACCCCAACCTAGAGAATTTGTAGAGAGGCATTTACCTTCTGATCATTTTGATAATAAAGTGCCAGTACTAATTCCAGAAAGCAGGAGAAAGCAGTGCTAAGGAAACATTGTTCTGAGCTGGTGAGATTTTCACAAGCTGGCTGACAGCTCTAGGTCAATCTCTCAGCATTTCCTGCTTGCTTTTTAGTAGCTGAGTATCAAAGTAATTGGAGAAAGAGGAGAAGGAGGAGAAATAAGGTAAGGGGGAAAAATAAATAAGTGGAATCTAGTAATCTGTTCAAAGAAAACAGTATTCAAACTCCAGTGTAATGGATAACCTGTGTAATCATTCCAAAATAGCTCCTCAGACACATTTAAGAAGAAATTCAACTTCTTCAAGCTTAAGTCTGAAAGTGAATTATATTGATCTGGATTAAGTGACTACCTTTTCCCTCTCAGAATAAGATTATGCTCCAAGGAATTCTTCAGATACAAATATTGCAGTATAAACCCACATCTCCCATGACCTATGCTAGTTTTCGTGGGTAGACCTGTGTTTTGAATAAGGACAAAATTAAAATTTATTGCCATTAAAATTATTTTCAAATTATATTTCAGCAGCTGCATCTGCCAGATCTGAACTGCTGCATCCTGCTCCCATCTGAACATGGGAGAAGGAATAATTGGGGATTTTCCTTTGACTACCTGTCAGTAGTCAGACCAGAAAACAGAGTGACACCATGGGGAAGAAAACACTGGCTTCTACCTGGTGCAAATCAGCACATCAACAGACTTATGCTGGGGTATTTCACATGTGTCCCTGGACTACCATTATCTATATTTATATTTGAAACGTGGTATTTTGTGCCCACGTGTGCCAATATGGACAGTCTCCCTTTCTGCTAATGGCCTTTGTAACTAGGGGTGCCCACATTTGTTTCCAGATGTTTGGCCACATGATCACGAGGAAGGTGGTCATAATGGCCAGATAGGATAGGATAATTTAATGGATGGGATTTTCATTTGTGCCTCACTCTGCTTTCTTGTCTGTGGCCCTGAAATATTTATTCAATAAAGCTGCACTGCCTGCTTAACAAATTACATCTTTCAAACTTATTTATGAGGGATGACAGATGGGGCTACTGTGCAGGGGAGCACTAATGGATGGTGGGAGCATATCACAACGCCAACAATGAAAATTATTCTTTGACTACTGAGAAGAAAGAGGCCTCTTCTGCACAGATAAATTGCTGCACTCCCCATTATCTGCTGCACCTCCATTGTCCTCTGTGCAAGAGGAAGGACTGACAAATAAGGGAAACTTTATTGCTAATTTGCATTTAACCAGCTTATAAAAATGCATGTACTAAAGCTCAGAGGTCATGAACGAATACTTATTTACAAGTCACTTAGAAGAAATATTTTCTTTCTCTTAGCATCCATTTCAGTGGTAAGCAGCACCAGAGAAAGATTGAAACACTTCATCCCTTGAACAATTACATTAGTTCAAACAACAGCCAGGTCACTTCCATGGGTTTTGCTGTGCTCCTTGATCCACAGCCTTGCCCTTGCTCCTTTGGATCTGGACTTCAGAGAGCATTAAGCAACCTACCCACCCCCACCTGTGTATCCTCTTTGTGAAACACATCACTGTTCTCTTACCTCTCTTCAATCTCCAACAGTACCTAGGCCTGGGTAGGAGCTGGAAAAGGTAGGGCACTCCACTTAGCATGAAAATATACCTTTCTATGGCACTGTGAACCAGGGATACCCAAAGATTGGGTAAACCAAGCTGCGCCCTCTTCCCTCACTGAGGCACGTAAAGCTTTTTTCACTGCACAGTGAGGGAAGTGCATTTGGAGAGAATTTATCTCCAAATAGGAAATGGTAACTTTGCTGTCAAAGGAGGGATCCAGGAGAGCATGTTGCACATCCTGACTGTTCTGCATGCTCAGCAGCTGAGTGCCAACCTTGGAGGCAGTGCTCGCTCATCCATGAGGCTCAGCAAGCTGACAAGAAGGTAGCTTTTCCATGGGTCAGTGACCTTAAATTTCAAAGGAGTGAGGCAGTGAGCTCAGGAAGAACAAGAACCTGTGTGGGGGCAGAGAATCTGTTCCTACATTAGCCATCAGTCAGGACACCCCTGCAGCACCACTGTCAATGTGACCTCTTTTCTGATGGGTGCCCCCCAGCCCTCCCACCTACTGACTCAGGCAATACCATGGGTCAGTCTTTAAAGGATGAGCACAGGGAATGATGCCAGGGATATTACAGCACCCCCATGATCATCTACTCAGCTGGATGCAGAGGCACATCCATGCCATGGAGTCATCAGGACCTCTCGCAGGGGGACCCCACTCCAGCACTGTTTCTTTTATGTGATTTAACCTTTGTGCGCCCACCAGAGCAGTGATGTGCAGGGAGAAGATGACTACTTTTGAGGTGGAAAAGCTATTTGGTGGATGTACCTGCATAAAGCATCCTGCTGTGCTGCATCAAGCATGATAAGATCTGTCAAAGAGTAACATTTCCTTCCTCTTTTAAAGGAAAGCACCTCAGAAATATCATGCTAAAAGGTTTTCCCCTTTCTTTCTTTCATTAATGGCAGCTTTATGTAGCTACTAGCCCTAGCAAGACATCTTTTCATATAACTTAATACACACTGCCTGAAAACATGTATAGCAAAGCTTATTTATTTGAATGAATGACTTAAGTACTGTGTATGTATTTATTTGAATGAATCACTTAAGTACTGCAGGGGCAGCGTGCTCATCCATACTTTTGTTGTTTTGGTCCTGACTCCCAGTACTGTGGTCACAGGTGAGGAGCTCACAAGGGGATGCCAAGGGACTGCCAAAGCTGTAGCAAAGCAATGCTCCCTGCCTGGCACACAAAGCAGACTGATTTACTCGGCAGGGTGTTGGCATGCCCACCCTTGTCCTTGCTGTTTCCAACAGCTTGGCCATCTGAACATGCCTTTTCTTCTCCCCTTGCCCATATGGGTAGCAGCTGTTGCTGAGTCCCATGTAAAAAAAAATCAGAAACAAAACAAAATAAAAAACAAAAAAAGGAGCAAAGACTCCAGAATTAGTTAATGGGAACAAGTAACTCTGCCAGCAAAGCATTATCTGGCAGTAGCTGTCAGGTCCCAGTGACCAATCTGCTCACTGTCACTTTATTCCCTTGTTTCTCCAGATGAGGTATTTCAGATCTGCCTCTACCACAAACCATTTAGTGTGCCTGGCCCAAGGGACATGTGGCCACCACAGGCTATGGCTGCAGCGGTTCAACACCTGCTCTGGCACCACACTGGCTTTTAGAAAAATAAGATTAATTTTATTTATTTTCCAAGGCTCTCAATGAAGCTGTTGCCAGATGCTCTTTCAAGTACACCCTCAGCATGTGCAGCAGACAAATGCGTCAGGTGCTGGGATGTTCTCCCTTGCCTTTATCAGCACCTGTCCCAGCTCCCCTACCAAACCACAGCTTAGAGATCAGCTGCTCATCCATTGCATTGGATGACACTGCACAACTGATGTTGGAGGGAGATTTTAACTGCTTCAGTCCTGGTAAAGCAGATCTGTCCCTTTGGGCAAGTGAAACTCCTCCTGGCAAGGGGATTTCCTTACCCCTCTGCCTGACAAGCTCCCACAGCTGGCACTATGGGCACAGGCACCATGGCTGATCTTCCACCATATCCCTGGCTTATGGTTGTCCCCAGACCATTCCTACTTCCACACAGACCAGAGTCACAGTACCACATCGACCTCAAGGACAAAAGATTTGTTTCATCTTTAGTCCTGTCCAGTTTTTAATTTTTCATTCTTCTTGCTAGAAGGGACACACTGCGTTTCCAGCCAGGCAGTCCCTCTAGCCCTTTGCTAATTACCTACTTTCCTGGGGAGGATAAAGAAATCTCTTTCTTTACCTCTAACAGGTTTGTTTTTTTTTTTTTAAAACTCACTACCCATAATTTATTATATATTTATTTATTTTTAAAAAGCCCAGCTCCATAGTTAAGATCAGGAGCATATCTGGAGGTACACAGACTCTTGAAACTTCCTTGTTAATCAGCCAATGACTTTGGCTGGGCTGACATTTCCCAGGCTATTTTTAGAGTATGACTCAGACACTGCACAGAGTGCAGAAATCCCTGTGGGCTGATACCAGAGCCTCATTCAAAGCTGCGCTGAAGCATCACACGAGAGGGAAAGGGAGTCAAAATGGACAAAGGATTTTGTTCACCTGCCTTTGTGGCTCGCTTTACAAAAGCAAGTAAACATGGAACACAAAATATTATGGCAACATAAGGAGATATTAGAAACTGAAAGGGAAATTGTCTTACCTGGCTCTGACAGGAATATTTCCATCACACATTTTTTGGCTGATGGATAAAAACACAGAGCCTTATGAATGCCTGCTACTAGATGTTCAGCTGAAAACCCAGAAGACAAATTTTAAGGCTTTTTTCCGCAGCCAGTTCTATGAATATTTAACTGAAGCCTGTTTCCCTGCATGTGTGAAAGTCCATAGCACAAGTCTCAGCACCCACCTGGCCTCCTGACTATTTGTTACTGTGAAGAGAAGACCCAGAGATCTGACTAATGACTGTTTGGTGAGAGCCAAGGGTACAGATGAATATTAGGGTTGGGGGAAGAGAATGGGGATGCAGGAAGAAGGGCATCAGTCTTCTGTGGACTGCCTTGTTCTCATTAATAACTGTTATGCATTACTTCACAGAGGGCTGATGGAGTAACTTTGGGAGCTTGTTTTTAAATCCCTGTGTGGTCTCCGAGACCTGCCTGTTGATATGTTGTTGCATATCACTGGAGAAGAAGCTATTCCTGTGAGCCAGGTTTCTCTTATGAAGGATAATGCAACCTGAGTCCTCATTGATCAGCTTTAATGCAAGTTAAAGTAGTCAAGCCTTCCCATGAAAAAATTCCCTGGTTCCTCTAGTCACTGGATTTTATTTAAAATCTTTTTTCTTTTTAATAGCAGAAAATATAGTTAGCCTGAAGTGTCATGGACATTTTGCTGCATTCTGAAAAGAGATAATTTAAATTGTTACATACTACTTCAAACAAGCAGCAAGGCATCTCGGTACTCAGCCTGGACTCGGGTACCTTGGAAGTTCAGTGAAGGTGGTGAGGCCAGGAGCCCACACCCCAGCTTCTGAAAAACCTGACCCTCTCTATACCCTGAAAAAGGAAGAAATACAGCTATTTTAGCAGAATCCTCAAAGTAAGCTGTTCTAGTGCACACAGCAATGGTGCTTAGGGAAAGGTCGAGCTGTGTCCTTACTAGCACCTCTCTCCCAGCTCTCAAATGGATTCTGTGTGTTACCTGGGTTTGCTGGGCTAGTGATTACAGACATATATTAACTAGGGCTTGGAATTAAGAAAAACACTTTCTGCTACAGCTCTGTAACACACCATAATTAAAATGAATCATTTACTTTTTGTCATGGTGCTACTGGATCACAACACACCTTCCCTGCTATCTTGTGCTATCCAAGTCTCAGCACCTTGTTCCCTGGCTTGCTTTGGGATGCCAGGCTGTTTATCCCCCTAGCAGAAGCAGAGTTGTTCCTTCATTTCTTTTCCTCTTAGCTGGACATATTCTGATTTTATTTCATGTGTGAGCTCCCTACTGGTGCTGGGGTGGGAGGGAGCTGGCTGAGCCTGTGGCAGGCGGTTTCCAGAGTCAGCAGCACTATATTGATTTCTGTCAGCCAAGGACCTGGCACTCAGCCTGCCCAGGGAAATGTTACCAGTGGCTCCAGGGTGAGACACAGAACACTCAGAGCACATATAACTGGGCATTGCAGTGATATACAGGAATGGCAGAAACCCCTGGACCCCATCAGCCAACAAGTGAGAAGCAGAAAACTTTAAGCCTTAACGAGTTTTTGTCATGGTTTGTTTCCAACCTATAATTATTTTAATTCCAGTTAGTACAGCTATGAACATTACTTGTGGAGCTATCATCTTAAGCAGCAGAAAATCCCACAGATCAATAGGATGTTGCATTATGTTATTTCCTGTCATTGATTTTAGGTCTCACATCTTCCATGCTTTTATCTCAGGCAGAAGTAAATAACTACATGACTGTTTTCTGCAATGGCATTTTACACATCCCTTAAGCTTTCTCTACAAAATAAACACCCACTTTCATATCCATCCTTAACGGGGATATAAAGTGCTTACTATCCTACAGTATTTATGACTCTCTAGATGCTTCTTATAGGAGCTTTTGGTTTTCTGAGAACTGCCTAGAAGTGCTCAAAGCAGACACAGAACACTAGCTAACACAAACCCCAGTGTGATTTCCAGCTCTATCCCAGGAGCCAGCTCTTAAGGCAGCCATGGCTCTTCTGCCCAAGGCAGCTCCCCAAGATAAGTTGCAAAACAATTCCCAATCAAAAAAACCCCACCATAATTAAAACTCATTCATGTACATCCTAGAGAACCATCTTTTTCTCCACCTTTTTTTCTGTGATAATCAAATATCAGGCCAGAGTTGCCTGAGCACAGCCAGCACAGAAAGTTGTTGCTGCAGAAAATAGCTCCTCCTGTGTGATCAGAATATGAACAGCTGAGAACTTGTACTAAAAGGAGAGAAGAAAAAATGCTCTGCAAAATACAGCAAAGCAGCCAGTCTGCCTTGGACTAGCAATGTTATGCCAGCTTGTGACCAGGATACCTCAGAGGGACACTGTAGAAAGGATTCCTTCCCTTATCCTTCATTGCCTAATTAAAGTGCTTTCAAGATACTACTCCCTGCAAAAGCAAAAGGGAATGGAAAGGGCACTGGGAGACCCGTACAGTGCCTGATACTCCCTGTTAGCTTGGTTTAGATGATGCTCATATTTATCTGGTTTCTCAGATGTGTGCATCAGCAGCAGTAGGCCTGACTGGTGGGGGGCAATTTTCTCTTGTTCCAGGACAGCAGGAGGAGGATGAACTTTTCCATGTGGCCTCAGGACCTTCATGGAGGAGTTGGCACTTCTCTTCCAGCTTCAGTAGTTGCATCAGCAGCACCAACTCTGGGCCCAGTGGCACCATTCCTCTGGAGCTCAAGGAACAAGCTGGGCAACTTCCTGAAATTGCTGGCACTGGCACAATAAAGCTATAGTCATTCATTTACACTTCGTAAGCTTCTTTCCCATTTTTCTTTTCACAAAGAAATGAACACATGCACCCAGAATCACTCTGGAGCTCCTTGAATACACAAAGTCAAACACTTGTTGAGACAAGCACATGAAACATGGTACTTCAGGTTGAACTAAATCATGTTTGGTGTCATGCACATATCAGGTTTTTCCAAATATCCATTGTAGCTATTTTTAGGGGGCAATTCTTTAAAGCACATCTGTTTTCATGTGATGTTTTGCCACATGACAAGCCAAAGTCAGTTGAACACAAGGGGAAACAGCAATAATGGAAAAAAAGGCAGGGAAGGAGGGGAAATACTCCTGAGCATCAAGGTTTCTGCAGAAATGAGCAATAAAGGAGATAAAAGCATTACCCAAGGAACAGATGCAGGTTGCAACCTCTCTGAGTGGGAGTCAGGAATAATTCCTGTGAGTTGGAACAGCAAACTGGGACTGACCAAGAGGCTGGATTCTGAAAATTCATAAAAGATTAGAAATTTAGTGGACAACATGTATTATCATGTCCTACATATGTGGGAAAGAAAAGTACCCAGCAGGTTTGC
Source organism: Certhia americana (assembly GCA_018697195.1). Lineage (NCBI taxonomy): Eukaryota > Metazoa > Chordata > Aves > Passeriformes > Certhiidae > Certhia > Certhia americana. The sequence goes on from CM031860.1 coordinate 10,242,988, forward strand.
AGATAGCTTACAGATCTGGCTCCTGCTCCTCATCCTTCACTGATCTTGAAATAATCTATCCTGAGGGAGGGCGGGGGTCTCTGCTGCTGAGATGCTGCCTCAGCCTGAGTTGTTGGTCTTCTCTTTTGGCCACCAGCATCCCTCCAGCAAGAAAGTCCCAAACAGCACCTCCCACACAGCCCTGCTCAGCTTGTGCTCTCATAGCTGTGATCGTCCAGGACAATCAATTCCCAGTTCCAATGGTTTCATCAAAAAACCTCACCCCCCCCCCCCCCCCCCAACCCCCTCCCTAACACACCCACCCACCCTGCCCAACACTGAATCCTCTCTTCAGCCAGCTTACCCCCTGAAATCTTTAAAAAAAAGAAAGTATTTTAAAATGTTTTTTTAAAAAGGTTTTTTTTTTTTTTTTTTTTTTTTTTTTTTAATAAGAGGTCAGCAGTGTCACCTCATTCTGAACATTAAAAATGGAAGCATGGTCTCTGTTTAAGCTTTAAACACTAATGCAAGCTCTCCATCTCTCCATCAGGTCCTGCAGCTCAATACCTGCAGCTTCTGTACCCCCTGTTCAGTGTCAGAGGGTCCTAGTCTTTAAAAGTGGGTAACAAATGTAGTGAGAAAGGAGCAACAGGGGTGACAACATTTACAGTAAAGTATAAAAAGTAAAGATTAAAAAATATTAAAGAAAGGGAAGGCTTTTGACTCTCTGGCTATCAGCAAGCACTGATAGGCATCCAAGTTTAGGGTAAACAAGACAGATAATGTTTCCTAACACCAGCAAAAACAGCCGTATTTGGGACAGTTTCTGGCATTACAACCAAGGGCAAACCAAAATGAGCTGACAATTCTTCTGCTAGAAATTCAAAATCATATTTATACTTTGCATGCAGTTTGTATTTAATTTGTCACTTGTGTGGTGTCAGATTTCACATCCCTGAGAGGGGATTTCTGAATTTCTCTGATGAATATCTCTGATGCCTGAGGAGCAAGACTCACTAGCATTGACTTGCCTTGCTCCTTTGCTGGAGAGGTTTCTTCTCAAGGGACGTGATCTCACTGTTGCACATGATTATCATCTTTGACAGAGGAGAGAGAGAAATTCTCATGGTCAGAATGAAGCTGCTTTGCCACTGATGGAGCTTGGTGGCCAACAAAACACACATACAGCACTCAGAAAATAACCATCACCCCACAGCCATGCTTGTTTCCATGCCCTTGGTTGGTACATTGGACACTGTCAGCAATTTTCCCAAACTAAGATGGACCCCAGCTCAGAGTAATGCTCCCCCCTCACCTTGACAAGGAGCCCAACTCAAGAGAATGCCCCACCCTAAGTTATTTAGGGCAAAAGAAATATAGCCTATTTTTAAATAATAAGGAATGCAAAACAAGCCCCAGGAAAGTGAAGGATCCTGTGTAGCAATGCACAGGTGCACTCAGACAGCATTTTAAACCATGAGCTGGTGGCTGTCAATTAAGTATCACACCTTGCTTGCTCACCCTCCTCATTCCCAGTGGGTGGGGGAACAAAATCAGGAAAAAAAAAGTAAAAAAAAAAAGTAACATCCCCTTCCTCCAAACCTTTGTGGGTTGAGATAAGAACAGTTTAATAACTGAAACTAATTAAAATAATAGTGAAAATACATTGAAAAAATTAAGAAAAACAGTTGATGCATGATGCAATTGTTCACGACCCACTGACCAACACTCATCCAATTCCCAAAGAGTGATTGGCCCGTTCCTGGGTAACTCCTCACAGTTTATATCCTGGGATCATTTTCTATGGTAAGGAACATCTTTTTGACCAGTTTGGCTCTGCTGTCCTGGCCATACTCCCTCCAAGCTTTCTGTGTACCTCCTCACTGGCAGAGCACAGGATACTGCAAAGTCCTTTATTTAGGATAAGCACTACTGAGTGACAGCCAACACATCAGTGTGTTTCCAATGTTATTCTCCTACTAAACCCAGAATACAGCATTTATCAGGTACTTAGAAGAAAATTGGCTCTACCCTAGCTGAAACAAGGACATCTGGGCAGACTACTCCAGTAAGGGACAACCAGTTTCAGGAAAAAAATACATTTTTCTTTACCAGTCAAAGCACAGGCAAGTACTTAACACCCTGAAGAACAGGGCCCCAGCATTGCTCTGAGTCTTTATCTTGTGTCAAAAAGGTGAACAAAGCCAAAGCACAGCAAGCAGTGAGTCCATACCACCAGCCCCCAGGTACTTAAGGCAAATGGCAGTACCTTCCAGCCTGAAGAGCATCTCCCTCCCACCCACCCAACTCAGTAGGAATAGCCCCAGGTGGTCATTGCCAACATGCATCTGGGGAATTTGGACAGCTGCTTGTATTTAAGGCTTTGCTAAGAGTAAGCAAAAAGAGAATGGGGTCTTTTTCTTTGTTTGTTTGTTTATTCCTTGACACTAATGATCCTTTTTAAAGCAGTTTTGCAGCTGAAAGTCAGTTGGGGGCAATTTTCCATCAATTTTCTGCTCTATTGTCCTTTAGGACAATTAATTTTAAGCCAATACTGTCATCAAAACAGCACTGTAGCCAACACACTTCTATGCAATTCTCCTCACCGGCTCTTTGGTATTTTCTGACTCTCACACTCAAGCCAGGTTGAAACCAGAACTCATCTCCTGCCTGCCTGAGTGTGAACAAGCTCCCCTGCTCCCAGGCAGCACTGCTGGCAGGAGGGAGCTGGTGCCAAGCACCTCTCTACTGGTGAATGAATGCACCCCAGGGCTGGGGGAGATGAAGTAATTCACACCTTGAAGCTATACTACCAGCCTGTGTTGTACCTCAGGGGCGTGAAACAGTCAGAAGAGGAGGGGGCGATGGCTGAGTTGATGAATTAGCTCTAGTGGAATTGTGTCCAGTAAAGGTGTCTGTGTACAGATGGAGACCTCTCTTGGGTGGGCTGAAACAGGATGTGGGATCCAGTGTGCTGCAATGGGCATCATGCTCTAATTTGGAATTTTACCTGCCTCAAAATTCCATTTCCATCTGAGTATGATTCCCAATGCAGGGTGACCCTGGCAATTCATGTCTGATCCTGCACAGTCCGATCCATAGCCCAAGCCATGCAAAAATAACCTGCTTTTAAATGGTTTAAGTGCATGCATAAACAGAAATTTAACCAATTTACTTTAACAACATCTTTTAGTCCAAGTGTAGATGAAATGAGCCATTTCCTTCCCCCAGGGGATGAGGCTGTGATGGTCTCTAGTCCCACTTTTGTCCCTTTCCTGCTGCTCACCTCCTGAAGCCACTGTCACTAGGTATCCTGGCTGGGTTTTGCTTCGTTTTCCCTGGCTATGACCTGGGGTAGCAGTTCTGCTCCCCTCTAACAAATCTGCTGGTCTCTGGGCAAGACCCAGCTTTCCTGGGCTTCCCTTTAAATACACCCTGGGTGGCCCTGGGTGAATCTCACTGAGTGGCTAACAAGGGCTAATTGCATCCTTTTAATTACGTGGCCTGTAGCCCACACCGTAGGTACTATGCTGCTCCAGAATATGTAGCTGCTCACCCTCCAAACCGGGAGGGGATATTTCGGTGGCTTCCTGTGCTTCCCCACCGATACCATGGACACGGAGGGAGTTCCGTGCGCAAGGGGGAGCGTTCCAGGGAGAGCAGAGAAACCCCCCCACAGTGTGACTTTTCGCGTGTTTAACGCGGTAAAGAGTCACTGATTTGGCTTAAATAAAGCCAGGCGCGGGTAGGGCGCCCGAGGCTGGGTGGTGGATTGGCGAGGCGGGAGAGCCTCCTGCTGGAGAGAGACGGAGCAGGATGCAGGATATGGGATGTGGGATGCAGGATGCAGGCAGCTGCCTCTGCCCGCTGTCCTGCGGAGCGACAAACACCCTTTACCTTTCATTTTTGGAACCACCTTCTTAATTGCTTGAGGCTGCCCCTCTGCCTCCCTTCCATCTCCTCCAGCCGTTATTCCTTCTCCTCCAGGAGCACCCCTGGAGGAGCCCCGGGATGTCCGGGTGGGGGACACTGCTGGTGCTCGAGGCTGGGGCATGCAAGGAACATCCAAAACCTGAGGGAGTGGGGATGGGCAATTCCTGGTATGGTGCTGGGCAATACTTTGGCTGTGTTACTGCCACGGGGCTTGTCTCCATCCTCCTTTTCTGACATCGTGCTCTGCCTGGGTCTCCATGCCATGCAGTTAAGGAAAGGGAAGTGAGGTCTGGAGAAAGGCAGCAAGGACATAATAATCTTAGAGATCTTTTCCAACCTTAACAATCCCATAGCTCTATGATTCTAAGTCCAGCCATTAACCAGCCAAGCCCACTGCTAAACCGTGTCCCTGAGTGGCATATCTACATCTTTTTTAACCCTTCCAGGGATAATAATTCCACTGCCTCCCTGGGCAGCCCAATCCAATGCCTGATCATCCCTTCAGCAAAGAAATTTCTCCCAACATACAATCTAAATCCCTGCTGCAACTTGAGACCATTTCCTCTGCCCTGTCACTTGTTGCCTGGGAGAAAAGATCAAATCCCACCAGGCTACACAGTCCTTTCAGGGAATTGTAGTGTGCAATAAGGTCTTCCCTGGGCTTCCTTTTCTTGAGGAGAAAACCCCCCAGCTCCCTCAGTTGCTCCTCATAGGACTTGTGTTCCAGACCCTTTTCCAGCTTTGCTGCCCTTCTCTGGTCACACTCCAGCACTTCTATGTCTTTCCTGTAGTGAGGAGCCCAAACCTGAACGGATGCTTCAAGGCATGGATCAGCATCCCACAAAGACTCTGAGGTTAGCCCCTGCAGCCAGGCAGCACTTACACCTGTTTTAGCAGTTGAACTTGGTGATCTTAGAGGTGTTTTTGAACCTCAAGAATTCTATGATTCCATAATGTAGTAGACCTTTTTAAAACCAGGTGCAGTGTGAAGGGAGGTGACTTGTCCTGGTGTTACTCCTTTGTAGGTGTCTGCTCCCAGTCCTGGTTGAGTCAGAATAAGTGGGCTGCTGGTTGGAGCCAGCATGGCTGCCCCAAGCAGGGGCAGAACAACAACTTTATTTGAGCTCTGGGTTCCAACAGATGAACACTGAGGCTCTGCCAACACAACTAAGGCATTACTGCTCCCAGATGGCTGCTCTGTCCCTCTGCCAGGAGGGACATGCTTCCTAGCTGGAGCAGGAGGAGAACATCTGCCTGGGCTTTAGTCACCAGGAGTTGCTGCTGGCCTCCCTGTGCAAGCTTACCTTTGCTCTCAGGTGAGAGGATGGACAGTAAACCCAAGCTGCAGATGCAGATGTCCAGGAGGATGTCCAGAGGAGCTGTGCAGCAGCCTGCAGCAGGGAGTGGGCCAGGCACAAGAGGGTGGTGACACTTGGCCCACTTCCACTTTCACCGCTGCCAGGACTTGCCAGCAACTTGTTTGCACAGAGATAGAAGCTGAGGAATGAGTGTTTTGCAAAATTACAGTCTCACTTATTAAGCACTGATTTCCTATAGCTGAATTCTGATAAATGCATTGGCTCATTAGATTTCTTTTGGGCCATGAAGTCCTATTGCCTCAGGGATGCCCCTAAACCTGATCTCCCTGTGTTAGAGAATTGCCTTCTCAGTGTGTTTTTCCAGAGTGCCTTTCTGAGACCTGGCACAGGTGAATGCATCTTCTTTTCGGCCACCCTAAAAGTGCATTTTCTATTTTAGCATGGTTTGGATATCATGGGACCCTATGTTGTACATACTACTATGTATCCAAATCTATCCAAACCTGGATAGATTCCCTTTGAATCTCACATCCTCTCCATTGACTGTGATTCTTCTGAGTCTCACCTCCTTGAATCAGAGGAGTGAGTACAATTTGCCTTATTCCTTCTGGAAAAACCCCCACAAAGCAATAGAGCACAGAGCACCACAGCTTTATTTCCACATTTTGACCAGAAATTAATTCCGTATATAGCGGAGAGTGATGTAACAGGAGCCCCAAGTAGGTGCTTATATCCTGGCATGAATTGCCAGACGCTCTGCGTTATTTACAGCCCCGCCGGCGTTTACAGCTCCGCGGGGCGCTGCTCCTGCTGCCTCCCGGCAGCTGTGCCGTGTGTGCAGCTCACATGGCAACTGCGCACAGCTGGGCTGCCAAGGGAAGCCGGCCCTGCTCCCCCCGAGCCAGCTAGGAGATGCAGACAGGGAACAAAGCAGCTGGCAGGCAGGGAGATGCGTAGGGAAGAACGAGAACGGATTTCTTGGCTAGCGGGATGTAAATCCTTTTTCCAAAGGCGACCCAGGGTTTGCTTTTGTGTGGACGGCTTCTGCCCTTGGAGCAGGGCTGGTGGGATGGGAGTTTCGAGCCGTGCTGCTGACAGGAGTTGAGAGGAGAAAAGTAATTCCTGGCGTTGCTGCTAAATCCACGTTAAACCGCGCGCGGTTTTCCAGCTCCGAGCCAGCTGCTCTGTCGCGGACGGGACAAGGATGAACGGGGTGGGGGTGGGATGCTTAGGAGCAAGGAGGCAGCAAGGTCTGGGGAGCTGAGAGTGAACTGGCTCACAGCTGCTGCCTTCCCGGCTGCTGCGTGGAATCCAATCCAAGGCTCCTGCCGATCTGGCACGTTGTCACATCGAGCGCGGCGCTGTGGCTGGAAAGGAGGTGTGTGTGCTGGCAGCAGCAGCCAGAAAGCAAAAAAGGTGGGGCAGGCTGGGGCAAGCTGAAAGCCGTGGTAGGGCTGTAGCTTGAGCCAGGAGTTGGCTCCTTCAGGGATTTCTCTGCCTTCTTTTGCATCTGTAAGTCTCTTAAATTACATTTAGGCAGAACTTTTACTGTGCCTCAAACATTTTGCAAGCAGCATACCTATGCTGGATGACACAACAACCCCTTGGCTCTCCTCCTCCCCCTGCTCCTAGGGATGCATAGGGATGCCTGGTAAAGCAAGGGAAGAGCCGCTAGATGACCCTTCCCAACAGTTTCAATTCCCACTGAGGCATGGCAGAGCAGTCATGTTTTAAAGCTGTTTTAACACATCATGCCTAGCGTCTGGGCTGAGGCTGCAGCTCTCCCTTGAGGCAGCAGGAGCATTCACCTCACACAGCTGCTGCTTTCTGTTTAGAAGCAACTGAAGAGCAGAGGGGACCAGAGCAGTAACGAGCTGGAGATGTGTCACAAAGACCAGGCTGTCACGTGGGTCCCTTCCCACTGTACCTTCTGCCTCCTATGAATGCCAAAGTTTTCAGTGGCTGAGTTCAGGAAGAAACAGCCCACAAGTTTCACACATCAGGAAATTCCAGGTTTACACAGGCTGTTAGAAAATACATACAACACAATAATCAGATTTGTTTTATTAAAAAACTTGCAATAAAATTCCTTGGAATTCACCATCTTAACTTTGAGAGTTGCAATATTTTACTAGTACGTAATAACACAGTCTCACATATTTACATTATAATCCTCTATATAACAAAAATAGCCATGTTGGACTACAGAATAATGCTTCCAAGTATTAGCCTCAACATTTCGGTATTTCCCCCAGCTGAGTCACTGTCTATGCTCTTTAGCATTTACAGTATCTAACAAAGCAAAAAGGACACAAAATAATAAAAAGTATGTGTCTCATGATTTCAGGCAAATCCCTTTAAGATGGTAGCTCTCTGACTCCCACATTTTTCAAGAGAGATAAAGTGCATTGGAGAGGAAGATGTATGCATTATAAAATGTCAGTAAAGAGTTAAAAGTTTATTTGCCAGACTGTACAGAAGGGAAGAAAGGCAAACAAAAAATCTTCACAAACTGCTACTGCACAGTTTTGGCAGCACGTCACAGGTAGCGGGGAAAGGGAGGGAATGAAAAAGCCAACAACAAGAAAAAGGATGGTCCATGCAAATGCCACAGTGTGACTGCCATGGCATTTTGGTAGGTGTCTCCCAAACCAAAGCTGCAGCACAACCAGAGTCACAGTGCAGGAGTGTAACAAGCCTGCATCCCCTCAGCTTGCTGAGGCTGGTGGCTCTGCCAGGCAGGGACGGAAAGCTGAAGTCTCCCAGTAAATCTGCTCCTGCTGTCCAGAGCAGGACTGATTACTTTGGAAAATTTCACTGGGACAGACCATTGTCTCTGAACTTAACTAAGTTATTTTGTTAAGCTGTGCACTGAGCCATGTGGTATTTATTTCATTTGGGACGTTTTATTCCCTTTATAACATTGGCATTTGCTGGTAGGGCTCTGCTGCATGTGAGAAGAAACAGGGCTGGAAAAAGCTTTGTAGCCATCACTAAAACCAGGATACTGCTGCTCTGCTCAGGAACTGCATACAAATGGGATGCAATTTTTTTTTTTTTTTTTTTTTTTTTTTTTTTTTTTTTTGCTTATAAACTACTCTAAATAGAAATAATTCTCTTCTGGAAATGGATGGAATGTATATTTTGACAAGTACAAAACTGTTTTAAATGTTCACTAAATACAAGGAACATCTCGGTATAAAAATAACAGACCCTCCCACCCCCTGTCCCTTCTTTACATATCTAATTATAAAATGGTACAGTCATTTCAGGTTCCTAACATGAAACAAGTATTGAGGATGGCATTACATACATATACAAAACATTTAGGTATTTGACATCTGAAATAACTGTATACATTCAGAGCAAACAAGCGTCTTGATCTGGGTATTGTGTTTAATGCTACTCAGGACTGAAGAATCAAGAAATAAACAAGAAGGGGAAAACACTATTACTCCTTTTTTTCCTCCTCTCATTCTTTTTCCATTCACTACAGAAAGAAGTAACTTCCACCAATTCACAATTAAAATACTGGACAGAGACAAGATTAATTTCAGATGGAAAAATCATCCATTGGCTTTTCATTCAAAATCCACATCTTTCATTTTTTATTTCTCCCTTTGAAATAAATACAGCTCCTGCTTAGAAGAGTGTTTCCTTGAAAAAGAAAGGGGCAGATAAAGGGGCCAAGTGGGTGTTCAGCCCAGTGGGGTAAGTGGCGTGGCAGAGGGGCAGCCCTTGCCCTCACCCTCCTTCTCCATCCCAACCCGCACTGCCATCTGCTTCACAAACAAATCCTCCCTGAACAGTCCATCTGGCATTCCTCATTCTCTGAAACTATCAATTAGTTCAGGTAACAGCTTAGTAAAATGAAAACAGTGCTTATTTTGGATCAATTTCCCCTATTTAAGAAGCCTGTGAAAGCAACGCCTCCAGCCTCGTTTTCCCTCAGCCCTAAAACACACCACATTGTGTTTCCTGCTAACCGAGCCGATTCACTGCCCTCATGCTGCCTGCCCCAAATACACTCACATATTTTTGCATCTACAAAACACATGAGTCCACACAGGCTCAGCGTTCACCAACAAAGTTCCAATCCCAGAGTCAGCACTCTTCGTGAAGGAGCTTGGCTGTCCCGAACCTGCTGAAAGCCCATGTCCTGCTTTTCACCAAGCCCTGGAGCTGAACTTGGACCAGCTCCTTTCCCTTCTCCAACATGCTCCAAGAGATACTGGTGGCACAAAACACAGGAGAGGAAGTGGCACTGTGCAAGTTTGATCCCATGATCTCCTTCCCCTGCAACAAAAGCTCTCCCTTGGACAAACACTTGTGAATTGGGCTGAGAAGGAACAGGCTGGATTTCTCTGCCATTTTAGCCCTGCAAAATGGATGTACCCCAACATTAATGCCCATCTTGCAATGACTTCCTTGGGATTTGATCCGGGGGTCATTAGAGAGATCCAAGGGACCACTTATCATACATGATTTCAATAATGTATTTTTCCACATTGCCTCTATAAAGCCCTTTTCTTTAGTGCCACAATCTCCCTCAAATAAAAGGCCTAGAAATGACAACTGCTTCTGATTTCAAAACAGTACAGTTTCCATATTCACATCAATGCACTTTAATATGCATATATGTCAATTTAATTCTATAGAGTGCTTAAAGAATGAACTGCAGTGCTATAATAGTCCTGATCCTGGTTTTGAGGCTCTAAAGCAGTCAGAAAATAAAAAAACCCCAAACCCTCAGCAAGTGCCAGATCTGTATCCCCACCAGAACAGGTGAGCTGTGGGGAGGGGATGTAGACCTGATGCCTTGTACATCTGCATGCACACATCAGGACGTTTGTGAGTGCAAAATTCTGCCTGTCTAACTTTCTATGCATCCTACCTATTGAACAGACCTTTGGGAAGGCAGCTTAGTGAAACCCAAAAAAATCCACATATACTCTGAGTGCAGTTTCTGTCTCACCAAGTTTTATCCTGCAACCCCCCCTGAGTGATGATGAGCCTCACTAAGGCAAATGCTTCTCCCACCTACCACTTGCTCACAGAAAAGAAAAGTGCTTCAGATGATAAGACAGGAATTGCTGGAAGAAGCACAGGATCAGCTTAATGACAAGAGTGCCTTTTCCTGGGAGCCACACAATTCCCTGGCGACTGCCCCTGCACAGGAGATGCCTCCCCGCCAAGTCATGGCGCCAGCCTGCAGAATTGTATCCGTGAACACTTGCTTGTCAGAGGGCTCTGGAGGATTTTGTTCTTTCCTGGCTGCATGCTAAAGGCTGCTCTCCCTTCTGAACAGCCAGTACTGTGTCCCCAGCAGCTGAACCCCACCTACTTAATGCTCAAGCTCAGTGGCAGCAGTATCAAGGTGTGCATGGGCACACAGATATACAGAATTAAGGCTTTCATACATGTAACAAACACACATTAGGGGGTCTTAACGTTTATAAAGCACCTCAAATTCCCAAGGCAGTTCACACTTTATATGTGCAAAGAATATTGTCAGTCAGGTCAAGCTTTAGGAAAACATTTCCTTTTGACACAGGGGCTTAATTAGACTCATAGAAGACCTATTGAAAATAATGCCATTTTGGTGCAAATCCAAAATTAATCATGTTTTTTTGAAGAAGGACGGAATAAAACATTTACTTAAGTGCTTTCCTAAGTTCAGGCTTCAGTGATGTGTAACCTGGTTTTGACCTCATCATCACTTAACAGTGCTCAGAACTGCAGAACACCTGAGGACAGGGATGGAACATCTTTCCTGAGTGAATCTGCAGGTAGAACTGGGAAAACAAAAGCAGAAAGACTCCTGACCCAGATTTGCTAGGATGCCTCTTCTAAAAGGCATATCACTAATTGGGGATATGTCAAAACCACTCATCCAGCCTGGCACCTGCCTCTGCCAGTGGCCACCTGTGGACCCCGAGGGACTGGATCTAATATGGGATATTTAGGAAAAGTGTGTGCAGAGCATGAGACCTCTACAAAGTTCCTCATTAACTCTCAGAAATATGTGCAGGGTCTGAATTACCAAATCTGTGATGCCTTTTTGGGCACAGCTCCTTTTAATGATTTTGCTGGGCAAAGGATGCAGCTCAGTATTAGCTGGGAGTTTCCCCTCCTGCCTCTCTTTTCCACAGACTTTGCTCTGCTGTGCCGTGTGTGGTTCTACTTTGGCAACAGCTAATTGGTCAGTCTATCCATTGAGATCAACTTAGTTCAGTTCATGAAATAATATGAAGACCTTGTGACAGCTCCTCTGAAAGCCAAGCAGTTTGGCCAGGAGTTCTCTGCCTTGTGCTGAGCTACAGCGTGCATATGTGAAAGGATCACTGACAACTTGGACATCATGTTTGTGATGTTCCTGTGACATGTAGCACCCAGGCTCCAGCGCTGGAGAAGAAATTGTACCAGTGAGTGGACTTTCTATAAGGAGCCCTGACTGTATGAAACCAGCCTCACTCCTTCCCCTGCAGTCGTTTGAAATTAATTTCATTCCTGGGTAAAAAACTGATGTAAGCACCACTTAAATCCTATTTCAGCATTATTTACAGAGCTTAAGTGGAGCTGATGCAGTACCTTGTGCAAACTCTTGTGTGTAGGGGTCAATTTCGACATTGACGTGTCAGGCCTTTCCAATAGCAGCAAGGAAGAGAAAAGACGTAAGAGAATAAGGAAAACAAGATTACAGAACCACAAATATTGTAAAGACTCACCTACTGTACCCTCTGGAACAGTCTGTAACTTTCTTTTTTAACCAAGATTTCCAGCTGCCTCTATCTCTTTAATTGAAAAAAGATTTTCATTCCAATGGTTTCTAAAGATGTAACAGCACATTTATGGGTCATTTTCATAGAATCACAGAATGGCTTGGGTTGGAAGGGACCTTAAAGGTCATCTAGTTCCAAACCCTCTGCCTTGGCCAGGAACATCTTTCCCTAGACTAAATTGGTCAGAGCTCCATTCAACCTGGTCTTGAACACTTCCAGGGATGGGGCATCCACAGCTTCTCTGGGCAACCTCTTCCAGTGCCTCACCACCTTCACAGTAAGAATTTATTTCTAATATCTAATCTAAATCTCCCCTCTTTCAGTTTAAAACCTTTACCTCAAGATTACCCCACAATTTGGGGACTAAGAACATAAAATTTAACTAAATGTTTAATTTGTTCTAAATGCACAAAAGAGCATGGAGAATATTTTTTCCTTCTTTCTGTACTAAAGAAGCAAGTCAGCCAAAATTTTAGGGATAGTTCTAAACACATTTTTTCCTCAAGAAAATCTGAAAACAAATTTTGGCTGGAAGCTGGTTTTCACATTTAACAAGTAATCCATAAGGAGATTAAATACAATGAGCCCCAACAGTTTCATTTTGAGATGCCACCAAGACACTGCCAAGTCAAAATGTTTGACCTGTACATGAAATTTCAGAGTAAGATGAATTGTTGATTCTGTGGATTGACTCAGGAGGCAGTAATGTGATTCAAATCATCTGACTCTCAACAGAAACTATGTACCCTTGTGTAACAATAAGCTTCTTCACAGTTGAGTATTTTGACTGAAAAACTAAATCATACACTGAACAATTAACAGTGAGTTCTTATCCGGAAAGCAGAGCTCAGGATGAAATAAATTATTATGTCAGGTCATTATTATTTAGCTGTTTTGATTTATGTTAGTTCTTTCATTTTCAAATTCCCTCCCCAATATATGTTGGTATATATATCTGTATTAAAAATTGCAAATATTCCATTATGCTTCTGACAACATTGACAGGGACTCTGGAGGGCAACAAACCACCTGAACTCGTGTTAGATAACAAGCAGACAAAAACTGCTGTCAAAATGTAAAAGATGAAACACACTATGGGAAAAGACCCAAAGCAAACCACGAATTAAACATTTCAAATGGCTGTCTCTTGCTCCCTTAGCAATTTCTGACACTGATAGCAGCATCTCCAGACCCTTTGTAAGAAAGCAGTCACCCACTCAATGCAGAACTGTTAATAAGCAGCCTCTGGAAATCTCTCAGATGCTCCTGTAGCCCACTGATCTGGTTTTGGTCTGTAAAATTAAGAAAAGAAATGATGTTATGCTAGATCTTTTTTTCCAGCTGCTGAATTGTTGCTTGAAGGAAGGAGACTAATGTATTGACACCTGTGAATAGCATAAAATACAGGACAGGACTACATGGATGGAGTGATGCTTTTTTCTTTCTCCTTGACACTGTACAATGCTTGTCTAGAACAGAGTTCTAAGTAAAAGACAAACTAATGCCATTTTAACCCAAACTTCTGCTAATTCGGAGCTCTCTTACAAATAAAAGCCTTCAGAATATATTATTTCCAAGTCTTCCACTTAATGAAAGCAGGTGTTACATTAATGCAGGGTGCTGATGCATCATCCTTCTGAAGCCAGCCACACGTAATTCATGCAGAAACAACAAGGCAATGATAATCCTGGTTAGATCATGAAGTGACCAGTGAACGGGAATTCAGCTTTCTGGACTGAACTCTTGAAAAAGCTGGGGTCAGTCAATAAAAACAGAACGTCCATCCATAACAAACTATTAGCAAACAAACAAATAAAATAAACATATGCCTTTTCAAAAAACCCAACAAAAATTTGATTGAACAAGTGTAGAAAACACTCAAGCTGTCATTTCAGTTGTGTGTTTATGAGCCCCTGGAGAGTTCCATGGCTGCTCTCAAGCACGTGGGTAAACTGGAAGTGTCCATCTCCCATGTGAACCAAACGAAGATGTGTAGGTGATGAAACTGCATCCAGGCAGACACAACAGTTGCTATTGCTTTTCATGACCATCTCAGCATGGAGTGTGCAGGAGTGACAGTGCTCTGGAGGCATGTACATGACTGGTCCAAATCCTAGAAATCTGACTCGGTCCCTACCTGTGACCCTCCCCTGCAGTTTAGTGTTGGTTCTCTGTTTTTCAAGATTTCACCTCTTCGCAGTCTTGATCGGTGGAAAGCTCCACATCGGACAGTCCAACCTCCATTGCCATAATCAATGAAATATCTGAATCACTGCTGATTGCTGGCTCCTGTTCATCTGTGAGGGTAGAAAAGACAGCAAAAGGTCATGTGCATTAATACATGTAATGTATTATTAATTATTAGTTCTGCCACTGAACCCAGAGGTCTCTCCACCACTGAGATTGTGATTAGATTACAAACTTTGATCTTATTCAGTATCTGTCTAAAACAATTAAAAATATCCCTGAATTCAAGCCATTCACATGATGAAAAGGATCCTGGATGGGTAACATTTTCTTCTCTTAATCCTCCCAGGGCTTTTCATCCAGGTCCTTCATGAACTTCTTCCCACCACCTGAGAATTTCCCTTGCTGTCCCCTTTCACTGCCTCAACCTGGCATCATCCTACTCTCCCCACAAAGACAGCAAGTTAATGACAAAGCCACAGGCACCTGGTGGAACAACCCAGTCATCAGAAAAACATTCCTAACAGGAAAAAATCTGCTGAAACCCTCTTTAAGTGACAGAATGTCAGAGGACACAAAAGAGGCCACTAGTCTAATGTAGGAACATGGACACTGGGCCAGGACAAAACAAATCCAGGACTTTGGACCAGGCTACATGCTTTCTCAAATGGCTTCTTTCATCCTTTTCTAGTCTCTTTAAATTCAATCTTTCCTCTGATTTGAAGATACCTTGCAGGTTCTTGATCGAGGCCAAATGAATCTACCTTAATGCACCATGACTCCAAATACACTAAGTTGTATTGTTGACTTCTGCCAAAGTGAAAGTCACATCATAGGAAGGGCAACTTGTTTTTGTTCTGATCCCACAGCACTTATCATGTGCATATTTAGCAAAAAGTAAAGCCAACAGATTTTAAAGGACTAAAAGCTAATTTTCTTCCAAGAGCAATCAGAACAAGCAAAGCACACTATGGAGATTTTCAAAGGCACAAAACCCTTGTAGGTGGCTGAGTCCCTGAGAGAAAAATTTGATGGTTCATATTTTCAAGTGGTTTAATCATGAGGATGGTATTTATACTGTAACAATCCAGTGTATTTAAATATGTGGCAGTTTTTTTCCTTTACACATTTTATTTTTTATACAATAGAAGCAGAGCCTGATTGATACTAAAAAGCCTAGAAGTTGAATATCTAAGAATTAATAAGTAAGAAACATGACAGAGGAGCCAGGAAAATAATAACTCCTCAGTTTAATTATTCACTTGAAGCTAAGTGAGCACAATTAGTCACCTCTCAAGAGCAGCATGATTTTTAAATCTTTTATAGGAAAAACCCCCACATGTGTTTACTTGTGCTTGGGATTAGACGTCATGTTCTAATGTGGAGAAAGCTTGAATGGGGTCTGCATTATTCAAACTGAAAGAGTCAGTGATTTCCTTTGCAATTCTTCCCAGTTTTCACTCTGGATTACTTTTATACTTTCTTGATTGCAAGATAATAATTAACACACTCAACATCTTTACATTGCTATCTTTTTTTTGCCCTTTCAATGTGACATTAGTAAACATTTTAAGGTATTGCTTCTGACTATAAATGTTTCCTCCAGAGGTGGAGGATGTATTTACAAGCTAAGTGATACATCCTGCAGACTTCAGTGGTCTTCAATGACATTGAACCTTCAGGTGAGCTGCTAGATCCTAGAGTACATCAGAGCATCTCATACACCTCCAACACCTAAAGCATCATCTTTAGTGGTAACAGCTTCATGAATTAGAATAATGTGGTTTCAGACCACTGGATTATTTATCATTCCTCTATAATTAATAGGATTCTTCAAACCAATGAACATTATGTTTAAGAGCAAGTTTGTATTTGCATAACAAAACTTCTTAGCCATGTTGAACAGCCACTTGGACCATTCTTGTGAGCCAAGGTGTTTTCCATCTGAATTAGCCATGCAGAAGAAAAGGACTGGCTGAATGCTGACAGCCAGATGCATGCTGAAGAGGCAGGCAGAGCTGCCAACACCAAATGCCAGGGCATCCAACAAGCAGTGTTTTATAGTGCTGAAATGTTATTTCAAGAATTGTTGTTTCTTCCAGGGTTGCACAGCAGGAAAAAAATCTCAACTGAGTTCAAGACAGGCAGATAGAACAGGACCAGATTTGCAGCTCACCTATCTAATATCTGATGGAGGTACAGCAGCACACACTCTCCAAACCAGTAAACTCGAGTTTTACTTCACTAATCCTATACAATTATTCGAAATCTCAGATCTTAGTCTTTGTAAAGTGTGGGTTTTGTAGTTTGTCTTCTTTGAAACTGAAGTGCAAGTTGGCAGGAACAAGGAATGGTCTTAAAAACGCCCATGCCTATGCTCTGGCATTGCTTTTACAGCACTGTGATAGTGTCTAGAAACAGAAGCACTCCACCTTCCTTGCTTGCTACCAGTGCAGCGAAATCCTAAAACTACAGCTTCGGCAGAGTGGGGAGAACAACCTGGACATCATCATTCTTATACCTTCCTTTTCAGGGGAGCACTGACATTTCGTTGGAAGCTGTAGGCAACATAAGGAAATTAATGCATCCTTCAGCATTAGCTGCTGGCTCCTGTAAACAGGAGTCCTGCTACTGACCCCAACACACAGAGGATGAAACTCTGGGAGGCTGCAGAAGTTGCACTAGACATGGTGTAGGTAGCTCTGGCTGCAAGGTCTACAAACTGCCTCACTGTGGCCCCCCCCCTCCACAACACAGGCTTGCCAGACTGTGCTGGTTTGTTTTGTTGGGGTTTTTTTTGTCTGGCTGCTCAATTACACAAGCCAGCACAGTTACTGTTATTTGTTAAAGGTAAGCAAACTTCAACTACATTGCCAGTGCCAGGAGCTTAGCCTGCATTTTGCATCCCTGCCTTTCAGATCCTACTTACAATGACAAAGCTTATACAATCATACAGCTTCTACAGAAGATGCCTTTTGCAAGATTTTTTGTAATTTGCTGTCGTTCTTAAAGCCCTGAGGTCAGATGAAGATCTCAACTTTCAGTGAAGATCTCAGCTTTCACTTAAAAATAAATGAAGCTTAAGAGGCAAAAAGGAAATGAAGTATTTTAAAAATTAAATCTCTATTTTCTAGACAGATTTTATGATGGAATATCTGACTTGTGATTTTAGATACTTGAAATTGGCAACCCTGTCGAACCACACACACTATAATACTTCCACTGTGTTTTACAGCACTTCTTGCCACGGGCAGAAAGCCTTTAGCTTAATGAAGCAAAAGGCACATCCCAAGCTGCTTCCCAGCCAGTGCTAGTGCCTACAGCAGGGAACTGTAGACCTCCCTGCCACATTCCTCTCATGTCAGTGAAACATAATACACCACAGCATGCTGCCTGTCCAGACATTTTCCACTCGCTTGTATTTTCTGACACACATTTGTTTCAGAGGTGAAATTAACCAAATTCTTTCTCTGGCCAATATTATTTTAAATCAATTACACTAGCATGGGAAGAATATCACCATGTAGATTTGGAAGTGGCCTACACAAAGGTGGTACGGCCCATACTTCTTGAAAAGTGCATCAAGGGATGCTTACATTTGAATATTACTGCAGTAAAACAAGGCTGAAAATAGCTAGTTACTCTGGTGCTTTTAAAACAGTAAGATTGCACGCTAGTAATAGTTATCTACTGCTGCTGCTATTTGTAACCACTGGTGTAAGTCTGTAGCTGTTGTACACTAATAAATATTCCAAAAGAAAGAGGTCACACAGTGGATTTCAAAGAATTTGATACTGCTTGCACGAGGCTTGGGAGGGAGCTAAGCATTGAACAGTGAGTGGAAAGTGCATTTACAAACCCATTCCCCTGCCAAGCATACAGGCATGGGCATCAGCTGAGACATACTTGCAATGACACACCCACTCAAGGGTGAGAAACAAGCTGATGAAACTCTGGTGCACTTTGCACTCATAAAGGTCTCACTCCTGCTTACCACTGTGCTCTTCCTGAGGAGACCACGTTCCGTACTGTCCTTTGATGTCCCTAGGAGATGGACACTGCCATGGACTCTCCTAAAATTGTTCCAGCTTGCCTCAGATGCTGAGATCTCCCTCAAGCACACCAAGCTGTAAAAGCTTTAAAAGTCCATAACTGGGCTCAAATGTCAATAAGCAATTTGCATCCAGGAAATCATCAGAAAAATTACTCCACACTAAAACATTAACAACAAAAGCTTCTTGGCATTAAATATAGGTAAGGTTTATCTAAGATGGCACTTTATTCCTTTTCTGGACCTTTGGGTAGCTCTCTGCTATTATACCCATCTGAGAATAAGTAGAGAAGTACTACTATTCATTTCACATCCTCACTGCAGTGAAATATACCTTACTTCAGAATCAGTTTGTGAAGACAGATTTAAACAAAACCATGAAATCCCTGGTGTTAGTTATGCTCCCAGATCTAGACAAGTATCTAAAATGCATGTATTACCATGAACCTTATTCCAGTCCAGGGCTCACTTCTTCTAAGAAAACATTCATATGTGTCTAGAAGGATTTTGCTTCATAAGAAACCAGAAATGTTACCATCTCCTAGAGCTTTGAGGACCTGATCAGAAAATACATCCAGAGTCACTAGAGGCATTGATATGGGATCTTTGTCAAAACACATTCTGCTCAGCTTGAAGCCCAAGGCAAGCAGTGCTATTCAGATTTTGTTTCCAGTATAAGAACAACCAGGACACAATTAATCAAATTTGATTTATGAGAGAACACATATTTAGGGTCCTCTATTTTTCTTTGTCTGCCTAAGAATGCACTTTACCATTACAGAGTTTATTGTTACCTCCTACAGTGGCCTTGCCATTGCATCCCTTTGCTGTTTATAGTCTAAGAGGAAGAGCATCTTATGAAATTATTACCTCTAATGGCAACTCATTTCACAATAATACTGACTGAATTTATCACTAAGACCCCTTCTTTTAAAAATACTATTAATTGTTAAAATTATTCTCAAGTTAATCATCTCATATTTCTCCTTGGATCATTTTACAAGTCTCAAGTTCCTTCCATATCATCTTGAGAATTGTAACACTTTGGAATGGGCCATAACTGCACTAACATAACATTAAAAAAAAAAAAAAAAAGTAAAAAAAACAAAACAGTGGGGATATGTTTGAGGAGAAAGGGTTATAAAACCCCCTATTACTACTGCAATCCTTCTGTACACAGAGGCTAATAAAACAGATGATGAAGTTTGGCTGGCTACAATTGAGAACAGGGCACTGGGGAAATATTTTATTGCTGTTCCCTAGAATCAGAGGGAGATTTATCAGCGAGGGGAACAAGTACTTGAATGTGGTAACTGCTTTTGGAAGGAAAGGTTAGAGTCTCTTTTGTAAATAACATGCCAGAGCTCTGTGAATGTACTAATGGCAACAGAGCTTTTTCCAGGAGGTAAAGTAGACGATGTCTGAAACATTTTGCAAAGAATACCCAGACACCAGCACGCAGAGAAAGAACCACATACCATGACCTGTCAAGATTAATTTGAAAGGACACTTCAAAAATATGTTTACCTGCACCAAACCCCTTAGTGGTTGAGAGATGCAATAGATGGGTCTGGATATGACGTGAAACACTGGAGGCTCTCCCAAAGTAAACTTGTTTTTTTTTCCCTTACTACTGAATAAAAGGGCTACAACATTTCTTCCCTTAATCTTGTTCTAGGATATGTGGTTTGGGAGAATATACAGCATCTCTTAATGAAAAACAGCCTAACGCATGGTTTCTTGTCTTTAAACATCCTGTAGTATGAAGGGAAAACATCATCATCATCTGGAAATCACACCCCAGTATCTCAAGCCAAGTATCAAAATGGAGAACTTATTAGTAATATAACTAATTTTCTGAAGCCTAAATTTGGAGCATGGTGTACTAACGCAATAAACTTTAACACCAGTTACCTGAGAAGACATTTAGTGCTTTGCAAGACCAATGAACTCAGAGTTCAGAACTCTGAACTCAGACTCAGAACTTTGCAAGACCAATGAACTTTCAGAGAGAGTGAAGAAAGTATCAGCACCCAAATGCTTTCTCCAAAGGAAAAAAAAGAAATCCGTCCAAATAAGGATGCATAACACAGGGAGCAGAGACAGCAAATGCATTTGCAGAAAGCTGAGCTAAAAAAGGGCAGAACACATACCTGATGCTATAGTACAGAAGCAGTTGGGCCCAACTGGCTGGAAAAGGAAAGCTTCTTTTTGCCTATTGTACACATATGTATATCTATTTTTAATGAACATATACTAAATCCTTAAGATTTTACTCAGGAATCAGAACACTCGGCCTTTGAAACCCACAGCACATATTAACATTATTTTAATAGTCAAGACTTTGGAAATCAGTCTCCTCTCTGTGAGAGACAGGTTAACATTTTGGGAACTTTTGATCACCTGTCTTAGCGACGAGCTGCCAACCCTCTCTGTGATACAGAAAACATGCCTCTGCCAGATATGACACAAGAAAATCTAATATTTTTGCTTTCAATATAATTTCCTCTTTGTTCTTACTCTTATGGGTCATGCTTACCATGTTCCTGCCCTGGGACCAGCAGGGAAACTCCTTCTGTGGCCTAGATATTGCAAAATCATTTTCTTTTTACGTGACTAGTTTTTCCTCTTCCCCACTGGAAACTTAGTCACAAAATTTGGTCACAAAGATGACCAGAACAGTCAACGGAGTCATCACACTGTATCTTGCACTTTATGCACTTGGATCAGCTCATCCCCACATTCAAGGTCCTCCACAGTTCACTGAATCATAGAGAGGCTTGGGTTGGAAGGAACCTTAAAGATCATCTAGTTCCAGCCCCATGCCATAGGCAGGGATGCCACATATTAGATTTTATTCACTACAAAGTGTTTTATTCCATTTTTCACCCCATATGTCAGCCCCACACTCATCTTGTTTCACCAACAGACATGAACCACTTTACTTCCTTCACAACAGGGCATCCAGCCTCTTAAATCTTTGCAAAACTGCTTTTCCTTTCTTCCTCCACTTTCTTTCCCCACTGCCTAGGAGAGAGACACAGGGGGATGCTGCTGCACACCCTCTTTTACTGTTCACCACTGCCCATCCTCAGTGCCCAAATACTACACCAGGTGCACCTCTGGTCAGCACATCATATTCTTTTGATCCCACAGGAAGTTTCATAAGTAAATGTGGAGGCATTTCACTCAATGTACCAACTGGTACAAATTATTATTATTTAGAACATGTAAAATTATTCTTGTCTTTGACTGAAAATCAGAAAATGACATCTCCCCTAAGAAGGGAAAAGACGAAAAACCACTGAAGCACAGGCTGCAAGTACATGACAGTTTTGATTTTCAAGTACATGAGCTGCCTTTGGTAATATATTACTGCATTCAACATCTGCAAGCTGTCCCTGCAGTAACCATGGTGTTACACATCTAAAACATCAGCTGTCATTTGGGGACTATTTACTTGGCTTTCTTAGCAGCTGCTGAATGACCAGTGCTCCTTGGTATTGCTGCAAAACAATGAGCATGAAGTGATAAAGTTACAGAAAAAACACGCTTTGTCATGTTAATGGTGTAAAAGTGACCTTGCAAGAATTATCCCAGTAGACAAGGTGAGATGTGGAGAGACAAACACCCTTTGAGCAGTGAGCAAACACCTTTACTCACGTTGCCAGCCATTCAAAACTCTGAAGTGACAGCAGGTGTGACACAAAAGCAGAGTTAAATGCTGTATATACCAGTGAGTGTTGTACAACACATAGCCTATTGGCAGGCTGGCAGAATAAAGAGACTTCTATATCCAAGCAATATAATCCCACCATTTAATCCTGTGCATCTCATCTTCCACGGGCTATCCTGGGGACTGCTACTGTGACTGAACTTTCTTATCTATATTTTAAAAACTTGTGTCAGCAGTGTGTTCTGCTTCCAGCAAGCCTGAAAGAAGGAAATAACAGCCTCACTCAGACACTGGATTGAATGAGGAAGAGTGTTATGGTGAGAGAAATTCCAGTTACTGTGTTCCTAAGGAACATCAGGAGGAACATCCTTTGAAGGGGTGATTTAGAGATGAACAGGTCAATACCACACAGTAATCATGCTGCAGTGGTATCCCCAGCTGGATACAATATTAAACCAGAAGACTCAACGTAAGACAGAATGAAACTAGGACATGGAAGTGGACATGCAGCTTTTTATAGGATGTTAGAAACTTCTCACTCCTTCTTCAGGTCATGTGCAAGGTGGCTACTAGACAGTGAAAATCCACACAGGAGAAATTAATGTTGAGAATTTGATGTAAAACATAAGACTGCTGTGACAAACAACTCCCCCCATATTTCTGCCTAATCACTATGAACTGCTTCCTCAATTACAAGTATGCACACAGCTGAGAACAACAGCCTGCATCAAAGAAAACTCCTGTTTATTTTTGAATGAGGGGGCTGGAAAAGCTCACATAAGTCTGCCCGAGTTTGTCTGTCATGGCAGCATGTGCATGAATTTCCAATCTGTCTCTCTAAATACCTTCTACTGCATAAGCTCTCAAAAACCCCAGGTCGCCAGCAAAGCACAGTACTGAGGAATCGGATACTGAACTCTCAAGAGCAGTTACACCAAACACCCTTGAGCAAAGATGTCACAAAAATATATGTGCATATATTAGAGGACTTAACAAGAAAATGCACAAAGAGGTGGCTGAAGTAATTCCACCACTAATTCAACAGTGGTGGAATTACTTGAATGAAGAGTATGTGTAACTTCTCTCCCCCTCTCACATGGGATCATGCCTTCCTATCCAAGCCTAGCAATGATATGCCAAGACCATTTCCAGGATAAAGGGACAAGTCGTTACCCCAGAACTTCATGTGCTTTAATTTTGTGCATGTTGGTAGGAACTCCCTCCTCATCATGCACGTTGGGGACAGTGGACCTTGGCTGAAATTCAATTCCATTAGAAATGCCCATAATAAAAATTTCACTCAGGGATGTCTTTCTCATTAGATATTAAAAAACATACATACAGACATGAAGCCAGAAGAGAAAAATCCCACAGAGGTGGTGGAGGAACCTGCATATCAGGTAAGTAATTTTTACTGCCCTCACTAGAAAAATACAATTTTAGCAGTTACCAGCCTTGAAATTTAGTTTTACTTTAAGGGAAGAAAATTCTTCCTTTTTATCAGTATAAGGAAACAACACCCCTGAGAAGAGGTTTGACTCTGTTGCAGCAGCAGCTCCAGTGCCTGAAGCAGGGCACAGGTGTAGGACCACTGTGCCTGACAAGTGAGAGCAGATGAGGACAGCTTCTGTTGTCATCCACACATCTTTCAGCATCCTCCATGCTACCCAAGGGCCGCCCACAAACAACAGACATGTGCAGACACCCTAACATTGTATGTCACATCTTTTTCTTTTTACCCTCTCACACTTCACAGTGAAATCAGTGTCCCTCCCACCAGCTCACATATGTGGACTTGCAGAAATTGACCATTTCTAGTGTCCTGCCACATGCTCACAGGTCTGTCAGGTACATGCCCTCAAAAACCTGGGAGACATTGGACCAAAGTACACTGCTTAGGCTGAAGATTAATTCTTGCAAGTCCATAAAAACAGAGAATACTTGACAGAAAAAGAACAACTCAGAGAAAGTATGTTTTTGAACTTTACAAGACTGTCTAATCTGATTCGATTTGGACAACTTAGTTATAGATTTTGTCACAGGACATGGCTTATCTACTTACTGTAGCTCAAGAGATAAAGACTGAGTGCAATTCAGCTGTATACAAATTTGTAGCAACAGAAAAAAACCCCCCAATATCATGGAGCCCCACCAATTTGCCAATGACTCTGCGAAAAATCCCAGCTTGAAAGCAAAGAACATGCTTTTCAGTCTCCCAAACTCCATCAGGTTGTAGATGTAGTCTTTCTTGATGGTGTGGCACCAGCAACAGTACAATATTCTGTGGACAGGGCTGATGCATACATGGAAACAAAGTAAGGACCTGAACCTGAACCTGAACAGATCACTACAGATATACCCTTAATCTTTACTATTTCTTCTCTTCCAGGATGGGCACATAGGCAAACAGATTACAGAATGATCAATTACATAAAAACATCCATTTTTCCATGCAGAAGAAACAATTTCTGCTGTTTATATTTCTGTTAACAATGAAGGAAAATAACGTGACAAGCTGAAGTGTCACCCCTTAGTTTTATGAGAATTGCACTAGTTTTTAAAAACAAATTGTAGGTGCTTTCAAAGCATTCCACCAATTTAAATCCCCTCCCTATGGGCTTCTTACAGTATCCATATACTTCCTCTTTTGAAGTTCTTAATTAAAAATTCTGCAAAGAAGCTTTCTTTAACATCCAGTTTCACAGAATCTCTATAGAAGGAAGTTTTAATCTTAATTGAAAACACTGTACACTTAATTTCTAGTACCCCCTGTTCAGATACACTCTTGGTAGGTACTTGTATCTGATCCTCCCTCATACACACACAGAAAGGACAGCTCTGACTTTTACTGACCACTGACAACGCTTAAGATGAGGTACTACTGACTTCTGGAGCTTTCAGAAATGTCTCATTGAAACTAATTAACCTCAAATACTTCACTATTCTCAGATTATTCTTCTCTGGAGCCTTATGTGATGATGTTTTAAAACAACAGCAGGAAAAAGGGCAGACACATGTAGAAACCAGGCTTTGAAACAGCTTTGGTGTAACAGTGCCTTTAACACAGGGAGTACTACACTGTACTCAGAGTGGAAGCTGTGAGAGATCTGCTCTGGAAGGGACGTCCTGGGTGGCTGAGTCTACTCTCCACAATTGTAATGGCTGCACGACACAATCCCTTTCAGATCTGCTAGCAATTAGCATCATTCACTGCACCAGCTCCCCAGCTACTTCATTCATCTCTGTGCCAGTGCAGAACTGCAGATGGGTGGCAGCTAAAAGCCATAATACTCGGTTTTCAAAAGAGCCCTTCATGCAACACCAAACCACAGAGATTTTTTTTTTTTCCAACATCCTACAGTGACAGATGAGTTCAGCTGCTAACTCTCCTTTCTCTTAAACATCATAAGCCTATCAAACCTTGCAACACATTTTATATTACAGTGTAATTATGCAACTTTTGAACAGCTTTATCCTAGATCTGATCTTCCCTGCAGCCTCCTCAATAGTTTCCTTATCAGTAATACATCTACAGCTGTGGCCAGTTCTCTGACTGAGAAGCAAATCTGATCAAGACCCTCAACAGCAAAATCTGAATGTTTACACCTAAAAGTTGGTAACTTCTAACTCACTATTTGGATAATCTGGGTGTGTACTGGGAAGGTCTTTGTGTGCCACTAGGTCTGGGTTAGCCTTTTGCAGAGGGTGCAAATTACTCAGACTGCTGCTGGCATTTATGGATTGGCAGGTAGGAGATGACATTGTCAGCTGATAGGATCTATAAACCTCATATAACTGGGACAGAGTACCAGCAGAAAAAGTAAAGTAAGATTTCTGCAGTCTGAAACACCCCATAGTTTCCATCAAGAACATCTCTACAAGGATTTCCTGAAAATTTAAGTAAAACCGTCCAATTTAATTGGTCCATGTATAGTTGATTTTATGAGAAACACGCCTCTTTTTGTTAGTTTAGAAATAATAAATACCCCCAAATTGAGAGATTATAGCAAAACCTTTCCTTTTGGAAAAGTAAACCTTTTTAATATCCCTTGCATCTTCTTTAGGTTGCTTTCATGGTTTACGTCGAGGATTAAGCAATATTTTTTACCTAATCAAAAGCATTCCATAGGAAAGAAAAATGAGCACATCACTAGCACATAAAATGAGGATTAAAATATGACTAAGAGATGTACAGAACCACTGTTTGTTTGAAAGAGACATTTCCAAAATGTTACTTGTGTCTTGTGGTTGGGCTAGTGCACCAGATAAAATTCTAACAAGTTGTATGAGTACATTTATGCATATTTAATGCATTCACAGAGAACACATGAGTACAGAACAACAATCAAGAAAAACTCTCATAAAGGAAGAGGTCAGATGTTTATCTTGTATGTCCATTTTTAAAAATTTAAATCAGTTGATGCCAATCTCCTTTTAACTGGAACATTCCTTTGACAATCCTGCTATGGCTCAACATTTTTTTTCCCATTAAAAATAAATCTGATGTGCCAGGCTGGCCTGCTACACTCAAATATTGTCCAAAAAAAATTATGAAAATAGCTTTATATAAAGAAGAAAAAAAAAAATATAATCAGCCTTTAAAACAACAGAAACCAAACTGACAATTTTGATTTAAAGAGTTCAAATTAATTTAATGTGAGTCTCCTCTTGATCCTGTGTCTCCTTCCTGCCTGCCTCCCTTTCTATCCAAAATGGACCCGTATCAAAAAGAACACAGCACAGTTTTTCTTGACCTGAGGTCTGAAACCAAAAGTTTTGTCTCTCTAGACTAAAGCAAGAGCGCACATATATTCCCTCCTCATTTACCTACCTCCTTTTGCTTCCTTGCTCATGGTTCACACAAGTAACACGACAAAAAAGTGAGTTCCATTTACTTGATTGCAAAATGCTGGGTGTGAGAAAACCCAGAGAGGGGCAACCAGGACAATAAGGAGTGAAACTAACACTGAAGAGTGATCTCAATCTCACCTAGAGGCCACTAAAGCTGGCTAAAGGGCATCTGAGGATAATTTCTCACTTGCAAAGTGCCCTTGGAGCCTTGGGTCTGGCTGGTAAGAAATCCTGCAGGGACATCAATAGAAACTGGGTTTAGGCAACATAAATCTAGGGCCTTTTACCATTTCCTCTCAAATAAGCCTCCAGTCACAGTGTAGTTTCAACTGAACAACTTCTGGCATCAGAAAATCTCCTCCAAAGCCCAGCTTTTATCAGGGATGCTTGCTGAAACACTCATGAGAACACGAGAAAGGCCAAACCCATGACATCCATTTTCCGAGTTTCTTCTTAGAGCAGTGGATGGGAAAGGTCAATTTAAGTTTCAACAAATTGCAGCTGGAATTTTACTAGAAAATAAGTTCATTATGTCACTTGGCCACCACCACTAGCATCAAGACCTCCCTGACACTCTACATGTGAAACTCAAATTGAAACAGAATAACTTAAACCCACTGTTTTTCTGCATGAAAAACCTTTGTTTCAATTTTTGAAGTTAATATATAGCCCCGTTCCTTCTTCTTTTGTGTTCTGAGCATTCACACTTCTTGGAGAGACTAAAGAAGGATTTTTTACCCTATATGATGATACCTCCCTAGAAGAATAAAAGTAACAAAATCACTCTAACCAATTGGAAACCAACCATGCAACTTAAAAAAAGGTTAATGCCTTTGCACTCTTCATTATTATTTCCCTTGTGTACACTACTGTAAAGTTATAGTCAAAACTCTGTGAGATTAAGGCCAGTTTTAACCTCTTTTGCTATTCCTTTTTTATTCAAGTTTCTTCACTTTCCTCTCCTCTCATTGAAAAGTGGTCATGTCCAAGAGGTTCCCAGGCAGTTCCAGAACAAGTTAGACCCCAGGAGCCTGCAGAAAACAAAAGATTAAAATATTGGTGTATTTTGTATCTAGTCTGGAAAAAGGGCTTTTGAAGCTGAGTACCAATTTATAGTAAATTTTAAGTTTTTACAAGGGAAGTAGTCTTGCATCATTCAGTCACAATCAAGCAAAAACTGAAGGATTCATTTAGGGGAAAAAAAAAGAGACAGAAGGAATTAATTACTGCAAACACATGTAAATGTTTTTGCCCTGTGAAATATGCAGTCACAGTGTTTAACAACTCAGTTTTGAAGGTGAACAACTAAAATCACAACCTTTCTATCAAAGCTTTCCTCCAAAACTGTTTCCTTGGAAGTGCACTATTAGGCTGCAAGTTTCTCCACAACTGGAAGCATGTTTCATCTCCTAGAGCAGGTTGGCAGAGGGTCATTTTTCTGAAATTTCCTTCTTTAAGACTAGTACAGACTGACAGCTATTTATGCACAGAAAGACAATTTGCTGGTGCCACTACCTTTTCAAAATGCAAGTATAGGAAAGTAATGAAGTTTAGCAAAACCTTAGTTGAAACCAATATCCTGTGCACTTGGGGGCAAAATCTGAAGTCGGGTTTGACACACCACATTTGGTGGCTGTCTCCCAAAGAAACCTTAGCAACTGAAAAGAACCTCACACCTGTGTGAGGAACTGGCAGATTTTAAACCCTCTGTGTGTGATTTTCTCCCCACACTGAGACGCTATAATTTAATAAAGCTATTTCAGCTAAGTGCTTTTCATAGTCTGACTTTGCCAGTGGTACCCTTATTCTGTATATTTTCTGTGCACCTTTCCTGTAGGAGAATTTTTTTCATTGTCTTATTTTTCTATGCAATCTAGAGAGTGGAAAATAGAGCAAAAATTCACAGAGATCTCCAGGTGAGTTGTTTTGCACATTGTGTATATTAATACCTGACTTAATTATTGCCACCCTACAGAGCATACGTTCTTGCCTACTCCCTGAGTAGGATATGTTAACATGAGTTACAATGAAGAGAACAGTCAAATGTATTTGCACTTTGCAAAAGACAGTCACAATAAAAGGCCAGTTTGGGTGGATATTCATTAATGCAACTCTGATGCAATTTGCACTGCACTGAGTACAGCCTGAGTATATTCCCCAGGATATCAGCCTTGCCACTGGAGTGGCAAACATGGCATCTAGCTGGGCAAGAATATATACACATGGGAGGGCTTATGCATTCCTCTCATTCCCAGGCACTAAGGCAGGAGAAAATCCTTGAACATGAATGCCAGAAGTTGGATATTTCCTCTTGGATACTGGGCTTGACCTGTCACCTCATTCTCTTCCAATCATTTCCATTTTCTATAAACACTCATAAGCCAGTTTCTCCATCTGGCCTATCAGCCTCAAAGTATCAGTTTCAGGCACTATCTTCACTTAAAATTGCCCACATCCTGAACAACAGAAGGTCCAGGTACTATGAATTTAGTGAGAACTCTCATTTCTAGGTGAAGTGGCCTGGTTACTGTGGCAACCTCAGAGGATTCCTGAACCCTAATTTCTTCAGGGGTTGGAGGAAACTGATGAAAAAATGAGTATGACTTCACTAGTATTTTACAAGCAAATACCACTGATTTTTGTTATTTTAAAGGCTGAAATCATAGAGTGATAACATTGTATGCAAAAGTTTAAGCTGTTGGCCCAACAGGAGTCTGGAGAAAATTTAGAGCAGAGCAGTTCTGGATGCTTCTTGCAGGCCAAACATCTCCCGCAAGACTGTTCTTCTTCCGTACAATAAACCAACACAGAGTTATGTGCACACCTACCCTGTTCCTTTCACTTGATCTCTTCTAAATGCAACTCTCTCATGTTTTTTGAGAAATCAGAATTGCTGGTTACAACACAACAACTACAGCTGTAAGCATGGATGTGATCCTTTAGATTCTTGTAAGAAACTAGTCAGCTTCCTTGTGCAAATGACTCCCATGCAGGTTCACAGGCTCACAGCCTGGATAAATAAGGAGAAAAACATTATGTACCAATGACTGGAAACATTTTATCAGCAGAGCTCTTGCCTGGCCTCTTTCATTTGAGTTACTTTGACTATGGAGCACTAAGGCAAATGCACAGTCATGGAGCAATGCATCCAGAACGATATACATGCAAGCAGAATCAAGAGTGACTGCTGCAGAAATGCCACTACTTTGAGTGTCTCCTGTACCTCAGTCTATCTCCAAAAGGCACAGCTGCATTCTCATTGTCTTTCTTTTCCCACTAAATTTATGAGATCTGTTTGCTTGCTGTGATCTGCTCTCACCTGTGAGGATTCTGTAAGTGAGTCCATATCTGTGTATGTAATGACTGATTCAGCAGAGCCTGACCCTAGTAGGGGCCTCTGAGGTCTGCACAGCACACATGAGCACTACTGCCTTGCCTATCTGAAATGACAGCAGCAACCAGAGGCACTGATCCTGGAATCCTCCCCTTCCTCTGCCTGCCTTATTACAGAACCAGGGCTCTGCCATACTTCTTGCTTCTTATTTTCAGCTGCTGATCCAAGCTGCATCCTTGTGTCTCCCACTTGGTTTTGTTTCTGAATTGATAAGAAAAAAAGATTCAGAATCAGAGTAGCACATCGTATCTTAAACAGCACTTCCTGATGATTTCAGTGGACACTTCTGTGTAAAAACTGATGAGAATAAAAGCTCCACAGACAATACAAATGTGAACACGAGTCCTAAACAATCAAGTCAATTGTACACAAGATACTGAATATCTCCTGCAAAGCAAGGCTTTTGTTTTCAAGTATAAATCAAAGAGATTAGCTAGTAAGAAGTCATTTGGTCTCTCTGCAGTTTGGATTTGTATTTATTTTATCTACATTAGCAATTTTGCTTTAAAAGCTTTCTTGCTCAGTGTTTTATCCAGATATCTGCTAAAGACAGTGGAATACAGAGAAAGCTACAAGCTATATTTCACTGATGCCAGTCCTCAGGTCCCTTTTTCCCCTGCACACATTCAAAGCACATTCAGAATAACTGGGAATGACACATTTAATGACACACTTCTGTGCCAACACAGTGGGGTGCCTGCACCCTGACTGCACACCAGGAGCCCACCAAAGACACTCTCTCTCTCTCCTCCTCAACTGGGCAGGGCAGAGAAAATACAACAAAAGGCAAGTGGGTTGAGCTAAGGACAGGGAGAGATCACTCACCAA
Organism: Certhia americana; assembly: GCA_018697195.1. Lineage (NCBI taxonomy): Eukaryota > Metazoa > Chordata > Aves > Passeriformes > Certhiidae > Certhia > Certhia americana. The sequence goes on from CM031860.1 coordinate 10,273,988, forward strand.
TTAACATCAGGCACAAAAGGGACTTGACTTGGAGGAAAAATAATTAATTTAATTTACTACCAATCAAATGAGGGTAGGGTAAGGAGAAATGAATCTTAAAAACACCTTCCCTCAACCCCTCCCTTCTTTCTGGGCTTAATTTCACTCCCAGATTCTCTCCCTTGTTTCCCCCTAGCAGCATAGGGGAGTGGGGTTTGTGGTCAGTTCATCACATTTCCTCCGCCACTCCTTCCTTGTCAGGGAGAGGACTCCTCATGCTCTTCCTCTGCTCCAAACACACACAGGGGGACACACCCTAGGAGACAGGCCTCCAAACTTCTCTAATGTAAGTCCTTCCCACAGGCACAGTTCTTCACTAACTGCTCCAGCATGGGTCCCTTTCCACGTGGTGCAGTCCTGAAATTACAGGTTGCTCCAGCATCCTGGAGCTAACTGGCACAGGCTCCACTGGACAAATAGGAAGTCTCTGCTACCAAAACCTTACCAAGCAAACCAAATACCTACAGTCTTTATAGGAGCACTTTTCCTTCCTTAGTCTCATTGTCATAGACAACAAATCCCTTATGTCTCTTGCATTCACCGAACATTAATAAAATGCTTATATACTCAGATATGAGCATTCAAAAGCAATTTGAAACTTCATCCCTCCTTTGTCTAGTCGTTTATTCTGATTTCTGAGCAAAATAGACAGTTGTGTCCGGTTATAATGGAAATAGTGTGCTTGCTTTTGGGAATAGTGCTGTGAAAGCTGGCTTCTATGGTCCTATTTTCTCTTGTGCTCCACATTTCTTTCCTCCTATTGTACTGGCACAACAACTTCTGGATCAGAAAACTGATCCAAATGAAACAAAACCACATGAAGAAATTGGGTGGTGCCTGGACTGGGCTTCCAAGGCAGCTACACAACATAAAAGCAACACGGAGGCAGGAATGTAATTTGGGACAGAAAGAGGCAAGCCAGGGACAGTCACAGACTTCAGATGTACAGGCAGACTTAAAAATGGAGCTTCCACTACTGAAGGCAAACACTTTCATCTATATCTCTTTCTAGACTCAAATAAGCCTTAATGGCATCTGCAGCCTTTTTGGGATCCTAGGTTAGTCCAGACTGCTATGAGTGCTTACCATGCCCTCTGACTGAGCCATATCAGAGCTCAGTGGGGAAAAGGGACATTATTGATCTTCATCCATTATATCTTCATCCTTGCTCTGGACACAGTGTCAGTTGACACAGAAGATGTAAAACAGAAAACAAACAAATAAACTAGAATTTAGATTTCCTCTTTGATTCACAGCAGTTTTGTAAATTTCTTTTTGCAATTTGCTGTGCAGAAATGCTTTGTATTTCACTTCTCAACATATGGAAAGAAGGAGCAGTTTTATAACAGAAAAATTTCCCTGTCCATTCAGAGTCTGACAGGAGTCTCACAGGTGTATGCAATAATCCAGAGTACGTTTTTAGTGACAGCTATGTTTCACTTGGTGATTCTTTCAAACTACTACTATGTTGGCATCAGTGATAGTCCCAAAACAATCTCGGAACACAACTCATTGGAAGTCTCAGTCCATGACAATTATTTAGTGCAGTATCCACACAAGATTTTAGTAGAGCCACCAAGACTTATGTCACATGCCAGGCACATGGGACCCAATCTGCTCAGTCTTTAACTAGGTCCCATAAGTATTCTCTCTCTGGGACTGCTAATCCAAGTGTTAATAACTGGCAGTATTAACTAGTATCTAGGGATTTTTTCCAACTTTTCATCCCCCTTTACATTCTGCCTGTAAAACCCCACTATTAATAGCAAGGAGGAACAGTCAAGTGGTTACAAGACAACAGTGGATCAGATTCTTATCATGCACTTTCATCCACTTCCAAAGGCAGACTATTCTTCACAAAGACATTTTAGACATATACAGATCAAAATAATTACCTGAAAAGTTATATTAATAGATTTAATGAAGAGCTATCAGAGAGACTTGAAAGGGTCCTAACAGTCACGATGAGCTGTACGTTGGCAGGGTTTTATGGAAAGAAAAAAAAGAGAGGCAGAAAAGGAACTGCTGATATTGTCTAGACTGCCCACACTGCTGTACAGTGTGCTGAACTCTGCGGACTTTGAAAGTGATATGACACCTTGGGGGAAAGTTTGTAGTTTTTCACACTAAAAGTCCTGCTCATGTGTGCAATAGAATTATTTATGGACCTTCCTCTAACTACAGAGATAGTACTAGTGGGATTTCTGAGACCCTATGTGGTGGGATGAGACATCCCACTGAATGGAATATGGAAGCTTGTCTAAATTGAAAAACTGGAAGTATTTATGAAGAGAGAGCAAAGACAGTGCACATTATTTACTGGAGAAATTAGTAAGTGCTTGAGGAAGATAAATGACCATGGATGCTATAAAAGAATAAAAATGTAATAACTACTTTTCACCTGCCAATGTCACCATACCTTTAAAATATCTAGATGCTACTTTCCCCAAAAACTTTTAAACCATATCATTCAATCCCAGCTGAGCCTGACCCAAAGAATATTGCAATGGCTTTCTAAAATCTTAAATCTACCCTCTGAAGCTGGTGTAGCTCAGAGCTCCTTCAAGTTCAGATATTAGCTAAGTCCAGCTCACATTCATATCATATATAGAGCAGGAAATTCCACGTGCACTGAGATTTCAAAAAATGTTAGCATTTTGCTTAACTCACTACTAAAAGTCAGGCACCACAGATTGATATGAAGCACTATTGTGGAAAAAGATCCTTAGGTTGTCTTCTTTCATACACTCTCAAGAGCTGAAAAAGTCAGAGCAATAAACTCAGCTGAGATGAACTCTTACGTATTTCAAGCTGTTTTTCCCTGTCCACTCTCCCCACCTTTTTCATCAATACCTTTTCAGCAACCTATTACAGAAATATATTACAACATGCTATCCCAGGATCCTACACAACATACCACCACAGAGAGCAGCCAGTAAGACTAAATACTGAACAGACTTTGGGCTGTGGATAAGCCCAAGTGACTTGATGAAGGCTTGGATCTTGCTAAAAGGCAGCTGAGAGAAACTGCTGGTCCATTTTTAAGTGCTCAGTGCTAGTAAACAGGAGATTCTCGGTTTAGCAAGGAATCCTAGGGCTTAGTCCCATCCAGACGTTCATAGTACACTACATTTCTGAGGGTCCCACAGATATCAGGAGCATGGGGAGCAAAACGGAGGGAGAGAAGGTGAGATGTCTGCTGAGCATACACTCAAATAAGAAGAAAAGCACTGTCTGAATTCCAGAAATTAAAATCTGGCCCCACTGAAGTAGGCAGGAGCTTTGCCACCATGGAGACAGAATTTTACCCAATGTGAACAGTATTCTGGGAATACCCTCCCTTCTAGACACTATGTGGGAGGTTTTCTGGCTCTGAATAATCTCTGGAAACACAGAAAGGGAAATTAAACCCAAACCAAGACAACAATACCAGAATGATGAATCAACAGACAAAAAAGAATGTAACAACAATGAAGTGAAATTGTTGCAGAAGTGGGTGGAAAGAAGGTGGCAAGTCCTTTATCTCCCGGAACCACTGAACTTTGTGAGGAAGAAGGGAGGATGCAAAGACTTGTGGTGCTGGGTGCAGGAGGCCATGCCAAGGCTGCACTGGAGTCTTGGAGTCTGCACAGATTCAACAAGAGGGAAAAAACTTGTAGTGCAGATTCAGCCTTGGAGTAGGCTCCCATCAGTAATGCTCTATAAAGAGAGCAGAACCTAGCAACTTAAGCAAAGACTCCTAGGAGCAATCAGCGTCATCACTTACAAATTGCCAAGCAGGCTGGCTCACAGAAAGGGCACGCTCAGCAAGCTCTGCAGTTGTGTAACTGAGCATTCTGGATATGAGAAATACAACAAACAGACACAATGCCTATAAAGTTCCATCTACTCTGACATTTATGACCCAGTTATATTTAGTCTACAGTTGCCCTCTGATTTACTTAGCATTAGGATTCATACTACAACTATATATAAGGTCCTAGATGTTCCCCTTTCACTGCCTTAAGAATTCAGGTTGCCTACAATGCCAAGTTCTACCCTTCAGACTGCCTGAACCCTCCAAATTCACATGAGGCAACTAGAGAGTCAAATTCCTATAACTGCTGGAATTCAGCCTCTAACTTCCAACCAAAGATTTCTTCTTTGCTGCAGCTCTGCTGCAAAAAGAGACTAAGTGGCTTTTCTGGGAACTACTGCAAAATGCACCGTGCTGGATGTGGTGATGACAGCAGGGAAACTTGCACATCCATCACTGGAAAATATTCAAGTATTGCACTGCCCTTCAGATGAGAAATCCAGATGAAGATTCATGTCTACATGTCAATGATGAATGAATGATAGAAGCTAACTAAGCATTAAACCAGATTTCCCTGAGTGACTGTGTGACAACCACAGCATAGGCAGGCACACATCTGCTTTTGGAAGGTCCCAAGGTGCTTTGAGCTTTCCTCAGGCCTTCCATCCTCTCAAAACAACTGGAAAGGCCTGCTTCCCCACCCACACCTCTGACAGCGTGAGGTTCACAACCTTCACAGAGCTTGAGCCATCTGCCAGTTTTCTCTCCCTGCTCCCTTCTGTTGCCCTCCCATATAACCAGGAAAAAACCCTTTTCACAGTCCTTCATTGGGCATGGCCAGTCTCTTCAGGTGATGAGGACCTCCTGGCACTCTGTAGTTTGCTGTCTGTGTGCCTTGGTTCCTTGTCCATGGGTTCTGCTGTCAGACCTCAGGACTGTCCAGTCTTCAGGTCTATCGTCCAATATTATCAAAGGTAAGGGGGAAAATTGAGGATAAGGTGGAAAACAAAGGGAACCAAGGCAAAATCAAGCATCTTTGTAAGCCTTGCAGTATTCTGCTGGCTCTGAGCAAGCTTTTCATCCAGTTACTTAGCTGGCAACTTGGAAAATGAATTAAAAACGTGTTTGTTCCTTCTGCAAACTCTTGAAACAAATCTGGAGGGAAGAGAGTGCCTGGAGAGTTACTGAGATCTTGTGCTCCCTGGCAGCCTCAACAACATTGTTACCCCTGGTGAGAAACCAGAAGAGCTGCTTCCCAGCCTGACAAGATCTTGGGATGGAAAGCACAGACTGCCAGTCGTGCTGGGCTTTGGACCAGGCTGCTGGCTTTTCCCAGCATGTGTCATGCAGCTGTGCGTGTAAGGGGCACCCCACAGCTCTCCTTCCCAGCCTTAATAACAGTGTGGTTCTTGCAGAGAATTGCAGGGCAAAGACCATTCTCTGTGAGAGGATCTACTTGCTCCTGGAGTGCCAAAGGGCAGACTAGAGACCAGCATTTATCCCAGTCTTTATTACACTGTGATGCCATCTTCCCTTTGTTTTTAAAATCAGCCATAAATGCATTTAAAAACAATTATTGGATGAAACAAAATCTCATCTTGCTTTGAACAGCTCTTGCCAGCACTCATGGAGACCTGGGAAACCTGAATGCCCCCAGCTGGCAGGTTGGCCATGGATGGTGGCTGGGATTATAACCTTGCTGCTCACCCCTTGCTGGATCCTGAACTTAAGACCATAAAAGAACCAAATCAGAGACCTGAAATCCACAAAACAGAATGTAAAAATTTGGTTTTGGGTCACCTGTATCTAAGGTCAAAAGTCCAGTGTTTCTAGAAGTTATTTTCACTTCCATGACACTGGCATGACAACATGAGAGAAAATGGGATTATCAAGTCTCTCCACAGAGTAAGAAGAGTAATGTAAAATCATTTCAGCCTAGTGCTATCATGTCTCTCCTCATATTACACATAATATTATTACTTGTCATCTTTTTCACACCCAGGCCCATAGCAGAACCTAGAAATCACTGAAAATTTATATTTTTTCCAGAACCTACATAAACTCTGTACACAAAACGCTATTTTATCATATTCTTCTACCTCCCTTCAAGTATATCTGATCATTTTCTATAATAGTCTTGTCAATACACCAACTGGTATCAAACAGACAGGCATTTTCTACTGATCTGCTATTTTACCTAAAAATGAGAATTTTAGACTAGCACAGTCCTCACTCAAAACAGCTGACAACATTCCTTTTAAACTGTCAGAAGCAGATTTTCAACAGAGAACATAATTTTCAGGAACAGAGAGACATGAAGACATTTTGAGAATTACTTGTTCAAATGGTACCGTTTACACACCTTACACAAGTGAAAACTAAAGATACTGAAACACGTAAAATTCTACTTTTTATTTTTGTACAAATCATCAGTGTTGTTTAACTGCACTCAGGCTTTCAAATACAGGAACTCTGACTGTCAATCCAGTACAGCAGAACACAATTAAATTTACTTACCCTGTAGATTCCTGCTGGGCTTAAAATAAGGCCATTGCTCCAGTGAAAAGCCCTCAAAGGCCGCTCACTAGAGATGGGTTTGTGGTTGGGGTTTCTAGACACTTATTTCAGTGCAAATCCTGCCAGAAACTGGAACTTACTGCTTGTTGTGAAGTTACCCTCGCCAGCCTGGGGAAAGGAGTCTACGTCTTGGATGACCTGTAGCACTCCCACGGTCCGTGCTGGGGGATCCAGGGCCACCGAGCTCTCGTTCACGGTTATGTCACTGGCTCCTGTGATCTGGTTGGTCGGTGGCCCTCCTATAGATGCTTCCAAGTCTGGAGGTATATCATCCATGCAGTCTGCATTTGGCTAATGGGAAGAAAAAGGAGAAAATGGAGCTCCTACCTGATAAAAAGATTCTATTTACTTCTTACCTCTTCCTCAGATTTCTTTGCTTTATTTCAGTATTGAAAATGACAACATACAATGAATAAACACACGATTTGTCTTCATGTACTTAAAACTTAATACAATCTGTTGGAAGAGAGACCCAAAGTATGCCATGGAAATATTGAGTATTAAACTGTGTCACCTACAATTGCTAAACATTCTTATTTATACTTTTAAAAGAGTTTGGAAATGTGCACATTAAAAAAGTAACTCACTTAATTGATCTGCTCAGTATAGGCAGATTGCTGAATCAGAGCACAAATGTAAACAGAGACAAGAGCTGAAGGGGAATGATTTATCTTTTCCTCAAACATACGTTTTACAGAGCCAGTATCTGAGCTTATAGGAGTAAGAATTCAATAAGAACTGCCTGTGGGTGCATCTATGTGTGTGCTGCAAAATCAGAAGCTAAAGCTGCTTATAAGACAAGTTTCTAAACATCAAAAGATCATTTCCTTTGCTAATACTGTATTTCCTACAAAATATAATTATGAGAAAATAAACAAACAGACAATAATGGGAAATTGAGAGCATTATTTGATTCAGTCTTTCTTGCTACGTGAAGCAAGACCAGCGACAGAGTGACATAGCAAGAGTGAGCTGCAATATGTGAATGCCTTGTTAAGTTAGGAAAGGTTAATTTAAGTTGTTTCCATTTATCGTTATTCTCCAGGAGCCAGACAGCTAGTCTGGATCAGTCACTTAGGTTTCCTCTAACTATAGGAGTTTGAGACATTTTTGCTGTGTGATTCATCCCCTAGTCCTAGGTATGAATTGATCCCTCTGCCTTCCCTCTGCTCAGCACTATGCAGAGACAGGGCTTAAGCTGCTAGACTAGAAACCAAACAGTCAGATGGTCAGTGTCAGAGGAGGTGTACTCTGTTTGGTGGATCTGATCTTTTTCCTGAGCTTAGTTGTCTCACATGCCAAGGCACTTTGAAAAATCTCACTACCTGCCTATCTCCAACAGCAGCCACCAAGAAACTAAAATGTGATACAGCAAAGGCTTAAAGAGAGATTTAACTTTAAGCACAAGAGAAATCCTCTTGAATTCAAGCACAGAAGGCTACCATATGTTTACTTTTTTGTTTGTTTGTTTTTTTCAGAATCAGAAACTTAGCATGTTTTCTTTCTGTCTGATTCTTGTCACATCTTAAGTATATTTTTAAGGAGCGTTCTTAATGAAAAAGATGGGCAATTTAAGCAATCTTGTATCCACAAACTGAAGTTTGGAATGAAAATTAAAATTGTTGTTGTCTGGCTCCAGTCTAATCCAGAAGCAGCAAGAGTGCCTGAGATTTGGGATTAAAAAAGGCACATTCAACTATACTGCGTGTTAATGAAACTCACTGAAGCTGTACATTTTCAAGTGAAGCACCAATCACCTATCTGTAGGACAGGGATCCAAAACTATCCCTTAGATCGATCACTCTTTCCCTCTCTCAGCTACTATAAAACAATGTTTTTAGAATTTCATTTTTAGTTTAATTTACCTCTGATGGTAAATTAAAAACATAAGGCCTATTTTTCCTTTCTCCTAGAGGAAAAATTATTTCAGTTTTTCAGGGGATCAATTGTCTGTTCTTTGCTTTGATTCCACTTATTCCTAGAATGGGGTTTTATCACAAACTTTTAAACCTTTTAAAGAGGGGGATTATAATTGAAAGCCAAAACAAACATTAAAGATGCAAAAATAATATTGCTTGATAAAATTAATTCATTTATTCCTGAATCATTTTAATTGAAAAAGAAGTGTCCAAAAACTAAGCAGCATGCTATAAAACTAATTATATGAAATACTGATCAGAAGAGAACCCTAAACCATTATGGCTTTGGCAGCCAGAGTGACCCAGATACAGTTGGTAAGTTTAATTATATTGGTTTCACTTGTGCCTTGCATGTAAGTGCTTTGAGAGCACAATTCCACTAAAGTCAAGGGAAAGCTTTGTATTGACTTCTGAGGGCTTGGCTAAGGCTCTTAGTGAATAGCTTCAAGTCATACAATCTGCTGCCAAAAATGCAGCTGACTGCACATCCAGCAGATGTTTGCAGAAAAGGGGGAGAAGCAGAAGGAAATTATTTTATGTGATATGATTGTGTCAATAGCAATGCAGCTCTTTGAAAGTGAAAGACACTTTCACTGGTAATTCGTTTCAAATACTGCAGGTATAGTTCAAGCTGAATTTGCCAGCAAGGGTGGAAAAGGTCAGGCCAACCATTTGTTGGTATACAGTTAGTTAATAATCCTCTGGAGCTGCAGAGTGCCGCAGAGAAAAGTGGAGGTGTTGGGGTGCTCAGCAACTGTGAAAATGAGTTCAGGAGTTTTGCTGCCTCATGGCTTCCTGGGGAATCTGAGCTTAGGGTAGATTATATTTGAAGTCTCTATTACAAAGTAAATGCAGAGTTTAGTTGTGAACTGAATTGAAACATTCAGATATTTGGGGTTTAACCAATCCTTTCCTGGAAAATCCAAAGTCTTACTACTAAATGAAGCACAATATATCCACAGACATGTAAGCCAGGTGTTTAATAACAACCATAGGATAAACGTGCAGCTGGCAGGAAAAAAAACCATAGCCTGTCTATGGTAAGATTTCCTCATTCCTCCTATTGTAAAAGGCTGTGAAAGGGCTTTGGCAAATTTGCACCCAAGTCTCCCATCAGAGGCTGATATCTGCCTAAGGGTTTTTTGTTCTTTTGTGTGTGGGAATTTCAGCTAAGAGGGCTCAGCAGTACTCAAGAATGTGGTTAGGGAATGACATTTTGCTTTATCCACTCTACTGAAATGTTTGCCACCCCTCATTGAGAAGCCCTAGAACTTCAGATGAGAGCAACATCTTTTCCCACAGCAGCCTATGGACATCTGGCTAAGTGATGAGTCTTTAAAAACACCAGTTCATGTGTTCTGGTGGCTTTTTTGGCTCATGGGAGCACCAGAAAGCACACCTTAGGAATGATGTCCACCCTTGGCTGCTCTCAGCTGGTGCTGGGCAGTGAGAAGGGTGAGGACAACATGATTTCTGTGCAGGTGGAAAACAGAAATCTCCTGTGAGCAGGAGCTCAAAAAGACACAGGTTGAGCAGGAGGAGTTATGCAAAGGAGGTTATTCAGGGGTTAAGCAGGAGAGAACATATAGTAGGAAAGGAATAAACAGGAGTTGAGGTGTATTTTAGAGAGATGGTAGAAAAAAGAGGAAGAGGAGCAACTGATAACAAGCAGTATAGGAATTTTTAACCCTCAAGCTACCAGATGCTCTTATACCTCCACTTCCTATGCTGTCAGCCAGAGGAAACCTGACACAAAAGCTACCACTAATCCAATTTCTCATGGACAGCAGCTCCTACTGTAAGTCACTTTGAGGGATAAGGCTCTCCCTTCATGAACATATCCAATGATCCATGTACACCAATATGCTCCCTTCAAGAGATGAAAAGGGCTGTTTTCAGCTTGTTGTCTTAGAAAAAACTACAGAATTTTTAACAGAAACTCATACAATAAAATCCCCTATAAAAACTTTGCTTGTGGAACATTAACATTCAAGTGCTTTATTATTAGTGTTAAGAAAGACCAACACCAAAGCTGACTTAGAAATCTTAATTTGAATCAGTTGTTCATGTAGGTTACAGCAGCATCTTTAATTATATACCCAGTACTATTGTTTCCACAGAAATTCCATGCAGAAAGCTCTCAGTGAGGAGAGCAGGATGGATCCCTGTTCTGCTGTGCTGTACAGAGAGGAAAGGGAGCAATGAGAAGGGAAACAGTGGTTGAGGAAATGGAATGGTGCTTCAATTATTCCTGGCAATTAGATGCTTCTACAGCTGCCAGTACAGAGATGTTCATAGGCAGTGAAATCCAGCCATGTAAACCAGAACTTCAACATATGGCCTCTGGGCATGTTTTTTGTTCCACGAGCTGTGCCTATCTCAAATAGCCTGTGGACATGCTTAGCCTTCAGCAGCAGCCAGTGAAGCCAGTGAGAACTGTGTTCTGGATGTAAATTCTAACAGCACTAAACTTTCTTGGAAGCCTTTAACATCTCACTGCAGGCCTCCAGAAAGCATTGTTCTGGTTTGCCTATATCCCCAGATTAAGAAGCTGGACAAAGAGCACATTGATGAAGGGCTTGGACAAAAATGTGAATGGGCCAGTGTGAGAACAGAAAAGGTCTGGTGCTCTCAGATGCACAGGGAAGCCAAGGAACAATACACTGGGAAGGGAGAAGATGCGTAAGAACCCGGTGTAACTGCTCATGGCAGGCCTGTGAGCTGAGATGGAACCTGGGGAAATATTTCTGTATTTAAGCCTAAGTGCAAGAGATGCTGAATGGCAGAGCTAGCCTTCATTCTGGCTTTTCATATCAAGCAATGATTTAACAGTTGCATCACCTCTCAATATACTAAAGACAATATATATGTTTAGCAGAAAAAGTAGCCAAACTGTTTCAATGCATTACTCTAGCTACAATGCCCTGCTTCTTTTTCCCCTTTGCATGTTTTTAATTTGGACTATATTAGGTTTATTAACATATCTGCCTACAACCTGCTTCCTAGTCTCCATGAAACTGAGTTCTTTGAGAATGGCTATATCAGCTCCCCAACATGTACACGTGAGCTGTTTTATGTTCTATAGCTCTGTAAAATGGTGCATCACTGATTGGAACTCGGGGGGCTATTTACAGCACCTGTTAATGCATCAGCTAGAGGTGTTTCAGTATTGAACTTCACAAGCCTTGCACAGTGCGGGAGAGTGACTCACTCCTTCCTGGTGAAGCCCCTGAGCTCCGTGATAGCTCCAGCTGGGAAACTGTATGGCAGACAGGACATACACTATCTGAATGCAAACATGCTACTTAGAAAGATCAACGACTTTGGCAGTTTCTAACCACATTTGAATGTTCCAAATAACAAAGAGCTTCACAATTTCTTGTATGTCATGTGCTCCACCAGATGCTTAATAACTGGGAGAAAAGGCCCTTAACTGGATTTAGGAGCACAGATCTTGCTTCAGATAGACTTTAAGAGAAATCTGACAGAAAAAGGACTTGCTTCCCCAGAATAAGCAATTAGTTGTCTTTGATGAGTATAACAGAGAAAATTTTATTTGCAGATTTCTGCTTTCAGATTTGAACCAAGGGCATGATTAAAAAATAAATCCAGTCCTGAAAGCTATGTGAAAGATTCTATAAATCCACCAAAACACCAGTGAACAATCTTCTGCTCCACCAAGCAGACAGCCAGAGACACACAAATCCCAACACCCGACCAATCCCCATACACACACTCTTCCTTGCTAATACAAGTGTGGTGCAGGACAGAGGTAGAGTCAGACATTTCCAATTTTACTTCCCTTAATAAATCAATTAATTATTCAATAATATGGCAAAAAGAGTAAGATGGGAACAGACAGGCAAAGGCTAGGGATATAATCAGGTGGCTGGTGTTTCTCTTCTGCCCTGATGGGCTGCTCTGCAAAGTGCTTACCGGAATCCCTAGAGCTTTTAGAATATTCATTTTACACATCGGGCAGGTACGATGGTCTAGGAGCCAGGGGTCTACACAGGACTTGTGGAAAAGATGCCTGCAATGAAAACCAGGATATCTTAATTCAAATGCACCACAGCACAATTTACCACTTAGTACCAGATGATTCTGAATTCCTTCAAGCGAGAGTATTTCAACTGGTGCAATTTGTGACCTCTGCAAGGACTGCAGAACTAGATCCTATGCACATAAGGCTAAAATGATTCCTGCAGCAACTCAAGCACGTGTGCACATTTCAGTGTGTTTGGAATAGAAGACGTACATATTTAGAGACTTAGGGAAAACATACAAAATGCATTAGCAAACCCCATATTCTTTAAATGTTAAAGGCTGTCATAAACAAAAGCTGCTTGCTGGCAAAGGTAAAAATCAAGTTTGTTTTTCTTAATAGTTCTACAGACAAACCTGATTACACATAATTTAAATGTGAAGCCGTTGAGGGTCTAGTATTTTTCAGGATAGAGGCAAAAAGAAATAAATTTAATTAGGGAAAAAAAAGAGATACTTTTCATTTAAACAGAAAAAACAGTACAATGTTTTAAAAAAATATTCTCTCAGACATCCCTGCTCTTTAGAAGCTGCCCATCAGAGAGAGCTCGTACACAGTTCACTGAAGGAATTGTTGATAATCCAGTTCTGAGTCTGAAGCAACCAGAAAGAAACTACCTGAACCCTGCAGCTGCTGGGCACCACTTTTCCTAGACATTAACCAGGTGGAAGAACTGCAAGTTTCTTGTTTAGCTTTGCCTTTTAACAAACCGATAATGACTGTAGAGATCTTTATTGCACGTACTTGACTGGCAGACTGTATTCTCTCTTCAGAGCTTATTCTGTTCCTAGGAATTCTAGGAAACATTTCTTCACCCAAAGGTGAAGGTCAGGCATTGAACAGGCTGCCCAGGGATGAAGTATATGGAGGTATTTAAGATGTCTAGATGTGGCACTTGGGGACATGCTTCAGTGTGGGCTTGGCAGTGCTGGGTCTGTTGTTAGACTTGAAACACCTAAACATCTGTATGATCCTAATGCTCTGCCTGGAGCACGGTACTTATCAGTCTCTACAAGAAAATGCAATCTCTGAGAAAGCCAGAGTCACCTAATGTACCAAAGTAACTTTAAAATATTTAACTGCTACTTATTCAGCTGAATGGGTCAGCAGACATACTGTGTCACCACACAGAAAATTATTGCATTCTTGTGCTTTGTATCACTTCATACAACTATAGGAAAGGGCAAATATATTCTTGGAAGTTCGATCTAGTCTAATTACATCAGTTGGCTGAGGTATCAAAACTCATTTGATCCTGTATGTCAATATGATTAATCAAATGGAGCATTGTGATATTTTAAGTTTAAGCCACTACACTACTTTACTAAGGCAACTAAAGTTCACGGCTGTTCTTCCAAACAAGACCTGACCTAATGGATAACAACAAATGAACCAGATTTTGGTCTCTGTCCTGCTTAACATTTCCTTCCTTCTGTCTTAGGAGGGGCATATTCAGCACATCATCAGATTCTGAATAGGTGAAAGCATAAAGACACCATTCTTAGGCATGTGTAATTTCACATTTACAAGTCTAACCAACAGATTTTCTTGAGTTTGTTAATTCACAGAGGGTACTGAAAGTCTATGCCTTGCCTTTCAGCTACACGAAAACAAAACAGATTTCCAAAATCTATTTTGAATAAAAAATACAGTTTCCACCAAGACATTTTACCATAGACCAGGAAATTCCCTTTCATTTTCAATTTCCAGCTTTGAAAGCCTCAGCACACTGGGGCTCATATTGGAGAATTTCATGATGTTTGTTCATCATCAAAAAACTTGGAACACTTTCATGCCTTAAAGACTTTAAAATCTGAAGTTCAGTACTCCTAAAGTTAGCTTCAAAAACAATATTCTAAAATGAATCCTAACAATGCCAAGTAATTTAAATACATGACAGATCTTGTCACTTTGCACTTCTCAATACTAATTTAGCACAACGTATTATGACTCCATTAATTTCAGATTTTATATGTACTACAGAAGGAACTTGATTATTTGACAGAAATCTACAGAATAATGGAATGCTACTGAAAATCAGATAAAGATTTGCCTTTTAAAATTTTTGTACTGCATTATACAATTAGAGCTCTTACATCTGTTTTGAACTTGTAACATTTGTGCAGAAAAGCAAGGTGGCAGGCTTTGAGGATTTGGATTTTAAAGTTTATTAGGTATAGCACTATGTGAATGCTTATGGCATTCAACAAATTGTCAATTGCTTTATGCTCCAAATTCAAGCAAAAGAAGGATCAGCATAAAGTAAGACAAGAGCAACTGCAGTATTTCACTCTTACATGGTAAGACAAAGATGTAAAAAGATCAACTGCAACAAAAATCCCTCCCTTTGCAGTTCTGACTGATGCAAGTTTTAAACGGAAGGAGAGGATAGAGCCATCATGGATGATTTCAGAAGTAATGACCCATACAGGGAGATAGTAAGAGATGTTTCAAGCTCAGCCTCAGGATTTGGCTTTGACAATCAAAGTCAAGGCTAGAAAAAAATACAGGTCTTCTTCCCTGTTGTGTGCAACCACATCCCTTGCAAAACAATGCTGATTCAGATGGGTTGAAAAGTTTCTCAAAAGAATTGCAATTGATTAGTTGACAGAGAGGAAGTCGTGATGTTGTAACAACCTCATACGAAAAGGTTTTCATAAAGGAAAGGAAACAACTGTTCTCCACCTCTCCCAGGGATAAGAAGCACAATGATGTTGTTTAAACTGCAGCAAGTGAGATCCAGGTTACACAACAAGAAAGGCTTCACCACAGTCAAGGTAACAAAGCACTGCAATAAATTATCAGGGGAATTTGCAGTCTTTATCCTGGGAGACTGCAGAGTGTGTTGGAAAAAGCTGCCAAGAACAACAAGTACGTGCCAGTGCCCCAGTGCTGTTCCAGAGGTGGTGACCTCCTGGGATCTCTCCTGCACTTTCCTGTGGCTGCACATGGCTGTGCAAAGCTCACAGAGCACAAAGTAAAAGAACCTCAAAGTCCCAGAGCATTCCATTTACTGTTATCTAAATAGCACTTCACATTTTTTAACTGGACATTGCTTTTGTTTGAAATGTACTTATGTTTTCCTTAAAGATGCAATTTTAATCAGATAAGAAAAAAAAGTTGCATTAAGTGCAAAATACTACTACTACTACTACTAATATTGTAGTACAACTATTGTAAAGTATTCAGCTTGCCAACAATGTTGAGTGGCATTTTTTCCAGGTGAAGGGAAGTTGTTCTCCCATGTTCCACTCCTACTCTCACCAATGCAGAAAGAGTGGTACATTCCTCATAACCGTAAGTAAGGGCATCAGTTGCCTGGATTAAACATAGGGCAGAAGCAAGGGATTTAGAATTTTTGTGAGAGACTGAGTAGCACCACAGTATCCAAAAGAGGGTTTGAGATTTTGGGGGGAGCATCTACAGTATTATTACCTTCTGAGGAGGACAAAAGAAGGTGATGATGAGAGTGAGAGGAAAGAATCAAAGAGAAGAATGTGTGTGATGAAATAATTTTCACAGGAAGCTAATAAAAAGACAAAGCAGGAGTGAAAACTCTGAAATCACAGTTATTCATGAAGTGAAGGTTTAGGGGGAAAGAATGAGCTGGAACGAGGTCAGAGAATGTGTTTATTGGTGAAAGAAATGAAACAACAAAAAAAGAACCTATGAGGCACTCAGCAGAGATAAGGTTGAAGGGAATGTCTTGCCTCTCTATAGAAGGCTAGTAAAGTTAGTAAAAGTTTAGTAAAAGGCACACACTGGGAGCAGCAGGACCAGTACCTTCTCCAAAGCTAGAGCAGACAATGGTGTTTTGAAGCTGGAAATGGAAAACCAGCAGAAAGAAGTAGGGCTGTGACAAGAGATGTCACTGTGGGAACAATGAACTTGGTTACATTTGATCTTGTGTCAGTGCCCTTAAAGACAACTTAAGAGATGTTTGCTACCATTAAACATAAAACCAGCTGCAAGGCAATGCTTTTTACTTTTACTAAGTGTCATTCCTGTAGAGTATTACTACAGTCAGCTGTATATACAGGAGCTGCCTGATGAAGACAGAGAACAAGAAGCACAAGTTCACTTGGAATTCTCCTCCAAGCTTTCCAGAGTGGGGTACATAAAAACAGCTATCCCAGTGCCAGCAGAAAAGAGAGGACATTTGGGAAAACAGCCCAAGTCCTAGTAAACATGCATCTATTTGGCTTCAGAGCTCATCCACTGCTATACTGGAGGTTTAATGAGGTTCCCATGTTAGAAACTGCACACAGCTTAACTGAAGATGTCAGGGTAGGAAAACTATAGAGTCTGTAGGTCTTTATCAAGATATTATACACTCCTCCTCACTTCCCAGAAACAGAAATTATTCCACTTTCTTTTTTGTTTTGGATGAGGCGATGAGATTGAAAACAGCAGAAAGAATCAAGTACCATTTCATGTTTCAGAAGTACAAACCCGTGCAAGTATGTAAAACACTGCCCTCGCAGTTTGTGCAGCAGGGTTGGTGAAATAACTGCTTGAGAAAGATCTTTAAGTTTTTATAATTCCAGACTGCTAAGGCTCAAACTGTGGGTATTTTACAAGACAGTTCTGCTACTGCTACCCTTTCAGCATGAGTCATTTTCTGGGCGACCTTTTAAGTCAGCCAAGAACTAAACACCACCTGTTAACTCTCTGTTTCCTGTTCACTCTGCTTGACACAACGCCATGGATGACAAAGGCTCATTGAATTATGAGGTGGGACACAAGTGAAAGCTAAAGCTTAGACATATATTTAAGCTGTTGGAGATCTACCTCCAAACACTGCCTATCTCTATCATGCAAAATTTCCAAGTTTTATTCTGCTTCCGTGCAAACAGGCTTGATGCCAAACCAAGGCCCATATTTTCTGGTAATTTCTCATTTTTTCTGTATTTCTGCTTCATGAAGTGAAGTGCTTGTGTCTGCTTGAAAAAAAAAAAAGAGAGTTCACATGAAATTTGTCATTGTGGGGAATTTACAGTAGGTCAAATTTATGATTAATCTGTTGCTTAGTGTTAGCCATTTAGTGATGGCAGTAAACAGATTCAATGAATCACATGAACTAACAGAAATGGACAGCTTGTAACATTCAAATATCTACTAGGGTACAACACACCAGGAAAATAAACAAGTAATTTTGGTTTCTCAAGCCAGTGAACATGACTCAGGAGTAGAAAGTTCTATTGAAAAAAATAAAATCTATGCTCTATATGTGCAGCACTTCAGATCTGTATTTCTAGGGAAATCAAACACCTGCTGTTGCTCCCCTTAGGGGCAACTGATCCTAGGAAATTTCCTAAGAAATTGTTTTCCTTAGAGAGATCCTCCATTAGGTAACATTTCACAAATGACAATGCAATAGCACAAAGATGAATATAGCTGGGAGGGGTGGCAAGAGGCTACACTCCAGTGTCACATCACTGCAGGTGGATATGTTTGCACTGGGCATCTTCACGTGAGGCATGTTTTACTCGGTACATCTCTTTCTATGGCTGGGGATTTTTTTGGACAAAAGTCATCCTTTTCTTAGGCCTAGGACAGCAAAAGTAGTAGCTCAATGGGGAGCAGGAGCCTGTTCTATCCCTGGCTGCTGTGGCCTTGAAGGGCTTCAAGTCAGAGGCAAATTCTCCTAAGGCATTTATTCTAATTAAAAAAAACAGTGAGGAAAATAGATGAATCAAAACATTAGTTTAAAAATCCTACTGAAGACTTATAGGCCCAGGTCAGACAAAATTTCTGACTACCATACTAAACCCTCAGGGTCTCACCATCATCAACACTAGTCTCACTTCACATTGAATAAAGAGGCATTTCAGATATCTTTACCAACAGATTTCGAATAGGCCAAAATAATAAACTCACCCTTCCCTCCCCACGTTCTCAGGTAATCTCATCAGCATGAAACTAAGAGCAGAAACTGTCTTGAAGTAGAGATTATTAGAGCTAAAAGCACCTTCAATTTACCTGCATGGCAATATCCTGACAACATCATTGGGCTTGTAGCCTTCGATACAAACAGCACAGTTATCAAAGTCTGGCTCAGTCTCCTACAGGAAAGAGAATATTCATCATATTCATTTTTTATTTTGTTAGCTAATCTCTTCATATAAGAGCTATGTGACAAAGTAAAACAGTCACTGAAGCAGATTACAAATCCAGTAATGCATTTCAAAACCAGCAAGTCAGATTTTCTGACATGTTTCCAGCTGGAACCATGCACTGGGAAGCATGCAGATTCAGTTACCATGCTTTAACTTTCAGAATTTTCTGCATCTTTAACCAAATCACCCTCTCTCTGCACTCCATTCCATCCGTAACTTGCTTACCAGCACTCCTCTCCCACCTGAAGAACACAGAAGCTAAATAAGCAATTGGCATTGCTGTTCTGCCTCATTGTCCCAGAGGTCTGAAGGAATCCTCTGCACAGAGTTTCATTTAGTAACAAGCATTTTGAAAAATTACCTTGTCACCTTTCCTGATCGTCCTGACTTGCAGCTTGCTGATTGCTTTCTTCGCAGCATCTCCAAGCCGGCGCTGCAAGACAAAATTTGCTCTTAAGCAAAGAGCATCTCTTCATGCAGAAATCAAAACTTTTTCTCCCTTGGCTTCTTAATAATTTTAAGTACATGGAACTGGACAGTGTATAAATATAAACATAATAATTCATAATAAGGGCACAGTAGGTGTGTTACTCTGCAGCAGTGTGTACCAATGTAGGTAACAAGTCCATTATTTGGGTATCGTACTTCTTCCCTCTTTTTTTTTAATGACACTTGTTAAAAAAAAACAAACACTGGGCAGTTAGCAGAGTGAATGCTGAACTTTAATCTTACATTGTTCCATAACTAATTCATGATCTTCATCAGGATACAACTTCTGAAAGTGAGCCATTAATTTTTTAAACTCTCAATAATCTCTCCTGCCTTTTTTGTCCTGCAATACAGAGTTGCCTACTTGATAAAAATGAGGTGGAAGCCTCTGCAGTTTCTTGCAAAACTGTAAAGCACTGTATAGTCATGCAGTAACATCCTGTCCATACATAACCATTTGCTCATTCTTTGCCTTTCTATCATTCCCTCCAGTGGACCATAAAGTTATTACCACGTGATGTTTCTGACTGTTCTCCCATATTTCCAAAACACTGTTACTGTGCTGGCAGGGTCACAGCCACCAGGATTAAAGTATATAATAACAGCTTGACACAAAACACCCTGTCCTCAGACACTGAATATGGACTTGTCTCCTCCTTGCAAGAGGCTGGGAACATTGCAGGACAGTTCACACAATCACTGCTTAGCACCCTGTGCTATGGAGCTTGTTCCTGTATCAGTGCTACAAGGACTTGGCTGCTGACCTCTGCTAATCCAGCAAAAAGGCAGTCTGGAGACAGACTCACAGGCTGGAAAAGTCTTTGGGAGGTCATGTACTCCCACCCCCTGCCTTAAGGCTGAGTCAACTTCAAAGTCAGAGCTGCGTTAGTCAAGTTTTGCATATCTCCAGGAAAGGAGATCTCACAACCTCTGTAGATAATTTGTTCCAGTGTTTAACCAATCTCAGCCTTTTTTCTTCCCTAAACATACTAATGGAATTTCCCTTGCTGGTAATTTGTGACCATTACCCTGTGCACTTCCAGGAAGAGGCTGATTCTGCCTCCTCTCTGACCACCCCTTTTGCAGCTGGAAGCAGAGCCCTTCCTCCTCCTCTGCTCCCCACCCAGCTTAGTATGCTCCCTTCACCCCTCGTCAGATGCCATGTGCTTCTGTCCCCAGACCATACTGGTGACCCTCCTTTGGTCACTCCCCATTTTTTCTATGCCTCTCTCACATGGTTTCATGCAGCAATGCCCACTCCAATGTCTTCCTTATAATAGTTAATTTTACAGCATGTTCCAATTTGCCACCAATAAATGACTTGAACTCTTCCCTCACCTTCTCTCCCCAACCACATTTCTAGCCACATGTTATTAGAGAGGGCCTTTGTTAGACTTAGGGCCTTTGGTGACTCAGAAGACATTCAACTTTCTGAGCTGGGAAACTTCTGTGCCGAAGTTCAGAGTTCCTGTCAGCAGGAAGGGTTTCCAGCTGGAGGGGGTGAGAGCATGAGGCCAAAAATGGAAGGAAGCTTGAAGTAGTTTATAAGTTAAGACCTAATCTCCACACAGATATGACCAGTAAATTACCACTTTGGTCTTCAGATTCAATTAAAATCACTGGATTAAATTTAGAGAGTAAGCTTATTGGATTGGAAAGGCTGACAAAATACATGCAATATTGAAAGCAGAGTGCAATTTCATATCTGGCTTAAGTGGTGAAAACAATCTTGGCTATCAGGAGATTTACATATGAGCTTTCCAGCAATTTAATTATTGCATGTGAAGGAGTATCTTGTAGTTATACAACATCTCTTTCTGTGGTCCATTTTTCTCACAGTCTCCCTTAAATAAAAGAATCAAATGAGAGTTGGAAACATTTCTTGTCAGCTATTTGGTTCTTTAATGTAAATCAAAGACAGACTGACAACACACAGCAAGACAAGAGACATTATGTCATGCTTCACAAAGTGCTTGTAATCCCTTTTTATCATTATCATTACTTCAAGGAATGAAATGTCTCAGTTCTTTTTTGCACATTCTTGAAGGGGAAAGGACAAGATTAAAAACTCATGTTCATCTTTGATCTGTTTTCTTTCATGTTTGCATTCTCTTATCTATCTATAAATAGATAAGTTCATAACTTACATGTAAATGACAGTAATTTAATTTTTGAAAGAACAGGAATTTCTTGGACTAAAATCATACTTTCAAAGGATTCTCCCATTTGAATGCAAGACATGTCATCAATAACCAATGATTTTTCCTAAAAGATAAGAGGCATTACAGCAGTTTAAGGGTTTAAAGTGAAGCTTAGAGATTTACAGTCATAAATCTCATAATCTCATTATCAAGGCTGCAACATTCAATACTGGACTGGAAGGAGTCAAGCATATCAGATGCAGTGGTCTTGAGGAGATGGCAATGTTCATTAAAAAAGAAGGACAGTCACATGGGAAAGCACCACTTATGTGTTCCTTACAAAGTAAATGACCATAAATGGTGTGGAAGAGAAGTTACAGTAAGTGCTTCTCCCCTAATGGCCTTACCAAACTACCACGTTTACATGGAGATCACCTTGTACCTTGTGCAGAATGAGATGCATCACCAGCAGGAGGTATGGACACACCTGTCCACAGACAAAGTTTGCAGATTCCATCATGGAAAGCACCTTCCCAAACTGCTTCAAAGATTGACATCCCTACTGAGTGGACTCTCATTCTCTCATTCCAAGCCACAGCCACCAGTCTTCCTTCTCAGATAAATGCTCCACATGCTGACAGTCACAAACTAAAGATTAAGCCAGGACAGATTAACTCCTTAGCTCCAGTGCAATCACTACCTGCTTTGGCTTTCACTATCCTGCAAAACTTAAGGAGCCCAGCCAGTTTCAAAATTGCTTAGTACAAAACTTCCTCTGCACAAGACGCCAATAGAAAGAAGGGACAAAGAAAAAATCTGGTAAACAAGTCTGGCACTGAAACATCATCCCCTCTTCATTTTCCCATCTCACAAACAATAAAAAGAGAACTCTACTATTCCTGGTGAAATATGAAATCTGACACACTGACAGGGTCAGTTGGTTGTTGTTGTTTTTAAGCCTGTGCCCTGGCTGATATAGGGCTGCAACATCAGGTCATATTTTGCTGAATTATCTCTGGAACATAACTTTTCATGTAATTTGAAACTGCTTCTAATTAGCTCTGCAATTTGATGTTGCTTGATTTAAACAATTTTCATAGCCTTTTACAAACTCTCTCAACTCTCTCATCTTCAGGAGCCCTCCAGGAACAAGCTGCTGAGGAAACAGATTTTCTTACACAGATTTATCCTCTTCATGTCAAAAGGATTCGTCATCAGGGCAACCACCTACTTCCTGGACATCTTGTTAGGTGGGAAAAAAAGGTTCAGTCATGTGAATATTACTACCTATCTTCTACTTCCATATGTAATGTACAGTTGTCTGTGCTAGAGGTCCTCTTAAAAATTAAATGCATTAAAATAAAAATTGATACCTCACCATTGTTTGTAGCTGACATCCTGGCTATAGGTGCACAAGTCCATAGCAGAAGACAATTCTGTGCTCTACTGCATTAATTCCCAGCCAAGTTGGGATGAATAGGCCCTGGCATTCAGCAAGAATCTTTGAAATTCTGATTCTCCATTCATCAAAATCAGGCACCTAATTGGAGTAAGCTGTGTCTTCCTTCTGGCATGTGAACTTAGATTTTGCACACATGATGAGGAGAGTGGTGGCTGAAGATGTAGATGGACTATGCCCAGGTTTCATCTCACTGTGGAGTCACAGGAAATGATTCCAGGAGATTTTTCAGTCTTTCTAGCTGCCTCTCTCAATAGCTGGACTCTTTGCTTTCTTGGTGCATAACTAAATCAGTTTATTTTGGATTTACTGCTTGCTCAGAAACTTACGTCCAATGAAAGAAGGGAAGTGGACCTGGAAAGGAGAGTCACCAGATAGAGAAGGACTAGACAAAGGTATTTATGAGGCTTGACAAAAGGACACTATGATTTTAATCAGAAACTTGTGATCCCATCCTTGAGCTACAAGAAAACACATCAAAGAAAAAAAGCCCCAGAACTTGATGGAAAACAGAGAGGAACACTCATGGGAATGGCAAGAGCAAGCTGAGCTCTTCTGAACTGCCTGCATCATTATAATCCCATAGCCAGGACTAAAAGAAACAAAACTAAGAAGACAAAGTGGCCCATTAACACAAATCATAGAGTTTTGTTTCTATATTGCTACCATTTTTCATATGAAAAGAGCTAATAAGGAGATGAAATGTCAGACAAAACTGCATGAACAAAAGCGCATGAAGACTTTCTAGTTGGCCCCTTATTATTGCCCAGTTTTGTCCCCCAAATTAATAATATGTAATTACTTAGGAGGCAGGCTTTCTAATTCTTCTGAAGAACAGAATTAGTATAATAACCAAGCTATTAAAACTCCTCCATAGGACAACTGCTTGTGTACACGTTGGTCTCATTCAAACTTTGGGAAAGAAAATATTGAAAAGGAAGTATATTTGAACATATAAACACATCAGTTTCAAACTATAACATATCACCTGAATGAGCTTCTTATTTTGCTGAGCTTCATGTTTATGTATGTCTATTTACACTGCTAAGCTGCCTGTATAATTACTTGATTGAAAGCACACTTACTCACACACACAAATTAGGCACACATGTGCTTTTGCAGACAAAGCATCCAAAAATTATCACAGCCGTTGCAGTCACAGCGAAGCTGCTGCCAATGATGTTCAGATTCCAGCTGGGATAGTCTCATTCTTGCTATCCAAAATTTCAGACTGTATATTTTAAAGGAAAATATATTCTCTCTGTCTGTAAATACAGAGCAGCTGCTCTCTATCTTTTAGGATGCCTGAATTTCAATGGAGGAAGGCAAGGGATTCCTACACGGCAAGTATTTGTTACAGCGTGTGTAGTAGTGCTTTTCTCTACAAGATGATTATTCATACTCAGAGTTTTACCTTTTCTGCAGAATAAGCAAGGCAACCCTCCTGGCCCTGACAGTAATTTATTGAAAGTTCAGAAACCTCTCTGAATTACAGTGCATTTTTTTTCCTGCAGTAAAATGGTTATCTCTTCAGATTTCATACATTGATAACATTTTCTACGGTATCATGAGAATGAAATGTAGAAGTCTCAACTTCCCAGTTCTGCAGAGATAGTTGCATCCAGACAAGAAAATACTAAATTTATTATTATTGTTGCTATTTTTATTCACTGCTGAACTATCATAAAGATAGACAGTGCTTTGCAAAACCACTGCTGCTGACTTCTCTTTAGCTCTATAGGCTTTTTATCTCTTTCAAGGGATTTGGACAAGATGCCAATACCAACAGCAATGGTTTAATAACATTGGTGGCTATCACTAGAGTCCTGTTCAGTGATCATTGTGAAATGAAGAGGGACATGTTTGTCCTTCTAGCCCAAGACCCTTCTTAGGAAGCATTAAAGTAAGAATACTTTTTTTTTTTTCCCCCTTCTTCAGTCATCATGAACCATTGCTTCGTACACACACACACACCCTTCATGGTGTTCTAGTCAGCATTTTGATGTCAAGGTAAGTTATATACATTGCTATGACATTTGGCTAAATGTACCAAAACAATCTTTTCACAAATAAATAACACCTTTCTGTCTATTTTTTTATGTTTTGCATAAGGAAGAAAACTCCATTATATACATACACTATTAATTTTATTTCTCTTGAATCCCATCTATATTGATAGAAGTCTTGGCTTTTCCTAGCCACAGTAATTTTTATACTCCTATTCTTTTCACTTTCTTGGGTTTTCTTTTGGTTTTCTGTTTTTACTACACATTGACAATTTCTTTAACTTTTACTCCTACAATAAATCCTGGGTGATTTTTCTGGAAACACAAACCACTACTCCAGCCCTGCTCACCTGATTTCTGTCTCTGGCATTTGCGTAGCGGAATCTCTGGATGTAGTAGAAGACCAGCCATGCCAAGGAGATGATCATCAGCACGATGAAGGAGATGGAGACAAACACCACCGAGGTCCGGCTGACATACTTCTGCAGGTTGCGTGTCCCGATGGTTATGTACATCATCACAGTAATGTTCCTCTCCAGGAGGCTCACTATCTCTTTTCCTTTGGGTTCAGGAATCATTATTGCTACAACATCTTCTAAGCCTATCAGACAGAGAGAAAAGGAACCTTAAGTAGAACAAGTGATCACCAAAAGGCAATCATAGAAACACAAAGTATCCTGAGTTGGAAGGGACTCACAAATATCACTGAAGTCCATCTCCTTGCCCCGCACAGGACATCTCAAGAATTCCACCATGTGCCAGAGAACTTAATCCAAAAAGCTTCTTGAACTCTGTCAGGCTTGGTTCTGTGACCACTTCCCTGGGGAGTCTGTTCCAGTGCCCAACCACCATCTCGGTGAAAAATATTTCCTTAATATCCAATCTAAATCTCCCCTGACACAACTTCATTCCATTTCTTCAAGTCCCATCACTGCTCACTGGAGAGATCAGTGCCTGCCACTCTGCTTCCCCTTCTGATGAAGTTATAACTGTAATGAAGTCTCCCTCAGTCTCCTCCAGGCTGGACAAATCAAGTAACCTCAGCCACTCCTCTTACAACTCCCCCTCAAGGCCCTTCACCATCCTCATGGCCCTCCCTTGGACACTCCCTAATGGATTAATATCTTTTTTATATTGTAACACCCCAAACTGCCCCCAGCACTCGAGGTGAGGCTGCCCCAGGGCAGAGCAGAGAGGGACAATCCCTTCCCTTTCCCGGCTGGCAATGCTGTGCCTGATGCCCCCCGGGACACAGCTGCCCTCCTGGCTGCCAGGGCACTGCTGACTCACATCCAACTTTCCATCGACCAGGACCCCCAGGTCCCTTTGCACAGTGCTGCTCTCCAGCCTCTCATTCCCCAGTCTGTCTGTATATCCAGGGTTGCCCCATCCCAGGTACAGAATCTGGCACTTGCCCTTGTTGAACTTTCTACAGGTAGTGATTGCCCAGCTCTCTAATTTTTCCAGCTTTGGCAAAACAGCAACAAGAAAGCTGTGCTTTCTTCTGCTCTTCCCTCCTGTTTACCAAGAGGGAAGTCAGATGGATCTGGTGAAGGTTTCAACTGAAATCAGGTACACAGTGTGTTTCTACATACTAATCTTGGTGAGATACGTAAAATATGTTCCATGGGTTGACATAAACACAAATTTCTAGCACTACTGAGATTTATCTGGATGATATTGCTGTTAACACTACAGAAAGAGAGGCACACTGCATCCAACACTCCATATACATTTGTCACAGTCTGTTTTGCAGGGTCATGAGTCTATCAAGAGAAGCCCCTCCAAACTCTGCATTCAGATCAGAAACACTTTAAATCACAGATTCCCACATAGTTTCACAACCAGAATGTGCCAAAGCATCACTGCTCTTGCACCAGGCTGGCAACCGAAGGAGCAGCTCAACATGTTCCCAGTGGCTCCCCTCAGCCCAAACCCATACAGAAATTTGGGAATCTGCTGGGAGCTTGACTCTCCAACTGATACAAGTTTAAAGTCAAGAGCACTGTTTAATTCCACAGAAAATTGCCTCTGGAGTCCAGATCAGCCCCTGACACAGTGTGCAGTATGGCCCCACAAGGATGCAAGTCAGCACAGCTGAGGCAGCAAAATCCCACTAATGGGATGAAGCAGAAACTTCCTACAGTGCTGCCAAGCTTTCTGTCATGACCCTGTGAACCGGGCCCTCCACAGATCTAGCTATTCTCAACTCTACACCAGTTTTCCTTTCAGTACAGCACTGTTTGATGTTACTTGCATCACACATTGCTGAAACTATTTTCTTTTCTTTTCAATTTTATGTCCCCTGTCTACATGAAATATATGGTCTGAAATTATCTGTGATTCACCAGGTTGTTAAATGCCTTTTATGGCCTCACAAATAAACTAACACTGCTTTAGAGTTTCATATTAGGAATATTCTGCTCTTTCACTTCATGAAACAAGCATGTAGACTAAATCTACACCTAAACTATGTCTTGCAATAGCCAATTGCTCTAAGTAGCTAAGGACAGACAGGGTGTATTGCAATGTAAAAATGTGCAATGAACATCAGCAAACGAAATGATCACAAACTGGCATTTTGAAAGGTATAAACTGGGGGTGTTTGAACTCAATGAGCTATGCTGAGGTGGGACCTCAGAATTTCAGATGAAATCCCAGGAAATCGGCTGACATGCTAATCCCATGGCTATCTGTATTTTGACTGTGGCAGGAGGAGGAAGCACTGTGTTCATAGGGATGTTCATGGAGATGGGAAGAGAACACTCAGCCACAAATGGACGTGTGGGAGGGTGACTTGCATTTCAACAGCATCACTCTCCCTCCAAGCTGGTATCCAATGTGAGCTTCACCAGTGCAGCACTGTATCCTGGTCTTCAGAGTCCAGATCAAACATTTCTTCTCTAAAACCCCCTGGGAGGTATAAACTAGGTTTTCAAATGGATTTGGATGCTGAAGGCTATTATGTGTTTGGTACAACTTTGGATATACACAGGGTGTTCAGCAGAAAACACTAATTGTGGTGGAAACTTCATAAAATTCTGCTGGGATCAACTGGAGGTACTGAAATAGCTGCAGCAGGCTGCTGCTGCTCATAGAAATCTGCTATGAAGCTGGGAACTGAACCCTCCTGTCTCAAGTCTCAGAGGAGAAGTGCAAACATCTTCCTCTCATGAGGCTTTCCATCATAACACTTCCCTGATTAGGAACAGGTCAGTCAATGAACAGAGGGGATCAACAGTTTGGCTAGGTCAGGAGTTTTAGATATCCATGACTGGAAACTTAACCTTCCTGATGATACTCTTCTATAAAGAATTATTGTTTTTCAGCTATTTCTCTTAATTTTTTTTTCTACCAACAGTCCACCATTAGCAGTCAAGATAAATCCAGCCTTGCAACTCTTCTGATACCTATATATTACAAAAGGCTAATGCAAACATTATCCTAATGGCCTAGGGAGAATTTGCCAAGTCTCAAAGTGGCTGAGAAGGACACTGGTATCATGCCAGTAATCTTCCTGCAGTCAAAAAGAAAAACTGTCTGAAGCAGGGCTTAGCTGTCCACATGGCTTCCTTTGTTCTTTTCTCTGTCTTAAAAAAAAATAAAAATTTGAAATTAATTCTACAGGAAAACCGAATCACCAATCTCACGCATAGCCAAAAAGAACCCACAGTGAAAAATTCCACAGTGAAAAAAACTAAATTTAATGAAATGTCCTCAAAACCAACCACTCTGTCCAACTGATCTACCCAGTACTGACCTTTAAAATCATCATCAGTACAACCTGGGACACTGCATGGATATCACCTGAAAGCCTATAAAAATGGAGATAGAGATAAACCTATTTCCAGTAGAAAATACAGGTAGTATCTTGACTAATTATCTTGAATCTTGCATGTCTTAAAAAACTTTAACAATGTGTTTAATTATGTTTAATTAAATTATAGTTTATCATGTCAAATATAGCTTTAATATATTTCTGGACACAGAACACTAAGCAAATTGCCATGGATATATACAAAATAAAATTTTTTGTTTTGAAATGCAAAGCAGAAGACACTGTTATTCCAAGAGGAAAGCAGCTGCTTTTATTTATATAAACCCTTGGTATATTAAAATTTCAGGCTACCTGGCTATTTTCTTGGAAAACATTACCACTTGTAATGAAGTATTGATGGAAAAAATAACCAAAGCAGTGACAAATAATAATTGTACTTTTTTTATGTTTTACTGAGTTTATGATAGTTTCTCAAATACATTACAGAGAATGCTATTTATCAATCATCTTATTAAGCTAAGTTTTAATCTCAAATATGTTCATATTAGGAAGAAAATTTTTATGCCCAAGTACACATTTGTTCAACAGATTTAAAGAAGAGAAAGGATCTAGTAACATGTACTGATGCTTCTCTGGCAAGTTAAATGCCACTGCCTTTCATTAAATACACCCACAGAGGGAACTGCATTTTGTGGCACTCTTGTTCCCTAACACATTTCTTTGCTTTTTCTGGCCAACATTAATGCAGTGTTTAACATGAATTTTTAAATAGCTGTCAGGATGAATCAGAGATTCATAAATCAGAGGTACTGAGGCTGCAGTGAATGGATTTTATTTTTCTTCTTTTTTTTTGCAAGGAAACATTTAACATATCAGTGTTCTCTCCTAATGAGCCAATAACCAAACAAGTATGGTAGAAATTACAAGCATTTGGGATGATTTAAGTTATTTTAACTCATTGAAGTCTATCTGCCTAATCAATATTTCTGTGTGAAGAAAATGCAAGCTTTGGAAAAAGATCTGGAAGACCCTCTCCAAACCCACCCTCTCCATGCAGTACTTGGCTATGGAAACACATTTCAGCAGGTATACTTTCATGCAAAGCCTGCAAACTTCAAGGGCAACCATCTATTCACTAGTGACAGAGGAAATGAAAGACTTCAGTGCAGTAACAGTGGCTTTTGTAGAAGAAATGAACAGGTTTCACATCCAGAAGATGTACATAAATGCTACACCTTGGCTGCAGGCTGTGCTTTCAAACCTGTGATATTCCTTGATTTTGCTCTGGGAGCTTCAGAGGTGACACTGAACACAGTCCTCTCTTCTCCTCATTAGTAGTCAGGCCCAGCAGTGGCGGGGCTGCTCCTCTAATGCTTTGTCAATTTTTGATGGGGGCTCTAAAATGTGGTCTTTCTGACACATTTTAGAATGGGCCGTTTAATTCTTCATGCTTGGCAACAGCTAGAAGTAGTAGAGAAGTTAATTGAATTATTTGAAAAGAATTGCAATTTGGGAGGCATATTGAGTCTTCTCTCCTAGATATCCTATCAAGATACAAATGAAGATTTGTCTTATATTGTAGAACTAAATCAAGTAGTAAAGTGCTTACTTTTACAGATTTAAGTGAAAATCCAAACACTATTTTGAGTTCAGAAATTGCCCTGACAGTGTTCAGTCTGGCTCAGAACCCAGGCATAGAAACTTTGCAGGAAGGTTCAAGAGCCTAAGCAACTCTTCCTTACTTCCTGAAGAAATGATTTTGTTTTTAGGAATCCATTTCAGTAACCAGCAGCCAAGGAAGGAAAACAGACACAAATCTAACCAATTCCACATCCTACCCAGGCTCAGCCTGCAGTCCATGTCAGCCCCAGGCAGTGTCAGGGAATTCAGCAGTGGTGATGGTGGTGTTTCCTGGGAGCTCAACAGTGCTCCCTCTTGATATAGACTCACTGTGCTGCCAACCATGGAGCTCTCCTGCCACAGCTTGTGCTGCTGCCTACATTCCAGTGGCAGCAGTGGATTTCACGTTGTGGTCTGGATGATGGGTAACATTTTAAAGCAAATTCAGAGCAAAGAACAGATATTTGTTAAAAAATACTATTTTATTTCTCTCCAGAACAGCAACTCAGCTGAAAAATTACTGCTGAAGAGAATGAAGAGGACTCCATGGTGATAGTGCTGTGGTGAGTGTCTAAGTCATAGCCAAGAACAGTCTGTTTGGCCATCAGAAGATACTACCTTCTGTTGCAGATCTTGCTCTCTTTGAAAAGAGTATTGCTTTATATTTGTGTTTGGTTTCTTTCCAATGAAGTTACATGAGAAATGGTATCTAGGTTAATGAGAATGCCATGTAAATTTCCCTACTATCACAGAATCATAGAAAAGTTAGGGTTGGAAAGGATCTTAAAGATCACCTAGTTCCAACCTCCCTGCCATGAGTAGGGATGCTGTTCATTAGATCAGGTTGCTCAGGGCCCCATCCAAGCTGACCTTGAACTACTATCTCAGTTGCAAAATGTGCCCTTGAACTACCATCTTCATAAATGCAACAAGGATTCCAAGTCTTTAAGACCATCAACCGAGAGCTCAATCTCAGTTCTTCTATTCTGTGTGGTACAATTACAAATTGATCAGAATAACAGCTGCTACCTGTTTTTCTCCTTAGAAAAACCCAACAATTCAGCCTTACATTATGTTTTTGTGAACTCAAAAAATACATTTGAAAATCAAAGCAATATCTTCAAAAACCTGATTTCTGAGCTTCACCCAATTTGGGGAAGAAGCAGCATATTATTGTTTAAACAATATCCTAGACACTTGTGTAGGCAAATGGGGAAACATTACATTAATGGTAAGAAATCAAAGTGGGTAAAAGGACTGTTCCCCACAAGAACCTTTCCCTACTGGGCATTCAAGGCATTAGTTTCAAATTGAAGTATTAATAAATGATACTATAGGGAAAAATATTGGCAGGAGAAGAGCAATATACTGTAAGTGGCTGTAATATATAGTCAACACATCATGTGTCACAGGTGAATGACTACAGACGGTCATCTATAATCTCTTACATAAACTGTCTCAATGCCAGAGGACTAGAAAGGACACCAATTTCTAATAAGGTTTCATAACAGATATGGACAGCTAAAGATTAGCTTGTCCAAAGTTATTCAGTGAGATTCCTCATCTAAGACTTAAGCCAAAAAGGTGGTTCTGAATAAAACAGGAAGGGCCTCACATGAGACCATAAGGGGCTAAAACACAGGATCTAGGTATTCAAAACACCTAAGAGCAACTAGGTACAAAAAAGACATCTAGGGATCACAAACTGGTGAAGGCTGGGAGAGCCGTTCTGGAGAGGCTGAATTTAGTGTTTACTCATGCTTATTCTCTTCCCCAAGCAGCTGCTGTTCACCACTATGAAAAACACAATCTGAGACAGACAGACCTTTGGTCTCAAACAATAATTTTGTTTTCACACTAACTGGGAACTGAAAGCATTAAGTTCTGTGGGGAGAAGAAAGATGAATTAAAGTCGTGACACCAAAACAACAGGGCCAAAGTCAGAGGTCTGATTATACCAAGGAGTCTCTGTCTAAGCCAAAATAGGGAAACCATACCTGTTTCTGAGACCAGTGACGAACAAGGAAGGACAAGGGACTGAGGCATCAGTGCCTCTTGCTTTTCAAAGCCCCAGTGAGGGACTGAAGGGTACAGGTGCTTCCTGAAAGCAGGAAGCTGGGCTGGTGGCTCTGAGCTCTGCACCACATATGTGAATACCAAATGTCCAGCTTCCCCCACAGGGGAATGAGCACAGCATAATGCAGAGGAAAGCCGTAGCAACACGTGAGGTGACTGCATCCTCCATCAAACCTCATGCTGAAAATCACACTTGGACATGTCCCGCAGATGGGCCTGGCCACCTCTTCTCTCAGTGCCCATCCCAGAAGGGCATTACTGTCACCGAGGGCAAGGGACTGGGGAGGTTTTAGGCAGGATTTCAGCCTACAGTGTGGAAAAGCTGCAGAGCAGGATGCAGGAGTCATTGTCCACCCACTTCTGTAATCCCCTAGGTACCCCCATGCAGCAGCCTCTCTGCCCTCATACTCTGTTGGGTGGAGGAGGAGAGATGCCAGCAGAACAGCAAAGCAGGAATGCTGCTGTTCTCTCTTCCCACTGCTAAAAACTGAGACACACGAGGCAGGCAGAGTTAATGCCCTTCCAGGGTGTCCAGCCTGAGAAGGAAAAAAAATGCAGGGGAAGGCCAGAAGCAAAGATAAGCTAGCAATATAGAGCCCTGTTTTTGTGGATATCAAGCTACTGAAGTTATCAGAACATAAGACTTTACCATACAATATTTTTTTCTTTTTTTTACTCTAGAGCCCTTGCTTTGCAATGATGTAGGTGCTTTCATCTCCTCCCACCCACATTTCCAATTTATTTTCCTTGTCTGTTATAAAGCAGAGATACTTCCTTCAACTTACCCTCTCACTAATTTCCCACTTCTCCTTGGCACTGCTAGCATTCGCCTTGGTCCTTTGCCCATCTTCCAAAACATGTAACTATAAATCAGGTTTCCTTTAAAAGGCAAATGCAGCAACTGTGGAGAGAGCAGCAACACCTTTTCCCTACAGCCCTTTTCCCATTTGCAAAAGAAGAAAATTAGGAAATAGTTTTATGCAGACTATTTTTTTTTCCTTAGACAATCTCACTGCTATGAAACACTTGTCATTGCAGAAGTATAAGTATCTATTAGTATAATTAAGTAAACACATAGAGAAAAAAAGATGTACTGATGTAGATGACTGACTACAGTATTTAAGTAAGGGATATAAAAGTTTGCTATTCTGTCCTGAATCAGACAACAACAACCTCCAGCAGAGCTGTTCTTGGTTCATTTATTTTTATGCTAAATCCAGGAGAGGCAAGATGCTTCTGACTGTGATCTTTCCTGTGAAAAGCAGCTTTAGACACTTTATTGTTGTTTAGGGACCAAGAAATTTCTGTTCCTGTTTTTGTAATCAATGCTGATCTTGCCAAGGCTATAAGAGCTCAGAATATACTGACTTTTTCTAAATTTTATGCAGCAACTGCAGCAAAGGAAAAAGAAGTAAACAGCTACAAAGCTCACAAAATCAAATTCAGCATGATAGCTGCATTTTTTCTGGGCTTCTTTCCTACAGTGTCAGCTCATCAGTCTGCTAAACTAACCAATGCTAATGAACCAATGTAGTGATATTTATTCATACTTAATTACAGAAAACAGGCTGTTCTTCAAGAGGTTTTCTTAGATCCCAACCCAACCTAAGGCACAAATTGTTGAGACACTGTTATCTTAACCAGGATAGCACTTCATTATAATTGCTAAGCCTTTGTACTGAAGAGCTCCCTAGAATTTTTCCTCGGTTTAACTATATATATACACTGTTAATGGCATATGCCACTTGTTTTTGTATTGAAATTTGCACTGGGATGCCCATGGGTTTCTTTATGTACCAGGGGGCCAGACAGACTCCTATATTCAGGCTTTACAGCTCAACTATGCTCAAACTCAGACCAAAATATGCTACAGGGATAATTTATTAGTAAAATACAACATTTTCAGAGTTCTGGCAAAACTCACCCACTGTCTAAAGCAGAAGCTGTTTTGCTACTTTCAGTGGAATTGTGCCAAAAGAAAATATGCCTTAAATAGCATCTTATGTAGTCAGGGTAGAGTACAATGCAAACACAAACCAGTTAACATGCCTGGTGCTCTTAGAAGGGTGTAAACATATATTCTCTACACAGAAAAAATGCTGCCATTATTACGGAGATTAATCATTATTATTACATCCACTATTACAAAGCTTTTAATCTAAACTTAAGACACAGAATTGGTGGTTTTTTTTCATGTACTGACCAATCCTGCCCACTTACTCATAACATGAGAGAAAGTGTAGAAAAAATATTAGTGACATATGCTAAATAAGCAATATTTGCTCCTGGAGAGTAGAGAATCATTAGGAAATTTCCAAGCCATTAAAACCGGAAAAAAGAGAAGAAGGCATGCATGCAAAAATATAATTTCAACAGAAATGCCTAAGTTCCAATCACTGGTTCTCATCACTGGTCCAAAGACTGGAACTGTATCAGTTCCTAGTGCAAGCCAAACCAGTTTCAAAGCTGCTGTGGTACCTGCAGGCTGGTGAGGGCTCTCCTAACACCTCCTAGGCACAGCATGTCACCCCACCAGTTAGCAAAGTCACCTCAGCACTCCAGCTGTCCTGCAGACACAGTTCAAGTCTACCCCAGCTTCCCTGTGATATCCACTTCCACAGTGACTTCAGAATGGGACACCATGAGCTGCAGACTGGAGATAAGAGAACCAGGGATGCTGCCTCCTGCATCAAACCTGAGGCATCAAATACCCTGCAGGGCATGTGTTTTTCTCTTCCAGAGAATATGAATGAAAATTCCCAGACCAAAAGATTCAGACAACCCTGGTTGAAGCCACACACAGCTCTGATGACTCTGCATGGCCTGGAGTGGTTTGTGGTTCAAAAAGCACAGACTGAAAGAGTAAAGAGTGAGAAAAGAGCATGGCACATCTGCTGTGGCTTTAGGCAACATAGCTGGGCATACTCCAGTTCAAGTAACCCTGAATTAGCTGGACAAGAAACAGACTCAGAGCAAGAATCCAGAAATTCCATAAAATCTCTTCAGGGAATTTCCTATTTCCTCCGAGAAAACTTCCCCAGAGGTGCAAAAACTGCTTTTATCAGTCTGTGATAAAAACAATTAATTAAAATGGAGCAAAAAGAGAAAAGAGGGAAAATAAATGGCAAAGAGCAAAACAAAAGGATAAATAAGTCACATCTCAGGCAGAAGGTAAGGAGCATAGCAGAGTGAGATAAGCCAAAGCTGAGGCAGCATATCACCAGCACACTTCCAAAGCCTCCAACATTGCTGAACATCCCTCAGTGTCATTAGATCTGTATGAGAGTTTTCTAGACGTCTACAATACGTGCCATTAGCTCTCCCTTTTCCAAGTTGAGTGATTCCTGTCTTACTCAGCCATTTCTCATATGGAAGTCATTCCATACCTTTGAACATACCCTTCCATATAGGGGTTGGAGAAGTTTGATTAATAGTGGCTCGTTTGCCAACATCTTTCTGTAGCTGCTGCCACCTGAAAGACTTCCCCAGGAAGAAAAAAGGATTCAACTGTTCATGCTCAGTGTAAGTTGTTGCTACAAGCCTGATCCACCTTCTTTGCCACCTCCTGTTGGTGTCACAGGGGTGACTGATGCCACAAGTTTTTGCACCTTCTGCAAAAGCAGCAGTTGAGCTCTCACATAGTAATTAGCCCTCATTTGCTTTAATCAGTAAAATAATTCCGAAAAGTATGAAGAAATACAGAAATTATTTTTTCTTTATATCTTCCCAGCTCCTGGAAAAAAACACACTCCTGTGGGACCAGGAGCCCTGTCTTAGTTCATTTTACATCAGACATAAACATGAATAACAAAGGCTCTCTTGGTTTTTGTTGCAAAAATCTTGTTTGCTCAAGAACCTTGTTAGGGAAACCTTCCATTTTGAGGATGGGGCCAGGCTGCTCAATCTTTGGCCTTCATTTTCAGGCATAATGGTTAAAAGCTGATTAAAACTGGGGACCTATTCCATACACTGAAATAAAAAAGTAAAATGAGCATAAATCAGACAAAAACCAGGGCAAAAGCATATTGTGCGGGTAATAAAATTTATCTCCTTTGCAAAGAAATCAAGTTTTATTTTATTAGTCTCTAACATGGTCAGTTTTTCAATTTTCCAGCTGTGTTCTATGATCCCTTAGAGTAAGCAATACTTACAATGTCTAATAATAAAGACAGAAAATCAAGCAGAAGATAAATATTAGGTCTTTCCTATATGATGAACACACTGACATAGTTAATTATCTATACCAATGCAAACAGATCAGAATAATTTTTAAGAACTATGAGAGCTTTTAGAGTAAAATACAACTCCCAGTACATTACAGGTCTCTCTGTACATCACGGGAAAAGTTTTGGGGGGCAATAAACTCCTTTTAAACTATGGTGTCAGGGTTATCTACACACAAAATTTAGCAACTGGTTGGTTTATGTGAAAAAACCAACAGAGAATAACACCAATAGAGACATAATTAAGAACAATTGAGACAAAATTGAGAAGAAGCCACCTAAAAACAGTGGTTTGGGGTGGTGGAGGG
Organism: Certhia americana; assembly: GCA_018697195.1. Lineage (NCBI taxonomy): Eukaryota > Metazoa > Chordata > Aves > Passeriformes > Certhiidae > Certhia > Certhia americana. The sequence continues at coordinate 10,310,583 of CM031860.1, forward strand.
TTTTCTTAATTAGATTTTTGGTTTGCTTGAGGTTTCATTTACCCAAATGAACTATCTTGTGTTAGATAATATTCGTCTGACTGACTGATTCAACTATCAGCTCTGTAATAAGTGTAATTAGATATAACTTTGTCTTCTGCTCTTCAGTCTAATTAAATAACCAGGCTGAACCCTGACTCCTATAGAAAAAGAATGGTAGAAGCAGCTACAATTCTCTTTTCACCATCACAGCTCCTGAGCTGTCTCTACGCCAGTCTTTAGCAGCACCAGCAAGCAGAATTAACCTGGCTGACACCACAGATTGTGCCAAGCCAGCACAGGCTTCCCAGGGAAGCTGTGGATGCTCCATCCCTGGAAATTTTCATAGCCAATCCAACCAAAAGACTAGATGTTATTCTCTGCAGCTGCAATACCATCATCATCTCTCTGGAGTGACTGTAATGGTGGGTAAATATTATCAGCTGTGAGTGAGGCAAAGTGTCCAAGTCACAGAGAAAAAGCAAAGAGGACACAGCTCTGGTTTCCCCAACTCACCCATGTCTACAACTCCCACTTTCTGGCTCCACTAAAGCACAGGAAAGAATAACCCAACTCTCTAAGGACTCGATAGAGTTGAGGAATATAAGGAATATTTTCTGATACTTTAGTTCTTACATTTGCTTTCTGTAACTCCCAACACATAGCTATTAATGTTCCTGAGGAAAACCCAGCCCAGCCATTTCCCACAACAGTCTGCTTCTTACAAAAATAGCCCAATAAAGCAGAATGAGTGGCAGGGGAAGGATGCCAGGGATCATCTGTGACCCTGCACATTACTTAACGCACTCCTACAAGCAAGGCGGTACTTCTAGGAACAAGGAAGTCAAAATGGGCAAACAAATCACGGGATAAAAAGAAAAAACAAAAAAACTCAACCCCCCCCAAACCAAACAAAACCCCACCAAAATAAAAACAGGGGAAAAAAACCCCTGAAAGTCTGACAGAATAGCCATCCAAAATAAAATTGGCCATATCAGGGTAGAGTTCAGAGGTAACATAGTGGCAAAGGAAAGTACAATCCTGGGAATTAAAAACAGGAAACAATGAGCAGAAGCAAAGGAGAACTGAGAGAAACAGAATAATAGAAATGCTTGTGGCTGTGGAGAGGGTCTTTTGGAGAGACCTGAAGGATTTTGGGAGCTTTATTGAAAACAGAACCAGGAGATGACTTGTTTATATGCATACACATATAATGTGTATATAGATTTATATCTATATCTACATATATGTATATGCACAGTTGATCTGAATAAGAGGGTCTTTTGTCTACATTGGAAAATGTATAGTTAAAGAATTAAGATAGTGTTTTCAAATCAGAACTAAATCACAAATAAATTATGGAGTTTTAAACTCTGAGAGTGATTAGACAGGGAAAGATTATTTTTTTGGGAGGAGCATGCTGACTGAAACTTGGACTATCCTTAGTAAACAGATCAGATTAGAAAAATGGAAAAATCCCTCTGTGATTTTTTAGATGTGCACCCTGGCTCCTCAGAAGCTTTGAAACAAAGATAGTAAACTTCCCTGGTCTTATGTCAAGCACATTCAGCTGAGAACAAAATTTTACAAAATATGATCTTTTCTGTATCTCTTTCCACATGGACAGAAGTCCTAACAAGGGTACAGCAAGGATGCATGCACGTATGAGAGTGTGTGTGTGTTTGTGTGTGTGTTTATTTAAGTAGTCACCAATACTTGTCTTGGCAACTGCAACTCCCACTTGCATTTGGGCTTAAAGGAACATGAGTGATGAAATGAGATTATTTAACAGAAAGTTCAAGAACACCAGAGGCTGCTGTTCACACATGACTCTCACTAATGAATTCCTTAATGTTTATTATTGAGTCGGCCATCCTTGGCTCCAGGAGGGAGACTGGCGAGGCACCACAAGCTGCACATTACCAAACACACATGATCTTTCATAAGGTGATGTTCCAACTTGAGCTCAAGAGTAGAAAGCCTAATTCAAAACAAGAAACAGAACAAACAAAAATATACTGGGAAAAAAAAAAAAAAAAAGAAAAACTCCACAAATGAAACATGAGAGAAGTGTTTTTTCAGGCTTCAATGAGACGACTGAACCGTATGAACCCAGAAATAGCTGGCAGTGCTCACCAAACCTCAAGCTCTGCAAGATACACCCACCCTAAGCTAAAACTACACATTGAGCCTGAAAGTGTTTTGAATATGCAGAATATGCAGGCCTTCTTAGAAATGAAAAAAAAAAGGAAAAAAAAAAGAAAAGGAAAAAAAAAAGAAAAAAATCTCAACTGCATGTGAAAGTCTAAAAGTTTTGGAGAAAAATATTTTTATTTCTATAGAGGCACACTGTTTATCTTTCCTGACTGCACAAGGAGAAAGTCACTGGAATGCTTTCTAATGCAATACAGAGAAACAACTATGCTCTGGAACCTCAAAGTTATGCAATCCGTGCGAAGCTTGGATATATAGCTTCTCTTAAAAGTCTCTTTAATGCACACCTTGCTATGACAGTAATATAAACACCTCAGAAATTCATTTTTTATATTGTATGAAAAGCAAACACCATATAAACCTTATTTTCCCACCTTAATCAGGAAGGAAAGGTCTGTGCTCCCAGTTAAAAGTCACACACATCCCCCCCCACTGGCTAAAACAATGCAGAACTGGACATTTTGGATGTAAAGTTAACCCTGTGGAAGGGTTACTGCAGGGACGGGAGAACATCTACCAGCACTGAAAAAGCTATCTGTTTTTATTTGTACACTGCTCTTTAGACAACAGGTTTTAATAGACTGGCTCACAGGCCTTACTCTCCCAGCATGTGATCTGAGCAATTCTTACTGATTATGTATGGAAGTTACAGACATCCTAGAAAAGGAAACAATGCCCCAAATATCCTGGCAGGTATAAGAGCTAAATGTTTTCTTAAAATTCTGCAGTACGTCCCAGCATTGTACAGGTTGTCATTTTCAGCAAAACAGAAGTGCAGACTTCATGAAACACCACTTTACACAATATCTAAATGAATCAATGCCAGATACATGCTTTGGCTAAAACAATTCCACTATTTCATTTCAGAGATGCTGTTTCCAACTAATTAATTAAAACCGGTTATAATTATTGAAGAACATTCCCCTGCAGATCAAAAAATCCCTCTTCATCTCCCTTTTCCCACTGTCAAAAGCATGTGGGCATGATGAGGAAAAAAAAGGTTTGGGGCTCTGATATGCCTTTCAGATGTAAGGTCGGTATTTCTTCAAACATGCCATTATTTTTACATCACTATTTTCAAATTCAATAGAGCTGTATGCTTCCTACTTGAACGATACAGGGAAAGAAATCTTTATTCTTCCATTTACCGCTTCCTAGCCTTTCAAGTATTTGCATGGGAAATGACTTAAGAAAAGACACGATTCAAATCAAGTTGAGATATCTCCAACCACATTAGGAAATGTAGGATATGCAGGAAATACACACCACTCCATATTTCTGTTGATATATGCTACATTGTGCAAAGAAAATCTTTTGTTTCTTAACACCATTTTCCAGAACACCAGGGCAGGTAAGACTGGTCTCCTTCAGTGAAAATATCAGCTAAAATTTTTATTTCAGGCATTTTTCTTTGCAAACACTTCCAATCCATTTCTCCTGGAATTACCTTTATTCACAGGTCTCTTGAGACTTTTACTAAGCAAAGGCTGGAAATGAAATCAAGAGATGGTACTGCATTTCTCCCATCTCTCACCCAGGGATTAACCTGATTTGATGGGAACAGTCACAACCAGAGTCCTCCTGCAGAACCTGAAGAGATACCAGATCCTTCAAGAAAGATCTGTTTCGCCTATACTTCAGCTGGAAATGTAAAACAAAGTTTGCAACAGTGCACTGCAAAAAATCCAGACGTTATTCCATCAGTCAATGCAAAAGGCTCAAAAATATGGTTCTGAGGCCTTTCTGGAATCATTCTGCACCTGAAGAAGGCACGGGAGCACAGTTCTGCAAAGAAGTTGGACTCAGCAGGTACTCGAGCAGTGGCTCAAGGCAAGGGCAGCAGCAACCCTGGAGCATGTGATAACTTTCCATCAAAGCTGTGCCTTTGGAAAGAGTCAAGACTCACGGATTTCCTGAGAGCACACATTCCCAAAAGATGACAAATCAGAGAATACAAGGATTGTCGGAGGTTAGAATTTTCCTTTTTTATCTTTTCTCTCAGGGAATTTTTTTCCATTTGTTGCCTAAGAGATGGTAACGAGGATACTTGGGAGAAACAAAAAAAGTATCCTAGATTGTATACGTATTTATATTCTAGTAAAGACCTGTCATTCCTTTTCCCATACCTGTGCCTGAAAGTCACTTAATTTCCAAGTTAAGATAACTTGGAGGGAAGGGGGTCATATTTTCAATTTCACGGGAGGTTCCTGCCTTCCTTGGTAGGCACCTTTCTTTCAAACCACAACTTTGTTTTTAATGCAAAGTAACTGCATTATGTACATGTTTAATAATAATAATGTTGTTGTCTATGTGCTTGGGTGTTTAAATGGCTTGTGTCATGACCTTTCATTTTCCCTGCTAATTTTTCTGATTCTGGCTTTAAAGCAGTTCAGCATCAGTTTCCTGATTCTTGTAGATGTTTTGGGGTTCCTATTATTAAAGGCAAGGCCTCTAAATGCCACTTGCTTGCATTAATGTCAAGTTTGAATAAATCCCTCACTTCTCTTTGTGTTTGTGGTCACCCTGTCTCAAAGGAATTCATAGGCAAGGGTTCAGCAAGGTCAGTGTTATTTAGGACATGAAGTGAAGGAACTTAAGAAATAAAAGAGGGAAATACCAAAGACTTAAAAAAAAATTAGTCAAAAAGCAACACACTTTATGTGACACTTCAATTATATAACAATTCCCTGGAAGGTGAGCCTGACAATCTCAAAGATTGGTACATTAAAAGTCAACACATAGAGCACTTCTATGCCAAAAATATTCTTTCTGACACTTAAACTTGGACAGTCACTTCCAGAAGGCAAATGAGAAAAACCTAAAGAAACAACACAAAGTTGAATGAAATTATTCTCTTATTGCAGGATTTTGGTGGCGATTTTTAAATGCTCTTTCCACAAAAATGCAGACAAAGTATATATTGAGAAAGATTTCAAGTTTGTTAGTGCATTCCTTTAGACGTTTCTTCCCTCCTGCAGAGGAAAAGCACTTTGGTCTATAAAGCACTGTCTGGTTACTTACAATGCAAGATTCAGTACCATGCATACGGCACAGCCCTTTCAGACAGTATTTATCCCATCCACAAAATGCACCTAGCTTAATAAAAGGTGCGCCTTTTAAAGAATCCTGGAGCATCATGGAAAACATTGAAGTCAGTGCAGAAAGAGCAGAGTGACTAAGAGCATTCAGGTTAATAAAGATGCAACCCAAAACTTTGTGCCCCATAGCAACAGTTGCTTTTACTGTGAAGAGTAGAGCACTGGCCTAAGTGACTTTTTAAGGTCCCTTCTAATGCTATTTTGACATGATTCTCTCAGTTACTAGTTTGTAGCACTTACATGCTATATCATAGCGGTTCCTTAAAGTGTTTAGTAGAAATCTACATGCAAAAAAAAAAAAAAAAAAAAAAAGGAGGTTAAGAAAAAAAATGCTTGAGACATTGCTGTGGATCAGTTGTTTGTGAGCTTCACCTCAAAATACGGCAATCTAAATGTTCTAAGAAAGATAAGAAAAAAAAACCAGAAAAATTAAACCAAAAACTTTGAACATGGGATGCCTAAGGCTCTTTCTACAGTCAAAAAAGATGAGATATTCATCCTCTGCAGATGCCTTACTCTTTATAACAATAAATGGACCTTACCCACCTCATTCTTACTAGAGCTTCCACTTTAGGATAACTTTGGTTAAAAAAAGTCAGGATGAATGCCTTCCAAAGTAATCCACCCACTGCCATTGGTCAACATCTGTGGGAGACCAAAGAACTCTATTCCACACTCTGAAGGCTGCCCCAAACCACCAAGCTGTTCATCTCAGTTTAGTCTCAATTGAAAAGTGGTTGGAGAAGGCCTGCAGGCAATAATGGCCACACAAAGCATTACCTATTTGTTTATAAGAAGCAAAAGAAAAGTCAAGGAATACTTTTAAAAATAACAATAATCAGAGGTCATAGCAGAAGCACATGCTGTTAAAAAGACAGGCTTTGCCAATGATCCAAAAGGGAGGTCACTAGGCAAGTAGTACAGCAGGCTGCACTGACCTAGAGGTTTGAAAGCTGTCACTCCATGATATTCTCATTCCCCATGTGTGAGGGATGAGCCATGCAGAAACATGCCAAAAAAATAGCATGCAAAAATAAAAGGTTCTCTTCAATCCGATTTCCTCAGACTTCATTTTAGTAGGAAATACTTTTTGCAGCTTTCAAATCAGTTCTCCCATGTCAGGCAGATTAGACAGTACAAAACTGAGCACACAAAGACAAACAAAAGCTGACTTCCATCTAGCCTCAGAGAAACCGCAGTCATTCCAAGGCAGGGAGTCCTGCTGCTGACTGGAACATGCAGCCTGTGCAAGCTGGTGCTAGCTTGACCAAAAGCACTACCCAAAATGCTAAATGGCAGTAGGACCCTTCAAGGAAAGAGAGCAGTTCAGCTATCCCATTGTTGTCAATGGGAAAGACATCAGTGGCTTTTGCTGGGATGGTAATTCCCATTTCAGATTTTGCTGTGAAAAAACAAAAGCAGCATCTGAGCTAAATGATACAAAGTGACTTTCATGGATCAATGGCAACTCTCTTTTCAACTTTGAGAAAGGATTGGTTAGCCCAAGCTTTCATTACAAGGTCAAGCTTTTAGAAATCACCATAGTGTCAAGTTCTCATGAAAAATGTTACCATAGAAGGAACTGAAGCTCTCATACCACTGCATTATCTACAACACTGGTTGAAAATGAGGCAAATGCTGCCAGGCTGTATGTTGGTAATGGCTTCAGTAGTTACTGCTAGAGTGTAGCAAGCACCAATGTTCAGTTTAGAAATTCCTGTGTTACCGCCCCTGACTGGAAAAGCGAATCCCCAGAAGCTTCAAAAGTTTGATAAAATTTTCTTGTGTTTTAAGAGAAGACAGCTGTATTGCTCTAGTCTGCTTAACGACAGTGGTATTATCAATTCCTCTCACTAAGAAACATTTCAATGTTAAAACCCATGTTTTTCACTTGGCTGCAAATACCTGTATGAATTAAACAGATGTCTGGACTACAGCAAATGCTGCCCTTTTTGGTTTCCTTGTTTATTAAACCACTCAGCAGTTCATGTACTTTATGTGAACTCTTTCTGGGGGACTTAGTTTTGAATTATACATGATACTTCACATTTCTAGTCAATAATACAATGCTTTTTGTCTTTCAGTAGTTGCTTCATTCATTAACTCCCTACAAACAAGTTGTTTACATTGAAAAGTACAATTTCTACTCTTGCTATCCCAGACTTTCACAAAATCCATTTTTACTCTTGCTATTCTATATTTTCATAGAATCATAGAATTATTAAGGTTGAAAAAAACTCTCTAAAATTATGAAATACAATTGCTTCATCATTTTTAGAAAGAAATGGTAAAATTAAACTGTAGCTGTCAAAAGTCACCACAAAAACCTGTTACATAAGCAAACGGTACGTACTCATGACAGGCACGCAGTCAATCTTCAAAATATTTTTGTTTGGCATTCAATATTAGGCAAATGCTCTGATGGCAAAACCTTGCTGGTTTTATTGGACTTTTACAAGTCTACTTAGAAGGTACTGAAGAAACTGACCCAAAAGAGGCAGAAACCTGGAACTGTAAAGAAAGACTTTTGTATCATGTCTTAGGCCAAGACAAATTGATGCTGGCTACAAAATTAAATAAAATTGGTTCCTGAACTACATGAGGCCAAATGGGTGCTTTGTTTTGGTGGTGTTTCAGAGCTGCTTGCTGAATAGGAGGGCTGGGACTGAACACCCTTTGGCCCTGGACAAGGTGTCTCTTCACATCAAATCCCCCAGAATGGGATGAGGGAGGAATGGGATGCAGACATAGAAACAGACTGATTGACCATGATAATCAAAGAACAGTGAAAAGACAACATTTACAACAGGACTAAGGGACAGGAGTCTAGAGTTGTACATAAGGCACACCCAAAAAATAACATGGGAAAAGAGCAAACTCAGAGCAAACAGACAAACAGATGATTCAAGAACCTGGCCTGCCCCAGACATGGTTGCTTGCTGACCTTTGGAAATGGAATGGAGAGGACCACTGCCTACGATGACACTCCTGAGGTTTATCCACAACTCTTCTAGCTATGTATCTAGAAGCTAAAAATCCACCTGTATTGATCTAGTAGCCCAAGGAGATTCTCTTCTGACCATGGCATCTTTCACATTACACACAGCCCTACCATGCCATTTATACACTCTCCAGGGATAGAAATATCCAGGCAGCAATAACGTGGGTATATAATGAGACAGGACACTTCCCTGCAGTTAGTTCGAGTTTAGCAAGCCCAGCTAAGCAAGCATAACATTCCCAAAAGACACACAGACTATGACCCTGCAACTGCACATTGAGGTTTCCTGTTATCATAGAATGATTTAGGTTGGAAAAGGCTTTTGAGTCCAACCATTTAACCAGCACTGCCAAGTCCAAGACTAAAACATGGCTGTAAGTGCAACATCTACACATCTTCTAAACACCTTTGGGGAAAATACAGACTTTTAAAATCTCTTATTCCTACTCTCATTGCTTGACAACTAGACATACACCAGAGATACTCTCATCTGAGCTTACAGAAACAGGTAAAAAACACATATTGCATTAAGACATAATTGAAAAGTGAGTTTCCCTGCATCATTCAACCTGTTTGGAAGAAAACTGTGGAGGAGAAGGTTTCGAGCAGAAGGCAAAGGGTTGTCTAGTTCTTGTCTTGTCCCCTACGCTATTATTAGTTCAGCCCTGTCTGTACTGGTTGAAATCTCATCTCTGTGATGTCAAAATATGTTCTTACATCATTTTCACAGAGTAAAGCAAAATGCAGTCCTGAAAAGGCAAGGTTATCTGTAGTTTTAATGCTTATTACCAGTCTTCAACTGTTTCTCAGCATCCCTGTTGTACTCACTGCAACCTGTGAGAACTGCACATTTTCTCGATTTCATTAAGTTTTCACCTCCTAGCAAATGCTGTGAGCTAGCCAGTACCATTTGTTTTTCCCTGTGAAAAGGCTTTGTGAAAGCTGGAGCTGCAGCGTCTGGATTCACCCTGCATGAACACACTGCAGTAATCTATACAGATAAAGCACTCGGGGTCTGCACCAGGGTGCCCTTCGGGTGCGCTCTTTGGCTGCAGCAGTAATGTGGATAAGAGGCAGCAAAGCCTCTGAGCAGCATGTACAAGACACAGATTCACTCTAATTAGACTTATGTCCTCCCTGCCCCCCTGTATGTCAGGAAAAGTGAGGAAGATGAACACAAGAGGCTGCACTGCTCAGACCTGCAAACTACCAATCACTATATAAACTGGAACTCAGCAGCCATAGCAGGATCTACTGGACTTAATCAAAACAAGAAAAAGACAGTGCAATAAGTGTAGCCCTGTCCTCATCTGTCCTCTAGGTGAAAAGGAAATAGTCTAGCTACATATAGATTGTTCCCACACATATGCTGAGAAATAATTGTCTATAAAGGAAGGAGGCTAACAGTAGCATAGATCAATTTCAGCTCATTTCAGGACTATTCTGTATGTGCTAAAAAGGAAAAAGATGATGGGACTGTGAATTTAACCACTCAGGGTCTGGTCAGTATTAAAAAGTGATGAAAAATGTAATCACAGCCTTAGAAGCTGGTTAAGGGAGACCGATGGTGAAACTATGGCTCTATTTTTTTTCCATAAGGAAAGTTGAAGAGAAAAGCCAATGTGATGAATGTGTTGGCTGTTAATGCCAGATTCCATAGGCAACAGCCTGAAATTTAATCCTATGAATCACTAAAAGGAAAATGTTTGTTTGAAACAGCTTGCTCTCAGAAGAGCTCCCCCCTCCTGCCCTGAGTCTGTTCCTGAATGAGCTGCTGTTGTTCAGCAGATCAACAAAACAGATTAACTGTTAGATAATCTGATTTGAGGGGGGAAGCTCCCCACTAGCCATGCCACAGGCATGTGCTAAAAGCACAGGGCATAAAGAGTCACAAATATTAAGCAGCACCGTCTGGTTTTCCTCTTGTCTTTGCATAGAGCTTACACATTTCTTCTCCAGTCAAAAAAGGCAAAAGGATTTAATGTGGCAACAGCCTATTCTTTGCTTAAAATGCACACATAGAACATGGAAGCTGCTTTCTGAGTAAAGATATTACTCTAGAACTATAAGCAATACATATTATGAAAACCTGCCTTCAAAATGACAAATAAACCTCATCTAACTGCACTTGACTTCTAAATGTATAAATTGCATGTATGTTTCTTATGTTCCTAAGTAGAGCACTAAACCCAAATGGTATGTCTTCTTTTTCTTTTGCTTCCAGCAGCTCTTTATTAGTCAGGCCTAGTCTCCTCTATCCTTGCAGTCATCCTTTTCAAATGGTTTTATTTCTTGCTGTCAAGTCAATGTAAACGGCTGTTGCTGAATTAGAATGATCTGCTTTTCTCCACCTAAAGAAGAGATTTAAATCATAAAGCACCTATCAGGAATAAACAGGCAGTGAGACACAGCAGCTGCTGCTTTTTTGAGCAGCTGGACAGCAACAAGCTGACATCACAGCAATACTTAGGGGTTTTTCAAAATTAGGACCTCTGTATTGTCTGCATAATTTTTTCACATTTACACAGGTTCTAAGAATTTTTTTTGTCCGAGTTCCAAAATCGAACCATTATTCTGTGTGACTTTAAGTATTTTGCAAGTATTACACAATACAGTAAGATAAATAAAGTTCACCGCTCACTGCAAAGAGGAAAGGAGATGTGCACATAGGTACTATGAGGTACCTGGTTCTGAAAGTAACAACCCAGCCTTAATACTTGCTGGAACTTCCCCAAACATCTAGGACAGCCTTGGACAAACCTGGTCCTTAGGGACTGTGCAGACAAGGGATTTTCACTCTGTAAGCCTGTTTAGTACCTTGAGGGCAAAGGCATGGCTTAGCATAGGTACCCCAGAAATCACTGCACCATGGTAGAATAGACAAACAAGATCTGTGATGGCTGGACTGGGAAGGGGTATCTGAAGCCTATTTTCTGCAAATTTATTTGCCAGACATGGACTGTGATTTGTAGAGCACCTCCTCCTTGAGCTCACTTCCCTGCAGAGGCATTAAATCCATCCAAAGCTAAAAAGGTAACAATCCAGACACTACATTGCCAGAGCAAATTCTGCTACCTTTGTTTAGGCTGCAATGTTATGTGCTGGAGGGCATGGAAGGCATCTCAGAATTGCTGAAATTCTGAAGAACTGAAAAGTACTGACAAAAGACTTGACAATGTTGTTTAATACAGAGCAATAAGTACAAGAAGAATTTTTAAGTGCAGCCTAAGGGACTGATTTAGTGCATAGGTGTAGGGTCACTGGATCACAGCTGAATAACAGCACTGACATCCTGTTGTGTGCATGATGTGCCCAGATGTGTGAAATAAAACGAAGCCGCAGGAAGAGTAATCTTCAAGTTACAGTACAAACAAGCAGCCATCAAAACATTGTCCATGTTTTGGAGAAACGTGTGGAGAGGGGAGAACAGGTGCACATTTGGCACTCATTAAGAGTTAGTGCCTGCAATAACAATCCTTGACCCTTCAATAATCCCAGAAATTTCCATTTTTGAAAGATGTTCAGTCATTTGTTTCTTACACAGCCAGATGTTTTTTACACAGCCTTTAAAAGAAACTGCCTTATGTCTGTATCATAAATATTTGACTGTCTTAGTCATTTAACAATGGAAATTTATTTAGCCAACAGCTTATTAATAAAAAACCAAACAAACATACAGCTTCCTTTGGATGTTTTGGTTCTTTGCCACACACAAACCACAGGCAACATAAAATGAAACAGTAGAGTTTCAGATTTTTTTTAGTAGGGAAGTAATGAAATGTATACTGTCTTAAAACCAACTCTGAAATCACAAAAATATTCTCTTGAGTTCTAGCTTAAGTTGGGTAAATAATTTTCTGTGCAATGCCTTTAGTGATTTAGAAATATACTCTTGCATTATGTCAGGCTACTAAATAACTCTTAAAAAATTAACCACTAGCCTGCTCAGAGTAGCACATGTACTTTTTCTAACAATGCCAATAACAATTTTCACCAACTAAACAAAAACAAAAGGAAGTGGAAGCAGTGATTATACTAAGTGGAAAAAAAATCTCTAATAATACTTCTCAGAGTTCAAAAATTTGAGAGACTCACTTCTAGTGTTGAAAGAAAAACAAACCAGATATTACTCTTCTTGGGATGAAAATGTTTTAACTTCAGTGGAAACAGTCAAGTTCCATGTGTGAACTTTTCTTCCACTGCTGTTTAACTAGAGGGACCTGGCTGAGTTCTTCATAAGCTTATAGTTTAGTTCGTGGCTGCAAAGGACCTGCATAGGTTCCTACACTTTTGCACCAATATGGGTTCTGAGCCAAATCCTTCAGTCTGAACATAATCAGCCTCTGAGGATTAAGTCTTTATATCTAAGCAGAAAGGGGAGATACCACCTACAAGGACAAATTTCTAGAGATTCCCCTAAACTGATTATAAAAGCTAGTCCAAAAGAGTTATGGTTAAATATCTTCTGCAGTCAAGGTGTTCTCACGTAATTTCAGACAAATCTGCAGACCTCCAAAGTTTTACCTGGGGCTGTAGTCCAGCTTTTTCTTACCCAAGAAACAGTTTTTATGCTAATTTCAGTCTAAACTGGGTGAAATCCTGGTGAACTGGGCCATGGCACAGATCATGCCTCAGGCACAAACCCTCAGACATTCTGTATTTGAGGATCCACTGCCATTGCCAAAAAGTTCAAGTTGCCAACTTTTGTGTGTGTGTGTGTGTGTGGCCATCACATTCTAGAATAGTTTTTTCTTCGAAACATTAGCATGCATCTTCTCAGATACCTTAAATCTGGTTAAACTACATATAATCTATTTATAAAGTGATTAACCAGCCAAAGCACCCACACTGAAATCAGGACAACCATAGGTAAAAAACCTGCCATCCTTCTCTCTTCTAAGCTGAAGAGATTTATGAGGGTGGTGAGGCACTGGAAGAGGTTGCCAGAGAAGCTGTGAATGATGCCCCATCCCTGGAAGTGTTCAAGGCCAAGTTCAGTGGAGCTTTGAGCAACCTGGGATAGTGGAAGGTTGAAGGGTTGGAACTCAATGATCTTTGAAGCTCCCTTCCAACCCAAACCGTTCTATGGTTCTATGATTCTATATATAAGTTTCATAAATCTTTTCAGTGTTGAGACTCCTTGTACATGGTAACAGAAAAAGGGAGATTTAAAACCTAGTATTAAGGAAGCGTGTCCCAATTAATGAGTATTTAGGGAAAGAGTTTAAGTTACTCACTCTCAGGGCCTTGGTTTGACAGAACAGAAAATTGGAGGTGATCTATTCAGCTTCTAAACCTAATCCTTCAGTTTGCTTCTCCTGCCTGAACACTCTAGTAGGATAAATGAAGTAACTAGACAATAAGCAGCTGGACTGACAAAGGACTGGGACCACACCTTGTACAAAATGCTTTAGGCTTTCGTATTTTGTGGATAACCTTTGTAATGCACTTCAAGAAGGCAAATGCATGAAGCAGGACAAAGAAACACCAGAGGTTGTTGCTTCTGTGCCCACTACTGTCACACAGAAGCTTGTCATCAATAAAGGAAGTTATGTTAAAGTTAGGAAATGGAAAGCTGTCAGTAGACCTGTTTCCCATAACTACATCAGTATTTGGTGATGTTTTTAATTTGAATACCCTGGACTAAACTAGACAGTCTAATTATTCTTTCTCATAACAAACGGTTTTCAAGAGCTTTCAGTGTAGGATGAAAATACCAGATGGATCATCCATTTAAACCATAATGTTGTAGCTAAAGAAAGCATAAGGGTGTCATTCAAATTTTGTGCCTAATTTTCCCCCTATTCTATGCTCCAGGAGGAACCTGACTAAATGAATAACTACTGAGCACGAGGCAGTAAAATATGTTTTTTTAAAAATGACTAACAAGAATGAATTTTTCCTACCTTTGTGTTTCTCTGCTATGCTGTGATTGAGTAATGGAAGATAGATCTGTACACATGTATTATCCTGGATTTACTAAACAACAGAAATCAGCTTTCCAATGTCCATTAAACAAGGAACAAACAAAACTTTTATTCTCATTTCTTTGCCTACTTTCATCCCACCATCCTGTTAATAGTAAGATGGACTTAAAAAGTCAGTTTTGCCTCTTGGGACAAATCACAAACAAAACATTTCTGCACCATCCAGGATGTTTTTCTGTAGTCCATTTATAAACCAAGGCTTACTGCATCCATAAAGGAGTATGGAAGAAAGAAAAGCATCATTTTGTGGACATTATTACAGCAACAATATGACAAGAAGCACTCTAATCCAGCTACTGGTACACATGGTACACATGTAGCAAATTACCTTAGATCAGCTTAAAATCACATTCTGTAGTAATGTAAAATATAGGTATATTTTAGTAAAACAAACATGTTTTTTCCTAAGTAGATTTCAAGTATAAGTGTATTTACTTCTCTTTGATGTCTATTCTCATTCTGTATTTAGATACGAGTAACTCTGTTACAGCTCATCTCATATAATTGTTTAGAAATTTTATCATCATCATCATTATTGTAGTGTTTTAGGTCAGAACAGTATTCTTCTTTCTTCTCTAACTAAAAAGTGGCTAAAATATAGAAGCAGAAACAACCGGTGTGAGGATTCATGGCCCTGATGACAGATCAGACAACTAAAAAATTACTCCCTTTAGAATGAGTCATCCATGTGAGTATAGAATGAAAAAAAAAAAATCAATCAACATTTCATTTCTATTAAAAATATTAATAAAACATTGGTGGAGAATGTAAAATTAAACTTTCTGCAAAAAATTTCATAAAATGTTTTGCCATTTCCATACATCTTCCTATCTAAATTCAATGTATATTGGGGTTTTTTTTTATATAAAAAAGCCAGATATCAAAATTTCTTCTATGTTCCAAATTAGAAGAACATTCATCCACCTCTTCTGAAACATTCATCCTTCAATATAAGATGCAGCAGAACATGGCCTTTTAACACCAGCTTAGATGGGGCTTTCCGGAGTGCAGGACACACGAACAAGGAGAGGATCCAAAGAAAACCATTATGGGAACTGTACTATGATTCTAATGACAAAGATCACTAATCAAAATGGACAAACATTATGAACAATATTAAATATACAAAATAATAGCCTAATGTTTCATCACATTATGCTCTAATCACAGAAGATGTCTCCGGAATCTTGGGTGTACTAACTGAAATACTCAGAAAGGATGAGGCCAACAGAATTCAGGAGATGAGAAAGAGAAGGTTTTTATTGTAAAATTACACTATGAAAGAAATAACTTTCTGCACTGTCTCGAACCGATTCCTGTACCAATAATTTTACACCTACTAGAGTGCACTAGAGTGCATTAGGAAAAAAGAAAGCAACCAGACAGGGTCATTTGCAGCGGGATTCAAAAGCAACAGGACTCCTCCTCAGACACTAGAAATTTTCTTCATGATCACCTTGAATAACAGTTAAGAGCTGTAAAATTGAAGAGGCCAAATGTATCATTTAAGAGCTGAGAGGATTTCACAGGTTTTGAGTGTTAGAAATAAATTTCTCCATACCTTTATTTTAATTTCTGAAGAACAGTAAATAAAAAAAAAAAAAAAATAAAGAAAGCAGGGTGGTTCAAATGCTGACAATTGCCTAAACATCTCATTTGAATCTTGCATCAAGACAAAAACTTTATGACTTCTTTTATTTTTCTTTTATTTAGGACTTTTCTGACACAATAGCTCTATAGAGTTGGAGAAATCATGCTACCATCAGACATATTTTAAAACCAGAGGAGAAAATATCTAAATGATTTAATTTTTTTTTCTCCAGATTTCCTGATTTCCCTGTTCAAACAAGGTCTTAGAACCATTAGTATATTCCGTGACATTACCAAGCATGAAGTCTGTAAAAGACTTCTCCATCATCAGGCAAGCTCTTTTGAAATTGATGTTGTATGAGAAATGTTGGTACCAGCAGGACCACAGAGATTTTAAGTATGCAGAGTTGTTGTCTTTCTATTACTCTCTATCCATTATATCATTACCTATTACAGGTTTCTACAAGCAAGCACCACAAAGCAAGGAATAGTGGGAAAAAAAAGAGAAGGGAATAAATCGAGGGAAAAGAAAACCATAAGCTGACAAAGATGAAGAACCCAGCTTCTTCTCACAGAATTGTCTCTTTTGTATTCAAAACATGAGGCTTCAGCCAGAATGCTTATTTTGAGTAGCTGTGTTTTTGATGTCAGAGTCTCCTGCACTTAAACTCATCTGGATCTTTCCAGGATCACAAATCATATATTCCACAGTGCCTTTCACAGACGTGGATCTAAGTATCACTTCAGCACTTTTTTACTGAAAAGCAGCACAAAATGAAAATCTCAGGGAATTCAGGTACTCTCCTTTTTCATGCTTTGTCTTCTGAGACCTCTGTATGAATAATTCATTAATGGGCGAATGAAAAAAAAAAGAAAGGGAAAAGGTACAACAGCTTTCTCCTATCATGTACAAAGTGTAGAAGAGTGAGTTTTCAGAACAAAACCAGCTCCTCTTTCTAAGTACATGCATATTCATAACAGCACAGAGGGAAAAGACAAGGAACAGTACAGTTGGTATCTTACTTTTCTGTGGGGATTCTGTAACATGCATAGCTAATCTTAAGACCTGAAATCATATTGTGGAAATGTAATGAAACTCTTAAATGCACCCAGAAATTGATGTATTGGGTTTGATTAACTTCTCATAACATAACTGGAAAACTCGACTGTGATGGAGGCTGTGATTTGGGCTGGAAATTTCATGGAAGCACTTAGAAAGGTGGCTGTGCTTATTCCTGGTGACTTTGCTATGTGCCTGTCCCTCCCACCTGCAAATGTCACTAGAAAGCAGACTGGAGAACACACAGCTCTCCAAATCTTTCCTGAAATAATTTCCACCTGTTTAAGATCCTGCTGCAGAAGCTGCACATCCTCACACCTTGCTGAAGCTCTGGGTAGACACAAAGCACTCAACAACTATGAGATTTTCCCAGTGTGAGATGCTCCAGCAATCTCTTAAATGAGTGGGGGTGCTGGGCTTGTCCAAAGACACTGATGAGGTTGAGGGGAAGCTATCCCTCTTTTTTCCAGAAACAAGTCCTCAGATAAAAATGATCTGAATGCCAAGCAGAAGTACTAAGGAAAGGAGAAAGGAAAAAAAAAAGCGCTTCTGCATGAACCTCACTTTTTCTTGTTTCTGGACTTCATAGCTTTTATGAGGAATAAAAAGAAAAAAAGTCCTTAATTTAAAAAAAAAAAAAAGTGGAAACTTACAATGACTACACTTTCAAGTCTCACACAGAAAAGTGACAAAGAAGAACTCTTAAGCAGTCCATGGTCTCATTTTGAAAAACTGACAGGTTGGAAAAACAGGTTAGAAAGAGGAACTTAAGTGACGGAAATTTGAATGATGTGAGTTGGAGGTCTGCAATGAAATATGTGATGATGAACTATAGGTAAAAAGTGTACTTTGAAATACAGTAAAATTCATAGCAGGGGACTGCAATATTCATGGTGGTTAAGGAAGGGAGAGGAACATTAAAAAAATGGTTTTGAACTTTTCTCCTTTTACTTTCTGACACACTTGCAGTCATTCACCAGGCGTAAGCAATGCTGCACTAAAAGAGTCATTAAGAATAACAATCTTACTCATATTTAATTAATATTATACATCTTGTATTTTTTCTTTATTTAAAGAAATTTAACTACACAGGAATCACAGCTCTTAATATATTATAAGGAGAATTAATTAGTATCACTACTTCTTCCATTTTGGGAGATTATTCAACACTCAAAAATTCAAAGGACAGTTGCAAGTTTTCACCTCTGTAACACTGATAGTAAAAAAGTCCCCTTATAGCAGCGTCCCTTAGCAGCGCTGACAGTGAAAAAAAGCTTCTGTAAAGCACTGAAATGCAAAATTCAAAACAATAAGAAAATAGCATATTTTAGAAAACCAAACAAAAACCCCAACACATTAACTAGGGAAAAAAAAAAAAAAAAAAAAAAGAAAACAAAACCAAAATGTATGCCACTGCCAGTGGAAATGGAGAGTTCAACACTTAATTAACCCACTTTCATACCTGCCTACCATTTGCAGTCATTGTTTGGTTTGGGTTTTTTTTCTTTGCTATATTTAATTACAACATGAACCAGGCATGTCTTTTTTTCTGGCAGGTGGATCTCTTCTTCTTCCCCCCTTCCTTCCAGCTCAGAGCAATGTTGGTAAAGACTCATGGGAAAAAACTCTCAATATATAGGATGTCTTGATAAATGAAAGAATAACATTACAGCAAATCTAAGGAAATAGTTTTCTTTTTCAAAAGTTATTACTTTAAGCAGATCTAGATTTTATATCACATATGCCATTGACATACAAATATTAGACACCATCTAATATACCTTTTTATCAAGAAACAACAACAATACCATAGCTATCTTTGAAAGGAAGACATAAAACATAGTCATAGAGCCTTTATATTCCCAAGCAGTATCCCCAGTATTATTTTTTTCTTGTGATCTCAGTAAGATTTGTGATATAGTTATTTATGGACCATGACTGGACGCATATTTAATACATTCAGCAATCCATTTTATTAATTGCAGAAGTTATAATCCATCTTTCATGGCAAAATCTTAATTATCCTTCAGCCATGGTACTTTGCTAGTACCAGCCTTTGTCACACCTGTTCCAAGTGTGTGACATTGCCATTCAGAGTTAGGAAAAGGAAGAATACTACCCCGGGGCCTTGTACAAGCATATACTACACTGTCAGCTAAAATGTCTGATATACTTGAATACATTATTTTGTAGTTGATACTGCAACTAAAACTATGAAAGAGGTAAAGGAGACGCTAAGGGATATGGCAGTGCTAAAAAGGAAATTCCTGTTTAGAAGAAACACAGCTTAAACAATACAATCAACTGTTTTCTTTCTTTACAAAGATAAAAATAACAATCCAAATGTACTGACCACATGGTGATGGCTAAGATCTGAGCTCTTGATAACTCATTAAGAACAACAGTGAGTACTTACACTTGGTAACTTGGAGCCAGCTCCAGGCTTAGACAGATCAGGCAGATGCCTGAGACAGCTTTAGGTCAGGGCAGGACAGAGCCTGGCCAGCCGCTGGTGCTGTGCCAGGACTCAGAGCACGTGGCTCTGCAGCCACTGTAGAGGCACAGTCCTGCAAACAATTCTCTCCAGGCTCCCTGCCTCTTGGCTTTCCCCTGTGCCCTCCTCGCCTCTTCCTTCAGAGGACCCGTGCCCAGGCTGGGCTGCCACAGAGTGCAGGTTTGCCCAGCAGTAGTGGCTTGGCTTGGCTCCATCCTGAGCAGCACTCCCAGGCAGCTCCCGGCCACCAGGCCGACTCACTCCCAAGTCAGTCTGTCTACAGCCAGATTTTTAAATGCATGAACTTTTTGTTTAAATTCATAAAACTGGCACTCCTCTGTGGCTTATTCAGATACTGTTTCCTGCTGCATATTCCACATTTCTTCCCATTTGGATTTTAGGTCTGGCCTAGTTAGTGATATCATTGCTAATGACTCTCCAGTCATGGTTTTGCTGCATGTATTTTCTTCATCCCTATTTTTGGGCTTCCTACTTCCTTGAAAATATCTCCTCATGCCAAGACCAATCTGCTTCAAAACAATTGTGAACCATCAATTTGGTTCATATTAGTCATCTATAGTATTGACAAATAAATGAATTTGCAGACTGTGAACCCTTTGAAGAGGAATTGTGTCAAGTCTAAGCTACAGAACATCAACGTATTTTGTACATTAAAAGATTTATGGAAAGACAAATCAAAGCCTGAACTAGTTTTCTGCTACAGCAGGAGGAAGTCACTAATGTGATTTTCTGTCAAGAAGCACATGCCAGCCAGTATATAAAAACCAGGCTCTTACATTTTAAGTTTCTTTAATTATCTGCCTGCTACAAAGAACCTACACTCTTTATATGCATCATTCACATCTCCCTTATCATGTGCTCTGGCTGTTCTTCCCCTGCTCACTGATGCTCCTGGCATTTTTTCCAGTAGTCCCTCTAGACACTTCTTCCTGCCACCAAATTCAATGGCCTTCAGAGAGGTGTGCTGTGCCACTTTCTGTCCCTTAGGGTATGTGAGGAAGGTGCCCAGGGCTGCCAGTTACAGTGCAGAACCTCTGGGAGCCCACAGTATGCTCCAATGCCCACGAGGATACGGGAAATTCCTGTTTAAGTGACTAAATCCTGCTCCCAAAGCCAGGTTTTTTTTGCTCTGGACAGCAGACACATATGACACCCTGGTGGCATGCTTCCCATTTGAGGCTGTGCGCATAAATCCCATGTTTTCTGGCAATATGATGCCCTTTAAATGATTTCTCACCTGTTTTTTCAAGATCTGTGCCTTTTCAAAGCTGAGGAATCATACTTCCAGTAAAGGTTTAAATGCCAACTTTGATGCATAAATAGCAAAGCCAAGCTGGGCAGAGCAGAAGAGCAGGTCCTTTTGGTTCAGTGAACAGATGCTGCCCCATCTCATTGCGATCTCTTTTCCGGGAACATATTGCACAATCATGTGTGACTCTGGGATATACATCTGGAACTTCTGGTCCGTATCTTTTGTCTCCTTCATGCTTTTATCTAGATCATACCAATAGCAAAACACTTTAAATTATTCTAAACTAACCTATTAAAATGCAGTGTTTCCAGATTTGAAACCTCCTCATTTTCACTTGAGATTAACATATTAGCACACAAATATACAGGGACTGAAGAGACAGAATGCTAGGAAACAGGAGTAGGTTAGAATCTTGCTATTAATTATTGCTCTCTAAAGGAGTACAGAAAGAAACTCATCAAAACATGCCCATCTGTGTTAAGCCCTGGGACTGTGGTGGAGACACATGGAAGAGGGGTCAGAGGCAGTCACTCATCCGCAGGCTCCTGCAACACCAATGTCTTCAGCAAAAAGTAGCAACTCCAAGAAAAGAAATACTTGTCTGTGGGATTCTTTTAGGGGACAAGAAATGGAAAGATGGAAATAGAGGCAAATGAGGAGACAGAAAGCCTGAGGATCTCTCATCTTTATAGAAAACGATGGAGCTCTGAAACTTATTTCTCAACATGGATTCCTCAGCATGAGGAGGGAGCAAAGTTACAAGGGCAGCTCAAAAAACCGAGGAGAATTCAGACAGAAAACGAAAAGAGAGCAAGGAAAAAAAAGAATCTTCAAATGAAACAAAACACTAAAATAAATTTTCACCCAGAATCATTTCCCTGGTCCCAGGTAATGCAATATTCAACTTAGACTCAGTTATTTTTCAAAACAACAAGTACTTTGGTGTGAAACAGCAAGACAACCTGATTCTTTCAGTCACACACCCATCAGCCTCATCCTGGTTCCTGACCTTCACAGAATTCATCAGCACATCAATCTGCCCACCAGATCAGTTTCTGCTTAAGCACAAGAGTATGATTAATTAGCACAGCAAGGGTCAAGGAGAACTCAGCCACAAAAGCAATCAGGAAAATACATCTAAATAAACATGACTGCTGTGGGAAAGGAGAGGTGAATTGCTGTGTGCACTATATGATTCTAATTTTCTGTTTGTACCAACTTCGACCACCATCTTCCCCTAGATGGGAAGCAGCAAAAAGTGTGACCCAGAAACCAGTCAGACACAATGAGTGTTACCTAGAAGGGCTGTGTTTCATTTCCAAAAGGCTGCAGGCATATTCTTCACCGAGCTGTATATGTGAAGAATATTACACAAGGAACAGAGACCAAACTTTGGGACTGAGACTCACTTCATTAAAGGAGCTATATATCAAAGCACAGAAAAAGCAGTTTCATAGATGAGCACATCAATTACATAATTATCCTGCTGGCAGCAGTTCAGCCTCTTCTGCTTCCACTGTATTTATATTCAGTTTATGTAAAAACTTTCTGTACACATATGCATATTTCTCCATGCATTTCCTATTCATAATTGCTGTTTATTTTACGTTGTTAGCTTTTGCATTCACTTACCTGCAACCTTTTTGCTATTTAAAAAAAACAAGCAATGAACCCCACAAAAAGAAACACTTGCAGAGTGTTTGAAGGGGAAACATCTATTCAAGGAAGGGAGGAAACTACCATGTATGCAAAGCAGTGTGGTGACAAATATATGAAATGATTAGGTATTCATATTCTGTCCTATAACTCCCTTTGCATTTAGCTTTTGAAGAAGGGAAGCAAAATAGAAAGGTGATCATTCTAAAGATCACTCCCAACACAGAATAAAAATGAAACAAACCCAGACGGATTTTTCTCATTAAATCCTTTTCTTCCACTAGCTTTGACATATCACTCCCAAATGCTCACATCTCCAAGACTCCAGGCAGAGGACACGAAGCCCCTCCCTGGTGTTCAGATTTAGGGAACAGTGACAAACTGGTACCTCTCTTCTCTACCCCTTCATTCCCTCTACACTGCATCTGAGCAGATCATTCTTTCAGCAGCTGTTTTTCAGGCAGTCTTTCCCCACAATGCTTTTTTTCTGGCAGAGGCAGCAGTCGGTTCATCCAAGCACCAGGAAAACAAACCAGCAGTTAGGCCAAAATGTAAGTGCAGCTGGCAGAGCAGCAGAAAAAGCAGGCTCATGGCATGCTGTTTGGAAGACAGTCTCACAGCTTATGCTACTGTCATATTTAGATTAACGATGCATTTTGTTTTCTAAACAAGTTAAAGTCCCACCCTTCTTCCCCTCTTGCTCATACACATACGGATGCTCCCATCACACAAATCTCTCTCATTATGTACAATTCAGCTACAGCTTGCTACAAGCTGATCAAGTTATCTTTGACACCGAAATAGGAATTCAATCGGAAACAGGCTTTGAGAGAAAGGAAGAGTATTGTTATACCTGACCCATCAATCTTCACTTGTTAAGCAGTAACAAATAATCTCTTTTTAATTCCATCAACTCAGATTAAACCCTCACCCAACGTGAATGACTTTCCAAAGAATATGTAGCTTTCTTTTTGATCAAAATCATCTTCATGAGAATTTAGAATTCAGATTTGGTTAGAAATAATTTTTCTACTTTCAGAATAGAAGACAAAAAAAAAGTTGTCAAAGGATGCCTAATGAAACATTCCAGTAACCCTACTTTTGAACTGCTGAGTAGACAATGAAATTCAAACATTTCCCAACAGCACAAACACAGGGACAAACAAACCACAGCCAGTATCCCAGTCTATTGTCACAGTTGGGCACCACAATCTGCCAAGAAAACCTCCTGATTGCACTAGGAATTCCATGGAAGTCTGTGAGCTGTGACATGAAAACAGAGGTCCAGGAGGAGAGACACCACTCTACCAACATCATCTAAATTGGATTTTTGGACTGAAAATCTGTGCAGTCACCAGAACTAGAGCCTGAAATGTCTTGTTCTCTGTGCACCCTCCTGAAGTACTTAGTTCCCATAATTTCTTAAAAATAGAGATAATGGAGTGATTTTTTTTTTTTTTTTGAGTGTTAATAAATAAAATTATGTATCTGATTTTCCACCCAGTCATCACCACTGGCAAGTAGGGAGTGTGTGGAGTACAACTCCAAGTGGGGAACACTGGCTATCCTGAGAACACATCTTGATTTTTGTTGCTCTGTGAGCTTCCTCTCACAGGTCGTTGCTGCACTGCCCAAATTCTTCAGAGAAATTATCAAAGTGCAAAATTAACCTATTGAGCATATTGAGGATCCAACACTACCATCAGTTAAAATCTCACAGCACGTCTTCCATGTTTGCAGAGGAGCATGCTAGATCATTTATTTCTATATATCCAGTTTAATAATGTTTAAAGGGCATTACAAAACCAGATTATCAATACGCCAAGAACAATTACTCCTGGCCATCAATATACTGTATGTTTGTTATCCAAGTTCTCATCTAGTGTCCTGTCCTGTTGATAATCTTTTCTATATTCACCCTTAACATTAAAAAGTATAGTTTATCTCATGAGGAAGCTTAGACCTAATTTTAGCCCTCTGGGGACTTGCAATCACTCAGGCACTTTGCATGTTACTCAAATCCTCAGTATGCAACAGAAAGTAAAGTTATTCCACTGGAAACTCTCCAGAAAGAGATCAGTAAGTATTGGGAAGCTCTTGGTACTCACTCCACTGGGAAGGGAATGCAGGTCAATTCATTATTGACTGGTATGATCTGACAAGTGTTCTTGGTACCCAGGCCTCTGCACAAACCAGCCTTGCTGCATCTTAAGTAACAGCTCTCACAGGCAGAATAGGTACTGCACATTCTATGGACCTGCATATTTGGTCAATATTAAAGAGAAAAGAACAAGCCAAGGACTCAAAGAATTCATGACCTGGTGATTACAGAAAGTTTTCCAATAATGACAAGCACCTAGTCAAGTTTTCAGCTTTCTTTCCCCATTCTGGTCTACTGGTAACTGCACTCACTTTTTTTTTTTTTTTTTTTTTTTAATTTAAGTAAACATAACCATCTTGCATGTGTTATCATTACTCCTGTTGGCATCTTTTTAGACATTTCTGCAACAACAGAGGAAGAAAGTGAATTTTGCTTATTTGTAGGTATCTCTATTCACCTCTGAGTAGGTGTTGGAGGTTAGGATTTGTTCCTTTTTTTAATTTTCTCTCTCTTAGGGAATTTTTCTCCTATTTGTTGCCTGAGAGACCAGAACATTGGGTATTTATGAGAGACACAGTATGTGGCCAAGATGTGGGGTAGTGGTGCAGCTGGCAGTCCCTTAGCTGGTGGCTTTTCTCTCTCTCTCTCCCTCTGGGACCTTTTCAACACGCGACCTCGCCGGGAAGGTCCCTCACCATCTGCTTGGGTGCCTCAGGGGAAAACTTGGGACCCAGATTCCTGATCCCACCGAGGGAGCATCTCCCAGCTGATTGTGGGAGCCTGGCAGCCGCTGCCCAGCCCTGCTGTTTTCTACCTGCTTAATAGGCCTGAATCAGTAAGCGTATCTCTATAGACAAATAGTGCTAAGGAAAAATACACACAGGGATGGGGAAAAGGTGACATTCAATCCAAACACTGGAAATGATCTGCTAGAAAAACTACAAATTTAAAATGTTTTTGTTGCTCAAGGTTTGATTGTAATAAACTTCTGGTGATGCTTTCTATGAGAAGGTGGCCTGGGGACATGCTATAGCATATTTCAGGGTCAAAATTGTTCTGATTGTTGAAACATTCTAAACTACACCCTTAATTTTACACTCAATTTGTCCAGACATAAACACCTTTGTTAATAGTTCTGAAATAACAAGAAATGGGCTTCTGATGATCAGGGATAGTCTCAAATAGATAGATTTGTGATGTGTCTTTCAAAGGTCCTGAGCAGTCACGGTTTCCACTAATAGAAGAGTTGCAGATGCTTAGCATCCCTAAAAAAAGACCAAAGTTAAATTCCTGAAGACCATAGCCATTAACTATTTGCAACTTTTCATATCAAATAAGAGTTTGCATAATAAAGTAAATCTCACTAAAAGGGACATAACCTGGAGCAGTGATACACAGCAAAACAAATTTACAACATGGTTAAACTAAGCAAATGAAGATTCCCACCTATGCAAAAGGACGTGTGCTTAAAATGTAAGGTTTGTTGCATTTATGTTTTTCTTTTAAATCATCATTGAACAAATAGAGAAAGCTACCAAACTTTTAGCTGAACTTGGCCACAACAAAACCAAAGTAATTCAGACATGTCATTACTTGATTCCAGTTCCATAGGACAGAGTAGTTCAGCAAAAGAGAGTGTTCTTGATGATTCAGTTCAGCATTGACCAAAAATAACATTTATAATTGCCATAAACAGGTTCAGCCACCAAAATGTGCCATTTCATCACCTGTGGTGATAATAAGTGCTGCATGTATCTTACTTCCTCTTCTAAGGGGGAACCTCACCTTCTCACCAAGGAGAGCTGCAGCATCTGTTGGGAACAGCATGCCCTGTCCAACTATTCCCATTCTCTCTAGGAGATTTAAGAATAAATTCTTGCTTCCATGGCTTTTGGTGAGGAGCAGCATGTACAAGAACCTACAGTGTTACTAGAAAACATACATTTATGTCATGAAGTATATGATACAGGTTTGGGAGGGTTTTTATTTCTCCTGAAGCTCTCTGTTATAACTCTGTCATAACTCATTGTTAATTTTAGCTGTTCCTCAAAGATATCATCAGTAACTTTCTGTGACACATTCTGCATTTGACTGTCTCTTTCTTCATTATTTTTTGTTCATATTCTTCAAGCATATTCATTTCTTGAGAGACCCAGTTGGGCATGGAAGAAGGATGGTAAATCTGCAGCAGGTTCTGCCCTCAACTTCACTTGCATTTTTCCCAGTAATTTTAGATTGGGTGCCAGTGAGACAACATAGTCAAGCCAGGTACTGATTACTATAGGACACATCAAACACTCATTTTGTGAAAAACATATAAAAAAATGCTATCAAACTGATTTCTCTATCAATAAAATACTATTTGTCATTAGGTAAACAAAATGAAAAAAATAGCTTCTCTGCCCCTGTTTTAACTGCCTGAAAGGACCATTTCTCAGAGACAGAAGTCACCATGCACTCCAAATTCTGACTGCATTAACCTGAAGCACTTATTTTTGTATCTCACTCCATCAGTGAGCATTTTCTCTACATTCTAGCAATCAGCTAAAGTGAAGGGATAGACAGGATCTTTTTATGGCAAGGGAGCAAGTGCACTGGCATTCAGACAGCGAAGCTTAATCTGGAATTATACTCTGTGAGCATGCCTTAAATGCCACTTCCACTGCTCATTCACTTTATTTTCTCTACAGGTTTTTTCTCTGAAGCAAATACAATATAATTTGGAATCATCTACCAGCATGTCAGAGCTAGAGTTAAGTGCACTTGTTTTGCATCAGTTCTTTTGCTGCTCTTAAGATGTGTTCCGATCATTCCAGAGCTAACTAGTGAAACCATCCCAAAATAGCGCTGTCAAGAGCTTACAAGGGCAGACGGTCATCTCAGCAATAAAAAGGACTTGTTCAAGAGCATTTTGTATTGAAACAAAATTCTCAATTTGTGCTACATAAAGCACTTAGTTTGGTTTGGAGCCACAGGTGCTTAGCACCTGAAAAAATCGTTCCCGTTAAACATACGGGGGAGGGAGATAGTGCGTCTTTCATTACCAGATTAAATGGCACACAGGAAAAGATCAACAGTGCTGTCAGACAGCTGAATTTCATTTTAGTTTGTGATTAAAATATATCTGACTGTTATTTTTATCACAGAACCCAGATATGGATTATTTTTTCAGGTCTGGATTTGATGAAATGTCTGATAAATAATACTTTAATCTATTAGAGCTAAGTGTTATTTTGTAGATATTCTATCTCATGCATTTTTCAAAAAGATAGTAGATCAAAAGACAGAGATACATGGAATAAACTGTGTTGATTTAATCTATACATATTTTAAAATTTTTTAAAATAGAAAATAACCAGCAAACCATATACTTGCACAAAGACAACAAGGCTGCAAGGCTATAGAAATGTATATTGCATAGTAGGCAGACAAGATTTCAGAATAAATTGCTTTTTCTTGGCTATTACAATAGAAATATATCCTAATGCTAGTACTAACATATCCAGCTGCAGTGACAGTTTTTTTTTTTTACAAACAGCTTTATTCTGCAAGGAATATCAGAGGAGAGAGACAGATGAAGCTTTAACTAATTCCTTCCAGTAACTTGCACATCAAATTTTCTTAATCTGTAAGCAAAATTCTATGATGCCACATTTAGCAAACAAGCAAATGAATGAGGTGAGCTCTGTTCTAGCTGTTAAGTCTTGGTGCACTTCAAGTATTCTCTCATCTTCACATGACGCTTTGAAGGACAACTGTTCACTGCCACAATAATAGACAGGGGCTTAAGCACAAGGCAGCCACAAGTGAACTTCCTACTGAGAGACAATTAATAGCTCTGTGCCAGCTTTTCAGATCCTTGCAGAAAACCATGATAGGCATGGCTTAATTTGACTGCATACAGGGAAGATGTCATTAGTAGAAGATACTGCAACAAAGCACCTTCACACAATAGAGACTTCGTCTGATAGGCAAATGAAATACTTCCTCTGCCTATCTCTGACAGTAGACCCTGCACTCCAGGCACCGGTGTATCTCTGGGGCTGAGCCACAGTTTGTAAAACTCAGGACTATGGTTAAATGGAGATAAAAACCTAGTATATTTAAGTGCATAGCTTTCAAGATAAGAACTTCATATTTTAAAATTGCATGGATTTGAGTGTAACAAATTAATCCATCTGGCTCAAAAAACAAAGTTTTGCACAAGTAATACAGGAAGTTGCATGAGGTCATAAATATAAAAAGATAATGGAACTCAATTGTGATTCCAAACTATTACAACAGGGAATTATAATGGAAACACTTTCTTTTTAGAAACTATATTGTTTAAAATATTTTAGCTGTGTTTTTATCTCAATAATAAAACAGATACATATGACCTGGCAGCAGATTTTTTAGCTTCAATGCATGAACATTCTCTTGTGAGGATCTATTTGCAAAACAGATTTTTTCAAGGTCACATATAAAAGGTAGAAAATTTTACTGACTTTGCCACCAGTTACATGATTTTTTAAGCACAGTAATTGCCTTCAGAAATACAAGAAAAATGTCAACTGAAATTTTATTCCTACAATTAGGGCTACCACAATTCTTCCATGATACTCAGTACTCTGATCTCAGGTATTTCAGAAATGTTTATACATAGGACAAGACTATTTTTCTTTAGCTAATTATAAACCATCATTTCTAAACAACCATAGAGCTCTCAATTATTCAGGTGGGACTTTCACCCATTATCAAGAGAAATTAAGTCCTTGACTGACATTAAGAGTGACAACTTTAAAAAAGTTACAAAAAACAAATATGGGGATTAAAGGAAGTTCCTTGCCCACCCTATTGTACAGATAGCACAGTGCTGCAACTAGCACTGTAGTTCCAGGCAGCATGCAAAAACTTTTGTGCCACAGGCTGAATTGAGCTTAAACACATTCACCCAGAGTACAGCAATTGGAATTGCAAGAGGTTATAATTGGAGTTCTTGTTCATCTAAAATGAAAACCTATTTCACCCTATTGAATTCTGACAGTATGACATCTGCATGTACAGGGAAGCTGACAGCTGTAATGTCAGAACACATCTCAGAGCGCTCCACCTCTGCACTATTGTGTCATTGCCATCTCTTCATATTTCACACGGAAATTCAATCTCATTTTCCTCTTACTAAGAAGTGTGTGATGTTATATTTACAAGCACTGCAGAAAATGAGACATTTGAGATTGCCCTGCTCTGATATTTCACACAGAGGAGCTGCTATATGGAATTCTGCTTTCACTTCTTGGAAATGCAACTTGCAGCATTTTCCCCCTTGCCTGCCTTCCAAAGGTTTCTTTGTGAGGACGTGACTGCAGTCCTCAGTGAAGACTTCAGTGGGAGCAAGACAAGATTCTCCTGAGGTATGAGCTGCACTACTTGTGTTACACCTCTGTTTTCTAGGTATTGCTTAAGGAAGGTTGGCCCTGATTTGTGACTGTGTATTGACTACAGCAAAGTTAACATCTTCACACACAAAGCAGAACTTCATTCCACAGGTCTAGGGAATGAACAGGTACTCCTTTTCAAAATATTGATAAAAATGCCACTTAAAATACTTGTAGCAAATACTTACCACAAACTATATTTCAACTACTCTAGACCATCAACTTTCCTTTTCTACTGAGCATTATCAAACATTACAAAGGGATAGTTGTATATGAGGCCATGAACCTATGATATTTTTGCTAGATCACAAACATTCAATTGGGAAAATGAGAATGAACAGAAGTAAAATCACCCTATCAAATAAAATCAAATTATTAAACCATGATGTAACAGAAAAAACCTTAGGAAATACCATAATCTACTCATGTTCTGGTGATGATCCTCGTCTTGACAAATATTTCAAGTTTCTCCTTTCATAAGGTTTTCTTCCACATCTCACATTTCTGTATTTTTCATTCACTTCTTTTTCCTGTTATGTTTTCTTTCTTTGGCAGCTCCTGCACTAATCTGGCTCTCCAAACATCTGTAGGTTTTTGTCATTTGTATTTCTATTTCCTCTTTTGCAGCGCTCATTCTGTTTGGAGCTTTGAATAGCTCCAGAACATGCATGCCTGCCTTTCCACAAGATTGTTCTCCTGGCACTAACAGATGAAGCACAGTGTTGGCAACCAGCCTCTGATGAGTCAATGAAACTGTGTGAAATGATGGCACAGCACATGTAATTCTGAGACAATGTGCTATACAATGAGAAAACCTGGAAACTTGTTATTAGCCTCCTTTAGAAGGCTTCTTGTCAAAGGCCCTCATACAGCAGAGCACTTGCATCAGTGACCAGGCTGACTTGTCTTATGCCCAGACTTAGAAACAAGTTGTCTTTGACTTGAGGCAGGACCATTTCAATCCTGTGCCAGAGAAAGACATCCCAAGCCAAGGTATATGTACTGGACACACAACTGCACTCCTCATTAAGTTTGAACAAACAAAATAAACAACTGGCTTGAGCCATAAACTGTTCTCTGACAAGTAGATACCAGAGCTGTAAGTGATGCCTTGGATACGTACGGCACTCAGAAAACTAATGCTGAAAGCAGAATAAGGTCACAGAAAGTCATTTAATTAGTCTTGGCTCTTTGACATTAACGTGGTAACTGTTTTTCTTCTAGAGACACAAAGAATGCATTTTTCTTGCATTAAGATAAAATAATTGCATACTGACTGTGTGCTTGCTAACAAGATTATGTGAAAATAAGTTTTTTTACTGACACTGCTTTACTGCTGGTGATGGAGAGCCTCACAATAAGCCTATACTGATACTAGACTCTAGTACCAGCTTTTTAAGTCCTCATCCATCTATACTGACCTAAGAGGCATCTGATCCCACTCTGTAACATGTATTAAAAGCAATATTGAATGAAGGTGGCTGCTATTCTCCATTGTCCATCATAGACCTTTGTGCAAGTTTTCCCAATACAAAAAGGCCCCTTCTTAAATGCAAAGTGAGTACATATTTTAAATGTGAAGTATGTACTGGACTCTGTGGGAGACCCAAACAGCCAAAGGTATAACAATCCATGTTTATGCAATATGAAGACCAAGTACTCTAATGCCACACAGATCTTCTGCTTTGCTTGATGACTATTCAAATGAGATGTGGCAGCATATTAAGTTCCTTTTTTAGCATATTCAATCTCTCATCTACTGAACAGAATAAAAACCTTTTCATTTGCTGAGAAAAATACTTTCCCACTCTTACTGTAATCAGTGAATACCTTCACATTTTATCTCTCAAATGCTACAATCTCTACCTTTGCCAAGTCTGCTACAAATAATTAACTATTAATGAATTACAATACATCTGTGATAGGGAGACAGCACAGCATTAAAAATGTCCAGAATCCTAACCACAGACAGATTTATTCACCAAGTCTTACTCATAGAAGTTATATTCAAAGTTGCATAACTACTTTAGGTTTGTGTTCCTATTTGTTTGCAATGATTTAATTTCAGTTTAATTAAGCCACAAGAAAACACACAAAGATGTAAAAAATGATATAGAGAAGATGCTGTCCTCGTCCTAGACAGTGTAATACAGATAAAAACGTAATTAGCTAGTTCATTGTCATTGAGAGAAGTACAGCTGGGTATTCATGAACTAGACTGATCAGATACAACTCCATGAAACAAGATCTACCTTGATTTTAAAGACTGAACTATACCAGTTTGGGTCTTTGCTGAAGAGAAAGCCAACAACTCCAGGTTACAACTAACTGGGACTTTGAGTTTCAGGCTCTTTACAATCTTGACATGATTTGCAATGTTCAGTTTCTGCTATTAGGTCTGAAGAGCATCTGATGATCTGAGAGGCTTGTGACTATAGAAGGGTAGAGCAGAAAAGCATAATGGTTCTTTGAAGCTACAATGGCCAAGTAGGTCATTATGTACACAAAAGAAATGTTGAAAAAGCCTGTTTCTAATTTTTCATTGTAGTCATAAAGGACAGAAGGGAGATGCATAGAGAGAAAGATGCAACTCTTAGCCTTGATGAGAAAAGCGGCCTTGAGAAGAGTTGCACTTCTAGCTCCTTCACATCTGACATGAGATGACCAGTCATGCAGCAGTCACATGAAGAATGCACATGAACTTTTAATGTGATCCTGGGAATTATGGACATCCTCCCCACTACAAAGAAACCACAGGCAGATTTACCACACATACGTTCATAGATTTTCCAGCATAAGTAATTGCTCTTCCCTCAGCTTTGACCTCAGTCAAAGAAAGACCTCAGTCGTTCTTTGAAAATCTTCCCCTGCCCCTTAAAACATTTTGGATAGAAAGATGGACATTCTGCATTTAGTTCCACTATATGTCAGATATTACAGCAGTTTCAAGAAGATGCGGCGACCAAAAGAAGACCGACTGTGCAAGAAGATCAGAGACCACCCTTAGGAAAACCACTAATTAAATATGATCAGGCAAGCAAGCACATGGCTAAGAAAGAGAAAATGCATGCCCTGGAACAGTGTGGCTGTGACATGACTTGAAATCACAGTCAAAAGAGAGAGGAAGGAGCCAAAGTGAGGATGAACTGCTAATGGGATAGGAGGTCATCAAGGATATGATAACTGTTCTACAGGAAGAGATGGCTCTGTGGGAACAGGGAATATCATTGAGCCAGCCAGCCCACAGGGCATGCCAAGACCTGGAGAGTAGGAAGCTGCAGCTGATGTGACAGAAATGCTGTCAAAAACCAGTATGAACAGCCTAAGGATGTATGGCAGAAAAGGACTGTGTCAACAGTCTGAGGCTGGAAAGCTGTAGCACACACATTACACTGACAGTTCCCACTCCCACAAGTAAGTTATTTGCACCAATTCCAGGCCCTTGGTCCTCTAACAAAGATATCAGATGGTTTTCGGTAGCCCAAACCATTTCAAACATTTCAATGCACAAAGGATTTAGGTACAGGGCTTCCTCTAAACTGGAAGTTGAATCCAGGAATGGGAATCCTTTCTCAACTGACCTCAGATTAAGAGGCCACTAAGGGGCTTTTGAGGTTTGCCTGCACAATACTTGCTATATTTTGCAGACAGTGTAATAAAAACAGCTGCACTTGATGCTCAACATAAGACTTAATTCATATGCAGTTCCACCCTTCGCTTTTTTTTTTTGGGAACAAAACCATTTTACAGAGTTATGGCCCTCCTCGCCACAGGCTGTCATTCCTGTCACAGCATTGCCACTCATCAAGCCTTCAGCTATGCCAGCATGGAACTAAAGGACTGCAGGGTGAATTGGATCTGATAGGGTTCAGAAAAAAAACCCAAATCTAGCTTCTTTCTTAATTTTAGAAAAATATTTTTGAAATCCAACTCATTTTGAAGAGCTAAAAGGGAAGCAAACAGCAGTATGAGAGTGGGAAAGCTTGAAGACAAGGAAGGAAGAGAACAAGAGACAATGGGGCACAATTCCCTTCTTCACTGCTTTTCTGTAAAGCCTCCAAAGTTATACCCATTAGCTTAAAACTGACAATCAGCACCTCACAGCACCTGGCTCCTTACAGAGGGAAGTATTATGAAGTGCACAAGAGGCTGTTTTAGAACCTGAGGTGGTTTCATTCACGTTACAGAAATATATTAATCTCCTCTCCTTAAATTCAGTGTGCTGAGTAGTTCTGATCAGGAAGCAGATTTGTAATGCTAATAATCCTGCAGTTCCTTTGATGTGATCCCAATCTAGTAACTGAACCTGTTAAGAGTCACAGAAAATACTTGGCAATCATTTAGCTCAATTAAGCCATTGCATTTGTATTTTAAATTCTTTTAAAGTGACAAACTGCACAAGGGAAGCCAGCTTCATGACACATGCTGCATAGGAAAACAAAACAAAACCAAACAAAAAAACCTCCTATACTTTTAACCTGGACCCATTAAGCTTTTATTTATAAACCTCCCACAGAGAGCTACAGGCACCCTCACACCCAGTCATGATCTCTGTCCCAGCAAGCCTTAAAATTAGCTATCCTGGGTGAGTTCATGTGTACCACATACATCACACAAGTATCAGGGTATCAGCAGATGAAACAGCATTCAGTGGCTAGGTAAAAAAAAGAAAAAAAAAAGTGTTTTATTCAAATATTGTATTTAACATGAAATCTATTATTTCAGTAGGAGGGGAGGGGCATGGGCAAAGACATTTGGTCCAACTATAGTTCGATGTAAGCATGTTTACTGGAATTGCCTGGATTATTTCCCCCCTTTACAGGTATGTTTTGTTTTTGTGGGTTTTTGTTTTGTTTTGTTCTGTGTTGTTTTTTTGGTTTTTTTTTTAAATTTACGAAACTACGAATTGGCAGATGAAAGCAGAATTTCAGAAAGTATATGAGAATTAAAATATTTTAAAAAATAAATTACAAGAATAGCTTATGAAAGAAGTGAATACAAATAGGCTTCAGTTCAAAATGGAGGAAAATTTCAGTCCTACTAGAAAAGAAAAGCAAACCAGTCTTGATGGGAATTCAAGCATATGAATAGAGTAAACATATGGAACCAAAACTAGCAAATAGGAAGTTTGGAGAAGGAAGATGCTGTAGGGATGGGAATCATGTATTCCTACAGAGTGAAGAAGATGCTGGAAAGGTTGGAATCCACTCCTGGCGCACTCTAAGGTTTGGCTACTCCATCCCTTTTGCGTGTTTCTCCATTCTCAAAATTGAATGTTATTTATTTATCCTTGTAAAGAAAATTATCCAAAACAAAAACAAAATAGCAATTGCTAGCAATTTTGAAAGTTACAAATCCTTCTTATAGTGAGACACACCATAAAAAGGTCATAAGTACTGTATTAATTAATTGTGAATATCTAATTAATGAAGTATATTGTTTACAACCTGGACTCTTGTTCTGCACTGTGATCTTTAGTGTGAGCTGCTGCTCACACACACAGTCCAGTGAAATTTAAGGAGCACCATCTGGGTAAAAACATCTCTGAGTAAAGCTATAAATAGATCAAGCAAGTTCATTACATCCATGGTGCATGCCTGCATGAGTATTTTCAGCATGAGGGCCTACACTGTAAAACTAATCTCTCATTTTCCTACAAGGAACCGTCTTTTTAGCCAAGGATTTTTACCTAAGGATCTAAACACTTCTAACAGGATTTTTTAATTTCATATCTGAGCTTACCAGGGAGTATACATGTCCAGGTGGAGAAGAAAACAGAGATCACTTTCTGACTCATTTCCAATCAAGCAGTTGGAACAATATGGGAACAATATTTATTTTGTTTTTGTTCTCAGAAACTGAGAAACTCTTCTCCAGATGGAATCTCTTGCTTTTAGTATTCTGAAAAGCTGACAAATAGAGGACAAAATCCTGTCCCTACTATTATACCTGTGCATATACAAGCTGCAGGACTGCATTATGAGTTGTCTGTATCAAACATTTTATTCGCATTTCAAGACAACATATTTTATTTACATTTCAGGACAACACATTTTATTTGAATTACAATACCTGAAAGGTTAAGGACTCAAGTTGGCTGAGACAATTTGTTTTTCCTCCCTCTCTCCTGAATCCCCCCCAAATCAAAAAAGGTCACAGAAGAGGGGTTTCTTAAAACTGTCTAAACATTTTTTAAAGCTCTATTTTTTTTTTCCCCATGTCCTGCCGAACTGCAATTGAAATGAACCCCAAAGGAAACCAGCAAAAGTACTACCACCATGCCATGTGTGCTCAAAAATAATGCTATTTAGGTCTACATAAATAATTCATTGGCCAAATAACGATATGGTATCTCTACATCATTGGCTCCTCAGTGATTTCAATAACAGGTATCATTTTTTTAGATACATGTATGTGAATAAAGACACACAGACATACACACATCTGAACCAACAGGCAAAGGATTCATGCTATCTACTCCTAAATAAAGGTATTTGGTCGCCTACATGGGAGTGATATGCATAAATGGGTCCAAATCTGCTTTAAACAGGCAGAGTCCTTCCTCTGTACTTTTACAAGAACATGGCAATGCAGAAATAAATTCAGAACTAAATTCCTCTTCAGTCAGAAATACATTCCTCTTAGCATATGCTTCTCAGGCAAATTCATGATGATCTCCTGATGCTCAGTGTGTGTTGCACATGCTCACATTTCTACAACAAAGCTTTTGTCAGAGTTACCTGTCAATATTTTCAGGTTTCACCAAAGAGTACATTTTTGCCCACATTACATTTTGTACAGCTGTGACTGATTTTGTATGGTTGATTATATGGTTTTCCTCATTTCTCTCTGAGATTTAGGCATGCTTTGAGGATGATGAAAACAAAAGCACTTAACATAATGCTGATATCACACTACATTGCTAATTAGATTCTTGCTTTTTAATGCTCAAATGAATACCCATACAGATCTTTTTACAGTACCTGCTGACTGTAAGAGTTTTCCATGCTGGATCTCTCTGCAATAGATAAGGCAAAAGCTATATTTCCCTACTGAAACCTACTGAAACATTATCTGAACACATACTGCAGCCAGAAGGTTCAGAGTTCAAATGTGAATTTCATAACTCTTTAAATTACTTGAAACAAGAATTTTATATGAAACATTTCAGATTTAAGATGTTCAGAAACTAAATCTTGCCCCAAATTTAGCAGGTTTTAATACACAAGAAAGAGCTGAATATGTCAAGAGATGTACTTAAGTTGCAGTTGATTGCAAAGGAAGGTTTGTTTTAAGCTAATCTTCCACGGTAGCTTCTACTTACTTCCTGAATATGCAACTCAGATCTTGTATCATTCAGTTTCAGATACTTTACATGCTATTTCACATGCCTGTTTTCTCTCCCCTTAAAAAATCAAAGCAAACCAACCAAAAAAACCCAAAAACTACAAACCAAACCACACCAAAAAAACCCAAACCAACCAACCAACCCCAACCCCCCCCAAAAAAAACCCCAAACCACCACCACCACCAACAGCAGCAACAACAAACAAACAAACCCCCCAAAAAATCAACAAAACCCAACAACAAACAAAACAGACACTGGCTCCCAGGAAGGAATGCTAGTCATAGCTATTAAAAATTTTCCTCTGCTGATAACATTAGTGTTGCTCATGTATTTGTGTGTTTGGTTTGCATCAGAAATTAATTCAGCCCTTAGAGAGAGGACACGATAGGCAGGTAATTCTATTTACCTTGGTTCTTCTATGACAGTTTATGTTCTTTCTCCTCATTTACTTTTCTGCCTTAGATGACTCAGTGTCTACGTACAAGCAGATTAGAACTACAAGCTGAAATCATGAACTTCAGCTACCCTGTTATTTCCATGTTCAATCACCTATTTAAATCCCTCCTTTGATTTCTCATACTTTTATGTAATTGTAACATTTCTGTTAAGCATTGCTGTCATTTGATATTTCTGTCTGAATTCAGCCTCCTACAATTAATCTGGATCAAGGAGATCAAAAGGCAAGATGTCTTTAGGGTACAGCAGTGCCTCTACTGAGTGAGAGACAGAGATTCTCTCATTAGCAATCCACCTTGATTGGCAGAGAATTTTACTGTAATATGGCATGCTGAAGACTTACAGAGAGGTTAAACAATTACAGATTTCCAATATGAAGGTGTAGTGAAAATGGAAAACAGCCCATTTGCAGTAAAAAACATCATTCAGCATCTTGTAATCAGACTCTGAAAAAGAAAGACTGATCTGAAGTACGTTAGAGAACCCAAATGAGATTAACATAGCAGTGGTTTTGAAAATCCCACAAGCTCTCAAAACAGATCGGCATCACTCAAAACACAATATGCGTGTCAGAACGAAGGCACTGAAATCACCCTGTGTTATTGCCTACACTGTGGTCTCTTCAGCTGAATGGTATTTCTGGAAAACTTATGGAAAAAAGGAAAAAAAAAATATCACCAATCAGTCATGTATTTCAAGACCTAACAACTAATCCTCTGTCTGGAACAAATTGAGCCCATACTAAATGCCATCTTAACTTGGTCAGACAGGAAGCATTTTAGAAATGACCTCTGCTAATGTAGAC
The DNA here is from genome assembly GCA_018697195.1 of Certhia americana. Classification (NCBI taxonomy): domain Eukaryota; kingdom Metazoa; phylum Chordata; class Aves; order Passeriformes; family Certhiidae; genus Certhia; species Certhia americana. The sequence goes on from CM031860.1 coordinate 10,349,101, forward strand.
ATTGTCGCTGTAACTATTTCTATGACAATTGGCCACTTCTATTTGGTATATAGATGGATGGCATAAAACACAGATTCCACTCCTTCTCTGGAGACTGTGAATGCTAATTCTGAGCATTCTCTTGACAACCACCACAGGACCACTCCCCTTGTGATGAGGCTGTCATCATTGCCATTCCTTCTTAGTATACCAGTCAGTGAAGAAAGGTGTGAAAATCATATTGCTCTCACTCTCCAAATTTAGAGCAGGTATTTTTGCAGTGCATCCAGCCAGTACCTGCTCAAGATTCCAGAGATCTTATCTTGACTATGACTTTTGTCAGGCAGCACCCTCTCTCCCTGCCCTTGGGGACAAGCTAGCAGGGATGTGCATCTTGCACACCAAGCTTCTCAGCCCCTTCCTGACACAGCTCTAACAGTACCACACCACCCAATTCCTTTCACTTCACACAAAAGCCATAAGCCTTGCAGGAACCAAATTTTAGCTGTCTGATTTCAGAAAAAAATGTTTTGAAGCCCACTGTCTGAAATACACATGACCTACTATTCTCAAGCTTTTCAAAAGGTAAGGAAATTAACTTCTATATCATAAATGCAACAATGAATATATATTTTATACATTCACTTGAGGCCAGGTGTACCCTTTCTTAAATGTGCTGGAGAATTCAATTATTATTTACAGGTTCAAGGCACTCACAGGCTGACCCATCATTTTATGCAATTACAGAATTATCTTAATGAAGCTCTGGTATTGTCTGATGTTTTGCTTGAATCCAACAGATGTGTACAATTCCTATGAAATGCTGACTGCTGATACTTCATTGCCATTGCTGGTGAAAGCCTGGAATTATGTTTCTTGGTGGCTCTTCTGCACTTGACATAAAACATTAAATACTATGACAGCAGCAGAAGATATAACGAGCTCAGGTATTTATTTTCCTGATTTAAACTATTTGGCAATGAAATCCTTAGGAAGGTTTGCCATTGACTTCAGCAGGATTTCAGAAGTGAGGTTAAAAATTAGTGGCATAGGCAAGTGCATTTCTGGAAATCAGCAATCTCAGAATGCTTTTTCTAAAGGAAAGAATTAGCAGTTGGAATTTAAAGGACAGTTACTGGAATTCTTTTCATAACATGCAAAAATGTCATTAAATTAAGTGGTAACTTTGGACTCCTTAAAGACTCCTAAATAGTGACTAACCTGAAAGTTCAGAAATCAGCACCTGAGCTGGTCTGAAAACAGTGTGCATATGGAAAGTATGGCCTGTGAAAAGTGATCTTAGAGCCCAGTCTAGTACCAATACTCCATGCATGAACAAATCAGATCAGAATTCTGCTGCTGGAGAAGTTTTTCTTTCCTATGAACTTCTTGTGACTTTTCCAGTCATTTGTGTGCTTTTTCAAAGTAGCTAGAAAAGTGGACCTAACATTCACCTACCTATTTAAAACTTCATACATTCTTTCAGTTTTTGTGGCTACCAAGTCTGCACAGAGCAGCATCCTTTCCCCAAAAAAGGTTCAATCTCTTCACTGCTAGAGCCTGGAGGTGCTTACATGCTGGGAATATTATCCATTTCAGTGATAGGGACGTTGCCATTATTAAAGATGGAAACCAAAATGAAATTGTAATTATTTTTTTTAGTTTAACTTAATATTGTGCACTTCATGAATAAAGACTTCATGCATTCTCAGATCCTGAAACTCTTGCCAACAAGTGGAGACAACTGTTGGATAACAGAATAAACATCAGGTATATTTATAAATTAATCAAACCTGCAGTAATTCACTGATGGATTCCAATTCTGCTTTATTAAACAAGGAGATACAGGAGAAGACAAAGTAGGGCCCAGGTCTGTGAAGAGCACAGCACTCACAAACATACAAATCACCTCCACTCACACGGCAGACCGTTCACATTATGGATTATGGGACATCTCTGAGGCTTGTGGTGATAAACACAGATTTGCAAAGCACTCAAAACACTACAGAGTCACCTCAGGTATTCATTAATACTTGTGTATCCTACATTAATATTGGCCTGGTCTAGCAAGTCTCTGTGAAGTTAACACAGTTGTTGTGGGGCACCTGTATGTGCTTAAAGGTTATTAGAAGTAATAATTGCATTATTTCCAGGCAGAGCCCTTTGACTATATATGGCAGTTGGCTTTTCAGGAATGTCTAAAAGAGGGACATCTGTTAATTTTACACTTCCCTCCTCCTTGGTTACAGTTTCCCATCATCTCAACATAACCCAAACAACTGTCTAAATGACTAAAAGTTCTATCCAAAACTGATATGTACCACTGGGAACATTAAAGAAACCTGTCCTGAATTTCTCAAAGCAAAATGAAGCTGACAGACTGATAAGGCCAGAAGGGAGGATGCAAAAATTTATCAACGGGAACCAAAACTGCAAAACATTACAATAATTGTTCCCAAACTGGAATGGGTGTAGGTAAGGAGCTGCTGCGTATCAGATTTGCCTTAGATATAAATGTATTTCCAAATTAGGCAACTCCCTGATTAGCAAAGAAATGCTGTATGGCTATTCTAAATGACATGAACTGCTCTAGCTCACCTAGCAAGTACAAATGACTGGCTGATACACATCTTTAAGCCATCTGCAAATAATTAAACAGCTGTCCACGCTTCCCACAGCTGTGATTCCTGTGCATGCAATGGTGACAAACTCTGCAAACTCTAGCACAAAGCCGTTGGCTCTCACTAGCCAAATATCTTGTGGATTAGCCCACAAAACAGGAGCTACTGTGAATGTGTAAATAAAGGTCTCCTTAGTAGTAATGATAGCAGAGAGGCAATTTTAATGGGGTCTCACCTGGACTAATACAGCAACTTCTAAAATCTCTTCCTTGCAAATTAGACCAATACTTAAAAAACACTTCTCACTTTACTAAGCTAGTGATTTGGCTATCATAAAACTCAGTAGTAGGTATTTAAAAATTATTTCTTATGTCTACATTAAATTAATTTTTGGAGAACACTTCATGGCCCAGTTGAGGAAAACGTTTGCACAAATGGTCATAGCTAAACTCACATTTACTTCTTGCTGAGAATGGACTAGAAGTTGAGCAACTTGACTGCCACTGAAAGAGGTTCTGTGAGGAAATGTCATCCATGAAAGATGCAGAAGTGTCTGACATAGCCTAGAGGTTTACTACTAAGAATTTTAGTGTGGTCATCTCAGGTGAAGCTTACGCCCTCCTATAGCACTGTGAATACTCAAGATCCTTACAAAAAAGCACTTTTATTTGAAATTGTAAAAATAAGATACATATACTTTATATGTCATTAAAGAGGTACTTAATAAATACTGAATAAAAGAGATAGTTATTTTTCCTTTACCCACATTATTTTGGCTTCTGCTTTCTGGCTTATCTGCCGTGTCTGCATCACAATAGGAAGCAAAGTTGCCTCTCAGCTTCCAGTGAACTGCAAGAAAAGGCACTTGCAATAAAAACAGTCTGAGCCACTTCTACTTTTTGTGTCTGAAGATAGATAGCAAATGCAGAGAGGCATAATAAGCCTCCAACAACCAACTATTTGCTGAAGCTTATCTTGTAGCATGAGAGATGTGAAAGCCTATTTCTTCTAAAACTTTTATTTAGCTGTTGAATGCCAGTCCAAGGGAATATTGTGATGGAAGGTAACCTAGAGCAGCAAAGCTATCACAGGTGAGGATGAAATAGTTCAAAACATGATGGTACCATCATTAACTTTGCCAGAGAAACAGCTGAAATAGCCATTACATGAAAGTCACATGGGTGAACCTGAATCCTGGAGAGGTGAATTCGTGCTGATGTGAAAATAAAAGCCATCAAAGTAGGGGGTGACCCCTGTGCTCTCCCCATCATATGGGAAGTCTTCCTCTCAGAAACTGTGAAATGTCTTTGACTGATCCATATATCTTAAACCTCATTTCAGTTCTGCACTGACTCCCATTTTCACTGGCAAAAAATACTGGTTAGTGGCCAGAAAATGAAAAGACAACAGTAATCATTGTGCTAATTCAACACAGCATTCGTTATGAACTAAGAACAGATTCTACACTTCAAAAATTGTCTGTGGACTCTTATAACTTGCATCTCAATATGTTCTGGTTATTAGACTAGAATAGGAGAAAAAAAAGTGAGAAAAAAAGGCTGTCTGGGTATTCAATAATGAAAAGAGAATATTTTTAGATGGAAAAAAAAAACCAGCCCGCCACTAACATGGAAAAAGGAAATTTTCTTGTGTACCTTTTTAAGCAGGGGTCAGTAGGTCAGGGGAATGAAGATGACAGATGAGCTCCCTGAAGAATCAGTGTGCCCTAGAGGATCCCAACTGCCTGAAACAGAGCTCATGGCTTTCACAGGCAGTTAAGCTCTTTGGTGGCTTTCCCTATCTAATTTGCCTGTGGTTCCAGCTGGGCAGCACTCTGGGAGCAATGCAACCTGCCAATCCCAAACATGCTAAATGCAATGAAAGAAAAACATACAAACTCAAACTGGAGCTGACCAAGAACCTCATCATCTCAAGGAATAGTCCCACCACCTGTAAAGGCAGCAAGGAAAGACTGGGACAAACGACAGTGAGGCAGCAAAGAAGAAAATGTCAAAGATCATGACAGTGGGTGCCAGTAAGAAATGGGAGTCAGTGCAGAACTGAAATGAGGTTTAAGATATATGGATCAGTCAAAGACATTTCACAGTTTCTGAGAGGAAGACTTCCCATATGATGGGGAGAGCACAGGGGTCACCCCCTACTTTGATGGCTTTTATTTTCACATCAGCACGAATTCACCTCTCCAGGATTCAGGTTCACCCATGTGACTTTCATGTAATGGCTATTTCAGCTGTTTCTCTGGCAAAGTTAATGATGGTACCATCATGTTTTGAACTATTTCATCCTCACCTGTGATAGCTTTGCTGCTCTAGGTTACCTTCCATCACAATATTCCCTTGGACTGGCATTCAACAGCTAAATAAAAGTTTTAGAAGAAATAGGCTTTCACATCTCTCATGCTACAAGATAAGCTTCAGCAAATAGTTGGTTGTTGGAGGCTTATTATGCCTCTCTGCATTTGCTATCTATCTTCAGACACAAAAAATAGAAGTGGCTCAGACTGTTTTTATTGCAAGTGCCTTTTCTTGCAGTTTCCTCCCTATGAGCCACAGTCACAAAGAAATATCAAGCTGATATTGGTTCATCACTGTCAGCCAGCTAAGGGCTTTGCAGAGATCCTGTTGTGCCAAGCTGTTTCTTCTCTCCGTAGGCTTTATGTCTGCCCATCATGCATAGCTTCTACGAAGCAGTTTTGAGTCTCCAAGCTTGGAAAGAGCTGGGTGGTAGTTCCAGAGAAGAACCCTAAAACCATAAGAACTACTATGATTGCCTTCTCTAACCTTCCTTGTACAAACACCACCATAATTTCTCCAGAGAATGGGGTATTTTTACCAGGATTTGACATTGAGGTAACTACCCAGTCTCATGCAAATAACATTAAGGTATGGGCAACCATTTAGGAAATTGCATCACATTACAAGCTTGATTTTATTTCACGTGCATTGACAGCTACTGATCCCTGTTATGCCTTTGTCTGTGAGAGAAACCTTTACCTCACATTGAGCATCATTCTCTTGTGTATCTAGACACAGTGCTGAAATCTGCTAGTAAAGACATGCAGCAAGGGCTGAAGACTCTACACAGCTCAGGGACTGCACTGTGGGAAGACAGAAAGCTGCTGTCACACAGTCACAGGGAAAAGAAATTCAGCACTGCAAACCTGAGGTCAGCATCTTTAAATAATACTGATGATGATCAGATGCATGCGTCAATTCCCAGCGAAAAGTGAACTGGGAAAAAGTCAGGTCTGTGCTCTGGAAGGAAACTAGTATCTAAAGCTGGTAGAAACTGATTAAAATGTAATATATCATCAAAAAAAAGGAAAAAGAAAACCAAACTGCTTCTGAAACTGAAATTCAGAAACATAAAATATTTACTAAAATAAAATTTTTATTCAAACCAGACCTGAAAGATCTTTTCCAGAGAGCAAAAACTTTCCAAAACAGTTTTCTGTTGAAAATCCATTTCAGTATCCAAGAAAAGCAATTCTAATAGAAAAAATTCCCACTGGTTAGTATGGGGAGAAACTTAATCTTCTTCCACAAAAGAATGAAAGAGAGGAGACCATAATTTAGTCTTTTAAGAATTCATGAAGAAGAATTTGGAGTGTTCAGCATAGACCCCTTCTATGTGCAGCAAATGTGCTATGCCTGTCACACTTCTGATGACTTCCCAATTGCTGGTGTCCCACTCATCTGAGCCCACAGGAGACAGCAGATGCTCTTTAAACCAAGAGTCAGCTACAAAGGAAAAGCCACCAAAAGGGCATAATCCCGCTCTGCTTCCTCTTACAGTCAATGCTCACGCAAAGCAAACAGCCTTTGGCTCCTTTTGTCAACCAGGTAAGGAGTGGGCAGAAAGGAAAAAAAATCAAAATAGCAGAGATGAAAAACAGGTGCAGAACACATAAAGGGAAAGGGAAGAAGGTGAGAAAAAAAAGGGTGAGAAGTCCAAGGAAAAGATTTACTGGAAGCGGTGATAAAAAAGAAAAAAACCCATCAAAGCAAAGGAGGGAAAAAATTAGGTAGAAAATAAAGAGGAAAAGAAAGATAAGGCAAGGCAAATACATCAAAGACATCACAATAAAAAGACATAACGTATTTTACTCAGACAGCTTCTCATTTTCCAGCATGAGAAATTTTGATGAAGTGTTCAGCAAAGATATGAATTTGATGGTACTTCAAGTACCAGATGGTACTTCAAACACATGGACACATAAAGAGCAATAAGAGACCAGGCACAGAGATTACACAATCTTGCAAAAGCGGCCTCTGTCAAGGAACATGATAGTGGCACGTAAAACTAGGAGACAATAAGCATATAATAAAAGCTTAAAAAGGCACAAGAGGGGAAAGCATACTCTGTGCAAGTATAAGAAACAATCACAAATGTGACTGCAGCATCAGACTGTCCTGTTTTAAAGACTGATTTATTTTTGAGACAAACACAGACATGTACTAGAAATGCGGTGGAAGATTTAAGATTCTATTACACAGAGATTTTTGAAAGGGCAAAGGAAAAGCAGAAGTAATTTCTGTCTTCTAACAGAAACTACTGAAATGGAAAAGGAAGAAGAATAGGAACATTTTAGTTAGCATCACAGGATGTAAAACCAGAGAGATCTTTATCAGATACTGATAGAGAACCCTTGCAGAATTGGAAAATGCAAGAAATCTTTTATAGTGAAACTTGTTAGACACCCAGAGCTTTGATCCTGAGGATCTGGAAATGCTCTGCTACTATAAGAATAACAATTAGGTGCAAAAGCTTCTCAAGTGCTCCATAAATCAATTTGACCAAAACAATAAAACTGTAGAGCTTATTCTGCTGGGTCTGAACCCAGGCAACCCACAACACATATTCAACTAATGCTGACACATTTTACAGCAATCTTAAGATTAGGCATATATGTTAATTAAAGATGAAACTACCCACTAGGCTCTGGAGTCCATTCTGAACACAGCCGTGGAATGTCAGACACATTCAAAGTAACATAAGAGTGAATATGCATTAAAAAAAAAAAAAAAAAGAATTTTTTGACAAGGACTGCAAAATGAAACAACAAATAGAGAGGCACAATTTAATGATGTGTGATTTATGAAGCTGGAAGCCAGAGATTAATGTGATGTATAATACCCTTAATAATATAATGCATATATTATCTGGTGATATGTTTTACAATGACTTGCAAAAAAGAGATGGCTTGTAAAGAGAGATTTGAACTGTGAAAAGCAAACCAAAAAGCATATAAGAAGGGAGGAAGGCTAAGACATGGAACAAATTACAAGAATAAAATCCTGTATCATTAAACCCATTTCAGTGACAAATGATGATGGTTCATAGGCAATTATGTCAGTAGTAAGGAGCTGTCTTGGCAGAAAATGATACAAAAAGAACTGCTTTGTTATGGAGCACCCCACTGCTAAGGTCCTCTCTCATGATAAAGGCTCACAACACTATGGAATACAAATTAATTTTAAAAAGCTATGTCTCATTAAGTGTGTAGCACAAGGGAGCACTTGCCAACCCACCCTATTCCATGTATCCCTGGAGGAACTGCATTCCTGTGCAGATGTAATGTTTCTATCTATGTTTAAGAAGTATACAAGACATACTCAAGCCACGACTCTATGGAGTTACAGGTCTGCAATTTTTGTTTCTGGGGTTTGGGAACTAAAAAGATAAACATTTTTTTTTTCCTTCTAATTTTGTCTCAAACTGAAAATACCTTTCCAATTTACAGCAGGACTATCCTGCACATAAACACAGTTAAACACATAAAATTAGAGACCAAAACTCTGACAGACCCTTAGGTCTAGTAGTATAATTGAATATCACTATGATTATACTGTCAGAGGCAAATGAACAGGCACTTCACTTTATTGATGTTATTTATTGGCCTCTTTTGAGAGGGAAAAGAAATGAACAATTATTTTAAAAAACTATTATCTTTAAGTAGCACAGAATAAAATACACTAGCTTTTCATATTTTAGTAAGGCATAGCAGTAAAACAAAGTTTAATTTTTTTCTCGCCTCCTTCATTTCTCCTTAGTTCAGTTTTCTAAGGTTTATTTCAAATAATTTATTGAAGAGGAGACAGAAAGTAAAGAATGCCATTGTTAGGCTTCTCCTGCAAAACACAGCTGCATAGTATATATGTTTCATAAGCAAATAATATTTACAACATATATACTAGAACTGGTGAAAGAAGAGGTGTTTCCCCCCATCCATTTTTGAACTAAAAAAACATTGTTTTCAGCAGTTGGTAACAACCTAACTCAGTAATTTTCATCTGACTGAAGAGTTACTTCTACTTATACTATTGTGGCCAGTGCATCAGATATTAGATATACAGCTGACAGATTTAACATAGTGAATTTTTGAAGTTAAGGTTTCATCTAAGAGTTTGGGTTTTCTTCTCCAGGTAACAGAAATTGTACTTCTCAAGAGAATTACATTCTGAGATACTTCATCCAAATGCACCCATGAAAAGCAGGATACACTGAGAGGTGTCCTTGACTCCAGCTCATCCACATTGAGGAACTGGTCAAACTGTGCAGTGCCTCACCTGAGGCTGAACCATCCAGATTTCTTTTCCAGAGAAACCGAAGCACTAAGGAGTAAAATGAGGAGAGCACTGGTCATGAACAAAGTCTGTGATCATTTCCCACTGCAGAATACACAGCACAGTAAAGCCTGTTTACACATAACCAGTTGCAAAATATTTTGCCACTTCATTCTTTTCACAATTGCCATATAACTCCTCTAGACTGTGATGTACAAATGATACAGTTGGCTTTTAACCTTATCCTTTAGCTACTGTGCCTTTGTGGAAGTTATGTGATTTCAGTATTACTGCAAGGTATAGTATTGCTAATTAACATCTTTGTACATTTTGTATATCTTGCCTCAGAACCATTCCCCTTACACAGATAGCATTTGTTTCTGAAGCACCCTGAAATTCTTTCCTTAGCAAGATGCTAAGGAAAGCAAAAAGTACTGTAGGAAGCCCTGCATTAGTAAGGTGGCAGATTACATGGGCTACTCAATCTTTTCCATATCTGATTTCTATGAGTCAATGATTGTATTGTTCACTCCCTTCTGTACCAAAGGAGTCATCAAGTGACTGCACTCAAGTGTAGCTGAAAGGGCAGAAGTGTGGCTTATCTTGAAATGAATGCTGTTTCTGTGCAGGTTAGCTATGCAGAAATTATTGGGAAGTGGAGAAATTGTTGGGCTATCCCTGCATAAAAACCTAACTCTTCACCAGCCTGGCTCGTGGTGTACAGAGGCAGACGTCACTTGAAACTCAGTCATCTCACATGACAAAGCACCATGAGCTCCATCGAACCAGTGCTACACAATAACGGGTTCTTTTAGGCCTTTGCTTACACGAGAAAGTAGAAAGTGTCCTCTTCTCTCACCAGGAAAAGAATCTTAAGAGTGCCAACACTGAACTAGTTCCTTTTCTTTCCCTTTTTGCTGAAAATGTTCCTGTCCTCTGTGATGTGAAGGGAGGTAGCACAGAAATATATCTGCATCAATTAGTGAGCTACACTAAGCCACAGACTGCCACAACATTCTATTAACCCAAGCTAAGATATATACCATTTTAAAGACAAAATATCAATGGGACTAGGACAAACCATTGCTTTCTTAAAAGCAAGCCATTCTTCTAAGGACTATATACCAAAAGGAGGTGCACCAGATCACCAGTCAGTGTGGATGTGGATACAATTTTGTTCCTGAGGAAGATTTTCTTCTTGCTGTGTCACTTCTTACTGCAGAGATCTGTAGACAGCACTTGTATGAATGTTACTGTATACAAAGGATCAATGAAATCTTCAATAAGTCAATACTTCACCACCTTGTAGTGAAAGCTGTACCTTATGACTCGATCCAAAGCTCAATAGACTCAGTGTCCTTCCGCTGTCTTTCTTCCCACTGTCTGCAGTGGGCTCTGAAGGAGTCACATAACCCAGCTGTGAGGCTGAGGGATGCAAGACTCAACAAGGTAAAAAGTATCTCATCTAATGACAAAATCCAGTGCCGCCTGAAGTGGCTGTCCCAGATAGTGCCAGGGACTAGTAGTATTTTCTTGTTCTAGTGCTTGAAGGTCAAATTAATTCCTTTCAATTCAGTTTAACCTGAACTAGTTACCTAACAGCACCAAGTGCCCCCTCCACCTGGCATAGCTGAACACATGGGCAGTAAAGCAGGCTAGAACCTCTTCAGAGCAGAACTAGCAGCAGAAGCGTGACTCACCAGGGAATGCAGTGGGACAGCCTTTCAGCTAGAAATCCTGAATTTTGATAAACACAGAGAACTAGATTTTCAAACACTGCAGGATGCCAGGCCTACGTGATACATCCAGGAGCTCTTCGGAGTTCTTAAGGATGGCAGTACCTCCCACCTCCCAGCAATGCCTCAATGGATAGGGCTCAGAGATACACTAATCTCCATGTCCCTCCCCCTCTGAGTGAATTTCTATTAGGAATCAATCTCAGATGCCTGGAAAAGATAAAAGAGAAGTATGGCAGACTCTGGAAGGCTGAAATCTCCAGCCCTCCATTAATTCACACCTATCCATGTGTAAATTCAGTGTGAATGCTCTCAGCACATTTTTCTCATTAGAACTCCACAAAAGTTCAGGAACACAATTTTTTGAATAAGGAAACAAATGAAACTATAGTACTGAATTAAGTCTGTAAAGATATAAATCTTCAAGTTTGATGTTTAATTTGCACATCAGTACAAATCTACAGGGCAGCCCAAAGCCCAAACTATTACCAACACAAATCTTAAAATATGTAAACGGTAAGATTAGTCATTGATCAAGGAAAAAAAATCTGAGTACAAAGAAAGAGACTGTTATGTTACCGAGCTGAATGCTTCCAGGTTGAGTCTGGCCCCCTTCGCAGCACATGCAGATGGACACACCTGAATTTGCAATGGGATGGCCATGCCCTCCTCATGCAATCTGGTACATACACCCACTGCACTTAAGGGCCAGAGAGGGAGAGGAGAAGTCAGAATCATCTTAGACCACTTATGAGATTCATGTCTCAAAGATACAGCTGCTACTTGCTGCTGTGTGTACGAGCCACTACAAAAAACCCGAGGCATCTACCCTTTGTTGCAAAGGGGCTGCAATAGGTGAGGCATGTGATTGAAAATTTGTGATAGGATGCACTGGAAAAGCAGAATGTGGAGAATGCAAAACTGCCTGACTAACATATGTTCCTGGTGCAAAATACGTAGGATGCAATTTACTTCACATATTAAAAATATCCGTTCTGTGAGATAATCTGATGCACCTCAGAATTCCAAGTGAATCTTAGAAACTATGTAGAATATTATGGATTTGATTTTTACCCACATATGAATAGTGTACAGTCGCAATTAACATTCCTCCCTTGCCCCAATTACCTGACAGGTTCCCAAGTTAGAAATGGTCCATGTAGGTTCTCTCAAATATGAACTGTAGAGAAGGAAGTTCTCACCTCAAATCACCTTCTGGAAAGCTCTTACTGTCTCTATTGAGAGTTAAGAGGAAATGCTAAGATATGTGCTACAACAGGTAGTAAGACTACTGCAAATTAATATTTAGTTATTAAATGTAGACACAGTGGCTAGGGCCTTTTCAAACCTAGATAATGGCTAATTTGGTCTGAGTAAGAAAAAACTTCCATGAGAAACCCCAGCCAACACCATGGATTATTCTTCTAGAGAAAAAAGAACATCCTCTATATTATTAGAGTACTCTTCTGCTAGGAAAGTTGACCTAGGAAAAATGCAAAGCACCTGAAATAGAAATTCTAGATGCTTTTTTTTCCTCCTCTGGTTGGAGCCTACTTAGTCAAAAAGCAAACAAAATCATAGCTCCTATGCCATTCTTCAAGCCAATAAAAATAAAGATGCCAGTTTGCACAGGCTGTAGCAGATGACATACAAGCTAAGAACATCTTAGAAGGAGAATCCCAGAGCTCCACATTCCCTGTGAATGCAGGAATGTAATAACTCCACCTCATCCTTCTGGGTGGGCAAGCAGTGACTTAAGGACAAGCTACCTGAAAGCAAAGGCCTTCCATGGGGTGATTGAGCTGGTTCAAATTGCACACTTTGTGCTGTGTGCTCTATAAATAAATCTTGAAGAGTAATATTTTAGGATTTCCACAACAAGCTTTGATATAATACTACCCTGGTTTTGATTTGGGGGTGGTGGGAACCCTCCAACTTCACACACAGTATCTTGCTACAGTTGCCTATAGATTTCAAAATCAGGAGGCACCACATAAGCAAAGGTCACTGGCATGCACTGTAGCAGAAAACAGGAAATATAATTAAACATAGAGCCATGAGGTAAGTTTTTTGGCAAGAGAAAGAGTGCCTTGGGAAGAAAGTGGCAAGGGCAAAGCACTATGAAATGGGAAAGTAACGTGGTTAAGGCAGGGAACGAAACACAGGGGTAGAGATTAAGAAACAAGGGTGAGAGGAGCAGAAAAATAAGCACAAAGAGTGACAATAAGAGAAAGAAGGCAAAACATACAGAAGAGAAGAATGTATGTAAGGAAAAAACCTCATAGGAGTAGTATTACTCTTAGGAGTAAAAGTTATTTAGTAAGGGCAGAAGCCACATTGTTATGCAACAGGATACACTTTTCTGTATCAGAAGAGTTTGTTTAAGCTCTATGAAACCTCAAAAAAAACTGTAAGAGGAAAATAGAAAATAAAAAGAGAGTAACATCATATTTCTTTTTACTTTTAAATTGTTTTTTAGGTCATATTTCACCCTTCCCTCTCAACTTCCAAGTATTTTCAAGGATGGAATTTTCTTCTTTCCACTCCAGGATTTTGCGTGGGCAGAGCACTGCAGATGCTGCTAAACTCAGAAACCAAGAAACTGATTCATTTTTCCCTTGAATCTTGTGCTATCATTTAGACTGGGAACAAGCAAATGTCAAAGTCTGCAAGTAAGAAACTTGCAGCCACAATTTTACACAGCCTGACCATTCACTTTGTCCCAGAGTAACAATGGTACCAGAGGGAGAGTAAAGTTCTGAATTCCTGCTAGATTGCCAAATATCTAAGAATAATTTTTTTTTCTTCTGTTCCATCAGACTCATGCTCTAAAACTCCTCTCAGTTTTGACCATGTTCAGAGGATAGGTTTTCTCTAAGGTAAGCCCAACAACCATTATTCAACCTCGTTTAACAAAAATCCTTACAATGGAGACAACCTCATCGAATCAATGAGCGAAGTCCTTCAGTCTCACTGATGGTGTTCCACGAGTCCAGATTAATTTCTGAAAGTTTCCTTCCATTTCAGCCTCTGGTGCTGTACAAACCCACTACTGGGTATCAATTCAGTACTCAGAAAGTATTCTCAGAACAAATCCTATGGAATCATATGACATAAAAGAAGCTGCTCCCAGGATAATTGATACTACGTTCATATTTTTAAAATCTGAGGCCACTTTCAGTAAGAAAGTTTCCTTCCCTACTTCATTTTCAACTTTAGAACAAACCAAAGCTTCAACAATTTCAAAGGTTAGACACATTTTTCAGTCCCACAATTTCTTAATCAAACACTATTTGTGTGGGAAAACAGCTTAGTGCATACTTTAAAAACAGGCAAACCATTAATTAATCCAACATGTTGGCAGTTTTAGAGAAACTTACTAGAGAAGAACAAACTATGCTGCTGCATCTGAAGTTTTAAAACAGCCTGAGCTTTACTTTGAGGGTGCATAAGTATGCCAAGCTCCTACTGCTTTATACTTCTTAGTATATAATCTGTGATACTTAAAGTAGCAAGAAGTATAATCTGAACAGCTGCTAAACCATGGGCAGATTATAAAACATAGTTTTAGGAAGCTCAAGAGGTTATGAGTTGCTTGTCTCACAAAATGAAAGGAAAACACTAAAGAAAGACCCTACCAAAGAAACTCTAATTTTCCCAATACAAATGGTTAATCGCTGAAACAGGCTGGACATGAGAGTTTCCAAAATTGCTGCTTTTGCATCAGCAGCATTTTAGCACTATGGTTAGGCAACAAATTGCTTCTCAGCACATCCAAGCCAGCTAGTTTGCTGTGGAAATTTAACATGTCATTAGAATAACATCCTGTTTTGCAGCATTTCTGTGTTTCAATTTACCCCAACTCTACTAAGATTCAACTGGCATGGAACAGCTGGGCATGATTAGTTACTGGATGGAAACCAAACTGAGATTTCAAAATAGGTGGCATTTTATCTCCATGGCATAGGCAGCTGGTAGAAAAGACAAGTGACCCCTGGCAGAAAACATTGTCCCTAAATATAAACCTGTTTTTAAGACATTATTTTAGATCAAGCACTAGTACAGAAACAGTGGGAGGTTTGGTTTTTTTTGAGGGCATAAGCCGGGGTTTAGGGTGTTTTGAGTGACTGGATTTTGACTGGATTCTAGCTCACAAGCACATGTTGGGACCCGACCACCCATGTGCTGACACTGCAAGCACAAACTCCATCAGAACATTCACCTGGGGAGTGAAACACCCCCCATCCCAGTCCTGGAGAACAGATCTCATGTTCTCACCAAATCAGATACTCGACATTCCTACTCGATCTCACAGCTTTTACACTATTGCAGCCAAGACTGTGGACGCCGTGTTCTCTACTTTATTGCACCTCCTGATAAGCCTGCACGACAACACTACAACTTCTCTTCCGAAGCTCTCAATCACACTCATCCCACGCGGCACTTGCCAGAGGGTTCTTAGGACACAATGAAACACCGGTGCCACACAGTGGGATCAGCGTCCCATTCCTCTGACTAGACCCAAACTTTACATGCCCCAAACTTTTCATCGCTGGAGCACCGGCGTGCATTGCCATGGATATGCTAGCAGCATATCCATCCCTTGCCGTGGCAGCATGGAGAGGAGCCCCCTACGATGGGCCCCCACCACCCAGCGACGCCCATAGCCCATCCTGCTCCCTGTCAGGAGGTGCGAGGACACCTTCCCGCAGTGGCTCCCACCCCAAGGATGCGGGAGGGCAGAGCGGGCTGGAAAAGGGGGGCCCATCCGTCTGCCCCCTCAGCACACCCCTGGGGGTGGCGCGGCTCACCTGCGTGGGGCATGGTGATGGTCTCGTTGGCGTTGCTGGAGCCCATGTTATAGATGACGACGGCGGAGGCGTTCTGGGCGGCGGCGTGAAGGATCTTTTCCTTGTAGGTGCAGTTTCCCCGCGGGATCAGGGCCACCCAGCTCTTGCCCGGCGCCGGGGCGTTGAAGCGGGTGCTGGGGTCGCAGGCGAAGACGTCGGCGGGCGAGGCGGAGACGGCCACCTGCCCGCGGGCGTCCTGCTTGGGCGACTGCTCGCCGTAGCGCCCGCACTCACTCTTCTCGCTGCGGAGCTCGGCGCTGCCGGCCGCCGGGTCGGTGTAGGTGATGTTGACGAAAGCCGTGTACCACTCCTCCTTCTCGGCCACGGTGAAGTCCAGGCACAGCAGATGCACGAAACAAAAGGACAGCAGCCATGTTGAGAGCGCCAGGCTGCGGCACGCTTGGATCACAGACATTGCCATCTTCATCTGCCAGCCCCCCCCGCCCTCCCGCCCGGCCGCCGCCGGTCCGTGTGTGCGTGCGCGCCCCGAGCCGCCGCTCCGAGCGGGGCGGCGCTGCTCCCGCCGGCGCCGTGCGGGGACCAGCGAGACAGCGAGCGAGCGGGGGAGGGGGGCCCTCCCCTCTGCAGCCTAATTCATGTCGGGGCCGTTTGATTTCCTCGGGCTGGCCCCGTCTCCGCCTTCCCCTCTCCCTCCGCCCTCCAGCCCCTTCCTCCCCTCCCTCGCCCTGTCCGCACAGCTGCCTCCCCCGCTGCTGGCAGCGCGGCCGAGGAAGAGCGCGGAGGGGGCGGCGCGGCGCGGGGGGAGTTCCAGACGCGCACAGGGCGGCGCAGTTCCCTGTGCGGGCTCGGCGCCGGCCCGGCCCCACGGACGCGCTGCCGGCGGAGGGGGCTCCCGGCAGAGGGGCTCCTGCCGGAGGAGGCTCCTGCCGGAGGGACTCCTGGCAAAGGAGCTCCTGGCAGAGGGGCTCCTGGCAGAGGGGCTCCTGGCAGAGGGGCTGCGGGAGGGGGCTATCGGCAGAGGGCTCCTGGCAAAGGTGGCTCCTGCAAGGGCCTGCAAAGGGGCTCTAGGGCAGAGGGAAGGGCTCTGGCAAAAGAGCTCCTGGCCAGAAGGGGCTCTAGGAAGAGGGCCTCGGCAAGGGGCTTTCGGCAGAGGGGCTCTCGGCAAGGGGCCTCCTGGCAAAGGGGTCATGGCAAAGAGGGCTCCTGGAAAGAGGGCTCCGGCGGAGGGGCGCCCCCCCGCCCGCAACAGAGGGATCCCGGCCCCCGAAAGAGGCATCTGGCAGAGGGGGCTCCTGGCAGAGGGGGCTCCCGGCGGGGGGCTCCCGGCGGGGAGAGCCGGGAGGTGGGGTCCTGGCAGAGGAAGCTCTGGCAAGGAGCTCCTGCAGAGGGGCTCCGGGCAGAGAGGCTCTCGGCAGAGGGAGCCTCTGGCCGGGGGTCTCGCAGAGGGGGCTCTTCGGAAGTCAAGAGAGGGGTCCTGGCAAAGGAGCTCCTGGCAGAGGGGGTCCCGCAGGAGCGGTCCTGCCGGGAGGGGGCTCCTGCAAAGGGGCGCTCCTGGCAGCAAAGGGGGCCTGCAGAGGAACTCTGGCCAGAGGGGCGCTCCTGGCAGAGGGGCTCCTGGCAAGGGGGCTCTAGCAAAGGGGGCTCCTCAGCAACAGGGGGATATCATCATAGGGGGCTACTGGCAAAGGGGCTATCAGATAGGGGCTCTCAGCAAAGGGGGCTCTCAGCCAAGGGCGGCTCTCAGCAAAGGGGAATCTCAGCAAAGGGGGCTCTCAGCCTAGGGGGCTCCTGGCAGAGGGGATCCTGGCAAAGGGGGCTTCTGGCAGAGGGCTCCTGGCAAAGGGGGCTCCTGGAAAAGGGGGATCCTGGCGAGGGGGCTTGGCAGAGGGTGCCTCTCAGCAAGGGGGGCTCTCAGAAAGGGGGCTCTCGCAGAGTGGGCTCTCGGCAGAGGGGGATTCGGCAGAGGGGGATCTCAGAAGGGGCACTCTCGCAACGGGGAGATCCTGGCTAAAGGGGGCTCTCAGACAGGGGGCTCTCGCACAGGGGGACTCTCAGCCAAAGGGGGCCCTATCAGCAAAAGAGGGCTCCTGCAAAGGGGGCTATCGGCACAGGGGGCTTATCGGCCAGGGGGCTCTCGGCAAAGGGGGATTCATCGGACAAAGGGGGCTCTCGGCAAGGGGGCTCTCGGCAAAGGGGGCTCTGGCAAAGGGGACTCTCAGCAAAGGGGAATCTCAGAAACAGGGGCTCTCAGCAACAGGGGGCTTAAGAACAGGGGGGCTCTCAGACTAGGGCGCTCCGGCGGAGGGGGAAGCGGGGCCCGGCGGGCGGGGAGAGCTCGGCGGCGCCACCGGCGGAGCGAGGGAGCGGCGCCGGGGCCGCCATTGCCGGGATTCCGGGCATCTCCGGAGAGCGCCAGCACCGGAACTCTGAGGCGGCCCGCGCTTCATATTAAGTGTGCTCTGTGTTTTCCCACTTTTACGACTGCGGCAGGACCGAAGACGCTAAGAAATTTGCGAATGTCAGTGTTAAAATCGTCACGGATCAGCGCGCCAGCTTAGAGGGTAGGTCGATTGTAGACAGTTTTAATACACACC
Organism: Certhia americana; assembly: GCA_018697195.1. Taxonomy (NCBI): domain Eukaryota; kingdom Metazoa; phylum Chordata; class Aves; order Passeriformes; family Certhiidae; genus Certhia; species Certhia americana. The sequence goes on from CM031860.1 coordinate 10,367,429, forward strand.
GGAATACGTTTCCGGTGTATAATTCCAGCCCATGGGAAGGACAGGCGCATTTACTAAAAGCATTGTGGACTGCAGGGCACAGAAAGCCTCAAAGAAGATGAAAAGTGCTTTGGAGGCATTTAAACCAAGAGTGTTTAATTTTGGGTTCGGTGAAAGCCCCAGACTTGGGGATTTTTAGTGTATGAAACACCCGAAAATTTGGCCGTGATGATGCCTTTTCAAAGGAATTTCAAAAACACAGCTGGGGAACCCCCCTCTTCTATGTCTGTCTATACTAGTGCAAATCGATGGCCAAAATTCCACTTTTCTATCACAATCCAGTAAACAAAAGAATGTCTGTTTACAATGATTTATAGGTAGTGCCTAGTGTAGCCCCTGTGAATAAAGCCTGCTGCTGGAAATACCACTACTTTTATTCAATGAATGCCTGGTACCTCACTCGTGCCAATATTTGCCTTTCAGAGTTATGTCAGCTACCCAGATCCAAGCAAAAACAAGCTTTAACATGTTTACACACACACATGCTGCTGCGAAAACGCTAATTCCCTAAAGCCAAAAAAAAAAGTGCATGTGGGAGAAAATGTGAATTAGGGGGAGGGAAAAATAGAGAAGTTAAAGGGGAAATATGGTGATTTACCAAGGAAGGGTACCATAAGCAAGGAAGGAAGACTTACTTGAAGCCATTCTTGCAAAAAAAGCAAAGTCAGGAATGAGGAAAGAAAAATTACCACGTGAACTAACATTGAAAGGCAAAGTTAGATGTAATCCCAACATAATTAGAAAGCGATTGGATGTCATCATGGGAAGCAAAACGCCTTAAGGGGAAAATCAATGCCTGAAAGGGCTGTGGGCAATAAAGCATTTGGATATTAGATGGAGTATTATTAGAAGAGAAGGCTAAAAAAGATGATATTATTATTATATATACTAGGATTGCTTTTGGAAAGAAAAAACTGTTTGCTAGAAATTATGGACTCAAAAGGAGAAGTATCTCCTAAGAACATATGAAAAAAAAGCAGAAAAATGGGACCACAATGCTACCAATATTATACCATACCAAAAGACTGGGACATGAGCACTGAGAGATGTAATGGCTTTCAGTACACTACTTCAGGTCGGTCTTGGCAAACAGGAAAATGTGAGATTTAGTGTTTAGTTTCCCCGGCATCCCCAGGTCACCAAAAACCTATTTATCGGGACCAGTTAGGTTACAAGGTGATTAGGCGACATTAACCAACTGAAGAAAACAACGAGGACAAAAAATCAAATGAATGGAAGAGAAGGTTTTTATGGGAAGTGGCCTTCCAAGAAATATTGATAAGGTTTTTGTGAGGACCTTTTCTTTTTTTTATTACAGTGTGTTAGTTAAAGTACAAAGCCACATCATAACAGGTTTTTGACAAGTGTGCGTCAATGATATATGGACATTCTCATACACTGTACCTATTAGGGCACCGATAAGATGAATTAGTTGACAACAGATGTGCCTTTAATAGAACTTAATATAAAAAACATCTCCAGGTGACAACAGTTGCGCCACTCCGGAGCAGTGTTGGTCTCCTACTGCACACAGGGAAGGTTGTGGGCATCATGCGTAGGAAAATTGTCCAATTCTATGGAAAAGGTACATAAAGAGGATACAGCTGTCCTGGATGTTTCAGAGGAGCAACAAGTAGGAAATAGATTTTGCTTGCTTGAAACACCCGTGAGACAAATGTTGACAGCTATCCGTTGTGAATCTGCATTTTAACAGAAGATATTGGAACCCTTGAGAGATTTAAGAAAGAAAACCCAACATAATTTGAAAATAGTCCTGTACAGGGAGAGCTTCAAGTGCCAGTCTCGTCAGTTCAAGAAAAGGTGGTTACATGATTACATTGTGTTAAGTACCCCATCTCAGGTAATAACAGCAGTATAATAGGCTCTTTACGCTATGAGGATAAAACAATACAGGAGCCAAAGTTTAAAAACTAGAAACGTGCAGATAGAGCAAACGTGTGATTACACAGTACTTGTTACTGGGAAAAATCACGATAAGTGAGCCAGTCTGGGAAAGGGGAAGACAATTGCTCTTACATTCTCATTTTAAACAAAGAAACTCCAATTGCAAGCATGTTCAAGAGCAAGATGTGAAAATTCTTGCAATTAATTGTATCTAGTGGTCACTTCTCACATTGCACCATACTCTGAATTAAGAAACAGAAACTTGCATTACGTTCGTTGCCTGGAAGAAAGCCTCAACACAATTAACTAGACTACATAAACTTACAATTAATGATGTGCTTTAAACTAACCCAGGCTGGTGTTCTAGGTTGCTGGTGGTTTTACGGTGTGGTTTATGTTCACAGACAAATATCTGCCTCTGAGCTCTGTTCTGGTTCCATGGCACAAGAACTCCATGCTTTTCAGACAC
>CM031860.1:10373169-10540386 GCA_018697195.1 Certhia americana
CTACCCTACCCTACCCTACCCTACCCTACCCTACCCTACCCTACCCTGCCCTGCCCTGCCCTGCCCTACCCTGCCCTGCCCTGCCCTGCCCTGCCCTGCCCTGCCCTGCCCTGCCCTGCCCTGCCCTGCCCTGCCCTGCCCTGCCCTGCCCTGCCCTGCCCTGCCCTGCCCTACGTTCTCTCCTTCAAAAAAACCCAAACCCATAGAATCATTCAAGGCATTGTCACAAACCTCATTGCCTGAATTACAGCGAAAAGCACAATCTCTACTTTTATATTCTACTGAAACCAATTTTACACTATCAGAAGCATTGGGATGAGGGGGTGTATCTCTAGATTTTGAATTTTATGTATGACTTTAACACAACATATTACAAATTCTCCTCCCCGTTTTCCATGTTTCTGAAGTGAAACATTCCATCTGAACTATACCTTGCAGAAAGCTACAAGACCATCATATTCAAATTTGAGTGTGTGAAATAGGGTTAATAAATAGAAGAGAGGTGGCATGTGGGGAACTCCAGCTCCAGATTCTTGATATATAGAAACTTAGAAACTGGATTTAGGCAACAGCTGATAATGAACAAAGGACACAATGAAATCCACTGCATGACTACCTCTGGCAAATACCACAACACTTTGCCCTTTCATGAGGTAAAATTCATTAGTTTATACCCTTTTTGGTTTAAAAGGTAATTGGTATGCTTACATTGTGCTGTATTGTGTGTCTGTACCAAAACCTAAATGATCACAAAGGAAATAGCAGAAATTTCTTTAGCTAAAGGTGAGGAATCTCCACCAGGTTACTAAAACCCTCTATTATAGAATTCCATAGTGTTTTGTGGACCTCTGTCTGAGCTTCTTGGCACACTCATTGACAAGAGGTAAAATGGCAAAAGGCTTAAAAATTAGACTTTAAAATACTAGGCTGCCTAAATTCTGCTGAAGTGGGGATTTACCTGGAATTTAGGAATCTTTATCCAGAAGAATACTGAAGGTGGCATTGCAGGATATTGAAAAAACCTATATAAAGTGCACTGGCTCCCCTTATCACTACAGGGAAGGTCATCCAGGAAGCAATACAGAGTGTGCAAACTTGATGCCTTATTGTATATAGGACCTAGATAGTCCCAAAGGTCAGTCATTCTGTATTGAACTGGGCACAGGCAAAAGCAAACTTACCGAAAATACACACTACAGGGAAGGTGAGAAGTCCTCTCCTCGCCTCGCCTTGCCTCGCCTCTCTCTCCCGGAGGTTCTGGTCAGTTCCTTCTGCCTTGGGTGTGAATGTCCCCACGGGGTTAGGGCCCTAGCATGTGTGACTGGGAGAGACCTGGGGTTAGTGCTAACTTCAGTGCAGTCAAAGGTTTCTTGATGCTGATGGATGGCAGGAAAGCAGAGTGAAATATGGTCTCTCTGTGGGTGTTCAGGAAAAGAAGTTCTTTTGCCTTCTCTGGCTATGAGACTGAAATTGCTTCTTTTCTACAGCTGGAGAAGAGCAGAAGAGATGTTAACATTGGGAGACCATGCAAAGGATAAAGCAATACCATTCCCTCACCCATTTGCTGCTGATACTGTGCTTTGAGTTACAAACCCCACCATGTCAGTTCATTTAGAGAGTTAATTGAGCAATGCATCTTTTCTTGTCCTAACTGACATTGATAATACTCCATCCATCTTCCTATTCATATCACTAATAGCTATATTACCTGTCACTTTACTCCAGAATCCTACCTTAGACTGGGATACTGCTTCATTCTACTGTAACATTCTCTGAATCACTACACTTGCCACTGTAGTTCTGGTTTCATTTACTTTGGTAAATTTGAAATGTTCTTGAGAGTACTTTGACACTCTAAAGAAAGCTTTTGAATAAAGTCCCAGACAAAAAAGCATCTGTGTTACAGCCAAAATAAACTGTTCACTGGAGCTGTAGGAAAACTTCAATAGAAATTATAGGGAAAGTGATATTTTCATTTAAAAAACCATGAAAAGAGTTCAAAGGAGCCTTACCTTCTTTAATATCTAATAAGTTTTCATAGTGAGATAGTACTCTCTGTGTTCCAAAGGCAAAACCTGCCATGTTTCATCATATTTGTTTAGTGATGCTTTCATTAGAGATTTATTTTTTTTTGTCAAGTACAACACCCCAGGAGATGGCTACTGATGAACCCCTATCTGCCTGTTCCTTATACTATTATTGCTTCCTAAAAATATGTTGAAAGAAAGTCACCTTTCTGCAATTCCTTTCTCTTCAAAATAGCTCATTCAGTTCCCTTAAACTTTCAGCATTTTCCAGATTTTTCATTGATCTCATCTAGAGGGTTATTCAACCCTTAGTCAAAATGCTTGTTTTCCTTTGCAATATAAAAATATCAAAATGTTAGTTTTCTCCTGTTACTAGGTTATTTCCCTTGCTCTCCTGTAAAGGGAGGTACTTAAATGTCTCACAGAAAAAGTGAACAGGCAAAACCCAGCCCCAGGTCTGCAGGGCAGCCAAGGTGGCACTTCCTCCCATCCCAGCCAGGTGGTTTGTCCTGCAGGACACTGGGAACTTGATTATAGACTCTCATCTTGTGTATTGCTCCTTTTTTACCTGTCTCCCTCTAAGGCAGAGCATGTGTAATCAAAAATATTAAAGGCTGACCAGGACCCCTCAAGCTTTTGTTATTAAGCTTAGCATCTTCCACAGTCCACAGCATGAGGGAAAATGAGGGAACTACTGTGTCTCCCTTAAACAGTCACCCTGACCAACTGGAGACAGCACTTAGCTTAACTATGGAATGGTGCTCAAATTTATATTTCTGCATCTGTGCTTGCTGCTCTGCTGCTGACAGACACACAGAGAGTGAAGCACAGTCCTGCTGAGGCAGAATATCTTAACATATAGCTCCAAAATGGTGTCAGTTTTTAGTGTTTTAATCATCTTCCAGGAGAAATGTTGTGAAGAACCTAAACCAAACTTTTTTATTATATAACCAATAGAAGAGATTCTTTCTTAAGAACTAGACAATTTGGAAATGTATTAATCAAGACTGAATAATGAATAGAACCTGCTGCAGAAGCTGCAGAAAAAATGTGTGATTAGAGATGATCATGCTGGAAGTTCATGTGATCTGGAGCAAAGAGAATCACACTAAATGCTTGTTAGATGGCTCATAACTTCTGTGGTACAATGATAAATCTTGGAAGGAGAGGTTGCCAGCTTCATGTCATTCTCTAATGCCTAAAAGAAACACAGAGTTGAGTCTCTGTGCAGAAAAAAAACCCTGTCTATTGTGGGCAATATATAATAAACGTTACTGCAGTTTTCAAATTAGTGGTAGAATCCTGCTTTGCACTATTTTAGTTAAAACATCTGTGAATATGCTGTAGAACAGAGAGTAGTCTCACAGACAAAGTTAGTTGCTCAAGAGACATCCTGCCTCTTGCTCCTTAAGTAATAACCAACAAGCTTCTGAACGCAATAATGAAAAATACATGTATCCAGGATAATGGTGGGAAGGATTTTTTTTGGCAATTCAAACTTATACAGAGATTCCTGATCTTGCCTGAGAGAAAGGAAGCATATATCTGAATTAATTGGGCATTCTGTACTAGTACGCCTTGCTAATGACCTTAAACAGAGGATTTAAACAGTGTCACAGATGCTTGGGCAAATGGAAGATAATAATACATTCTCCTGAAAACAGATGGGTGAGGTTACTAAAAGAGATTTCCCGAGAGAGATTCCTGGGATTGATCACTGTTTACAGGATCATAAATGACCACTGCATACAAAAAAAATGGGAAATTAATTGACAATCTAAAATAAGGTGCCTTTGGCAATAGAGAGAAAGGCATGCATGGAATACAGGAAAACCTTATTGATCCAACTGAGAGAGATGTGATGAAATTCAATAGTGCATAATGCCAGGTCATGGATCTACAGACTGAAAACACGTATTTCTGCTCTTAACTGGAAGCTTCTTGGTTGGGATGCTGGTTCATGAATACAACAGTGTCACAAAGATCCCATTAACACCCCCTCCCCCTTCAAATGTGGCCTTAAAATGCTTTAGCAGACAGGATCAGCAGTGATGGGGGCATGCAAAGCTTTTCATGTGAGGCCTCAAGAAAACCCACCTGGAGCTGCCCTTGTAGAAGATGCAGAAAAGGGCATCTAGAGACTGAGGGAGTAAAGAATTATTTATGAGAAAGTTAAAAGCTTAGCAACAACAGGAAAACCAAACAGGATTTGATAGTCTCTGTTGGTAAATCAAGAAAGCTAAATGCAGTGGGAGGAAACCAGCAATTTAGGATTTAGCCCTTAAGAAAAAGACTGCAAGCTGATCATATATAAATGAATACTACCTTAAGAAAAAGACTGCAAGCTGATCATATATAAAGGAATACTAAAGAAAATAAAAAGAGGAAAGCTTTTAATTAAGAGAACCATGAGATTTTCTCATTACTTAACTGGAATTAAAGAAGACATGATAAAGTGATGTGAAGGAATTATTAAATGATGGCATGCAATAGCAAGGTTTGGAGTAGATGATCCAGGAAATCCCCTTTGTCTACACACAAATTTAGCTTTAAAGGTTGTCAGGATGTTTCTTTCCTCTCCTTCCCCTAAAAATCGCATAAATAGCATTATTGGAGGACACTAGATGATGCTGTCACAGAGAGTTTTACAAGTACAGTAAAACTGTACTTCCAGACTTTCATATTTGTAGATTATGGCCAAAATGCTGTGGCACGTTAAGCATAGTTTATGATGTTCCTGCATATGCTACTTAAAACTTTTTGCAGCTCAAAGCTGTGACTGAACAGGTTCTTAGAAGCAGTGCTACTGCTCAAGGGAAGCACGTTCATAGGTAGATATTAAAATTCAAATCGTATTTTTACCACCAGTTTGAATGAAAATTGCACTGAATCCTAGGGATGCCAAACCCATGAAAAAAATGACAGCTCCTAGAATTTTGCTGTCTCATCTTCTTATTTCCTTCCTTGAATCTTCCTTAAATTAAGTGGAAGGGTATTTGTTACCTGGATTGTGGCTCAGACTACAGCCTACGGAGACTTTGAACTGAGTTAAAGGAAAATGTAGGTAGAGTATTTACTTAAAAAACGGATAGAGCTCAGATTTTTAATTTTGGGCTATTACAACTTCTCATCCTCTTTGTGCTTTAGATTTCTGTCCTCCTGTAAGGCTAGTTTTCAAAAGCAAGTGTTCTGAACTCATCACTCAAATACTTCAGCATTGCATTTAGATTTTAGATAATAGCACTATCCTTTGTATTGTATCCCCTTAACCTCTTACATTTATAAACTGTTTATCACTGCAATTACAGTGATAGAGAAATGGTCCATGCTGGAGTGACAGAGAAATGGTCCATGCAGGGAAAGAACTGATGAATGATTTATAAGTACACTTTTAGCAAAAAAGTCATTCAAGGAAGTTTGTTCATCAAATCCTAGTTCTAATCTCTGATGTGGACCTTTTGTTTAAAATAAAGGATTGAGCACAGCAGTTTGCAATAACATTGCTCTTTGTCTGACAGAGTTATATTGCTGAAATCCCTTTATTACAGTACACCTTTATTTGGCATATACCTTAGTCAATATCTTGTCTAAAAGCTGCTTTTTGTGAACAGACTAAAAGTTTTGTTGTCATATGAGTCAATGTAATGGTTCATTATAACATCGTCTTGGGAAAAGAAGAGGCTTTTCTGGAGTCAGTAAGGGTTTGTTTGTTTTTGTTACAGACAGCAAAGACTAATTAGGGTTCCTGTAAGAGAGTCCATTATGATCACCGACTCTGATTTCCTACAATGCTAATGATGTTATTAACATTTAAATTGTTAACATTGTTTTTAAGATCAGGTATCATTCCTAATTCCTAGCTCTATGGTTTATGAGACATTAGAAACAAAAAGGAATATTTTCAACTTGTTTGCATTTCAGGAATGTATACAGATGTTTGTATATAATTATGCTGCTCAAACTTTACAAACTAATTTTTGTCTTCAAAGTAAGTTTGTAGAAATTGATTAGCTGACTTCTAAGCTACCCATGAACATAGAAAAACTTACTTCCACGATGAATCACTTTCTTCCTGCTATCCACACCATCAATAAAATGTAGCAAAATATTTCAATAAGTAGCAAAGCTGCCCTGCCTGTATTGTGATGACAAGAAGTACAGATGCATGCAAAACATGCATTTAGGAAAAATCCAATGTTCTTTTCTCTAGGCACAGCATAGCCTTGTTCTGGTTTCTCTACCTTGAATACTTTAATTCTAAACAGAATGCTTGTTTTAGTTCTAGTGGCAGCTACCTGTCCTGCCACATATAAGCCAACAAGAAGTTTTCTCCCCAAATGCATTCTTGCTTCCAAATAGTCCAGAAAGGCTTAAGAGAAATATTTTGCCATATTTAGCAAATGTTTAGCCTTCTGGCTTTTAGAAAATCAGCCTTTAGGAAAGTTTTTGAAGACAAAAGGCTAAATTTTTTTTCATGAAGCCCACACCCCTTTAGCTTGTTAGGACATTTAGAGAAGTCAGAGAAAGCAGAGACTCTCTCTCCCCCTTGAGGCAGGAGAAGCCTCCAGCCTCCTCTCCTCATCACGTGGGAGCAAGTCAGGGCTCTACACTACAGAAGGGAAGGAAAGCTGTGGCTGAGAAACATTACATCCACTCTTGAAAGTGGTGGAAGGTCCTATGATTGGTAATATGTGTGTGTACATGCAAGTTTTACAGAGACATATACTTGTGGTTTTATGCTAATGTTCTGTTTTAAATAATAATAATAGCTATTATTATATCATCATCATCATCATCTTTGAAGAACAAGAGATTTATTTACTGGGCATGTTGCTGAAGGATTTTCTGGACAAGTGGCTTTTCTTGGAGCAGGTATCACCTGTGTCTTCCTTCTCTTTTTTAAAGCAGAAGGCAAGGCACACCAGAAAGAAAATGCTCTACTTCCTCAGTAAGCATATAAAAAAACTTTATTTATTTATTTAGTTAGTTAGTTTGTTTGTTATTTATATTTAAAACTTTTAGGCCAGTCTGTGGTAACTGGTAGGTAGCTGTATTGGTTTTGCACATCCTGTTTTTTGGTAGCAGGGGGGGCACATAGGTGGTTTCTGTGAGAAGCTGCAGGAAACTTCCACCGCATCCGGCAGAGTCAATGGCTGATGGCCCTGAAAATGGACATGCTGCTGGCCAAAACTGGGCCAATTAGAGAAGATGGTATTGCCTCTGTGATGACATTTATGAAGATAATCAAAACAAAGTGCACTAAGTTTTTTTTTTGCTCCTAGACAGAGAAGAGGAGGAGGTGAGAACATGTGAGGAAAACAACATGGAGACACCGAGGTCAGAGGAGGAGGGGCAGGAGAAGCTCCAGGTGCTGGAGCTGAGAGTCCTCTGCAGGCCATAGTGAGACCATGGTGAAGCAGCTGTGCCCCTGCAGCCCGTGGGATCCATGGGGGATGCAGAGATCCACCCAAAGCCCATGGGGAGGTGACCATGCCGGAGTGTGTGGATGCCTGGAGGAGGCTGTGATCCAGTGGGAGACCCAGTGGAGAGAGGGGCCCTGCTCCCAGGGGCTGGAGCAGCCTGACCTTGGAGGACTGCACCCTGTGGGAAGAGAGACACTCGTCACAGTGGTTTTGGGAGGATTGTGTACCCGTGGGAGGGACTCATGTTGCAGCAGCTTTGGGAGGATTGGTTCTTGTGAGATTGGAACCACCTGGAGAAGTTCATGGAGAACTGTGTCCTGTGGGAGGGACTTCAGGGTCTCACAGGGGAAGGACGACTCTGTAAGCAGCAGAAGAAAACCTCTGGTGATGAACTGACCAAACCCCATGCACTGTCTCCTGAGCTGTCTGTGGGAAGAAGGGGGGATTGAGGGAAGAAAAGGTATTTTTTAAGGGCTTATTTTACTTCTTAATATTCTCTGTTAGAGATAAATTCACTTTGTACCTCTAAGTTGAGCCTGTTTTGTCCTTGGTGTATTTTTTCCCAGTTCTCACCTCAACTCATGAACCCATCATTAATTTTTTTCCTCTTTTCTGTCCAGCAGTGGCAGGGGAGGGTGAGCAAAGGGCTTTTGTGGGTGTCTGGCATTTGGCCAGTGCCAAACCATGACAGTAGCCAACCCCTCAGCACAAGGAATCACTTGATTTGTCATCCCATCACATTCTCCAGCTCAAACTACACTGCCTGCCAAAAATGACTGGCTTAGATACCGAAGTACAAAAATCTTTGCTTTGTGCTAACATAAACCATCAGAAAACACAGCCTGAAACACCTCACACTGCAATCTCTGAGTTTTCCAAGACTCTCAGTTACAGTGACATCTCATGGTAATGAAGTCTCTCTGTTTCTAATCAATTCTTTCTTCCCAAGGTTATTGAGGAGTCTAGATGTGCTCCTTCGCTGATATAATGATATTTGAATTTTTTTTTTTTTTACTTCCCAATTTTACAGTAATGCTGGCAATACGTACCCAAAGAGAACAAACATTAGGTCCGTCCAGAGGCACTGAGGGCTTCTTTCACATCACATTTCACAGCATTCTGCACTACCTAGCAGAGGCACAAAGGAGGTCTAGCAAAGATTTTGCTGTTCTACAAAAGAAAAATTGATTCATCTCTCAAATGCACAAGCAGATCAGTCAATAGATTTTGAATTTTGAGACCATGGTTAAACAATGTAATCTTATATAGTACAAGCTTTTACATGACTAGAGGTAGTGGTAAATTTAAAAGAACATTGTAAGCATAAAGTATAAAAAAACACCAGCCTGTGTGAAAGAAAATTAGATTACTTACAAGCAAGACATTTTAGAAATATATTTTTCTCCAGCTGATGCAAGATATTTAGTCTCTGCCTCAGCTAGTCAGCATAAAGAGTGAAAATACTTTCCTATACACCAGCACAGTGCCACAACTTCTCGGTTGTACCCATTTAGACTGATAGGAACATTTACCTGGAAGACTTTAATTGCACAAAATTTATTTGCTTTTTTGTTTCATGAGTGGAAATGTTATAGATTATTTAAAAAATAAAAAAAAAAGAAGAAAAGCCATTTTGGCTTGGAATATTAACATCGACATGACTGAAGTTCCAGCAAAGGAGCAAAATCGCCCTCTCTGACAGTATGTTCACACTCCCCACTTAAATAAAGGGTTGCTATAGGAATAGTTAGTGTATGTTGTGACTCTCACTCATTCAATAAATATCCAAACTCTATTTTAGACATGGGCCAAGCCTGAATCTCTGCCAGAGAACCACAAGAGGTCATCCATGCTCCATGAGAATTCTTTCTCTGCAGTCTAGGAGGAAGAATGTCTTTACTGGATTTCCTCAGTACTTTCAGGACTTACAGAATTGAACATAAAACTGACATAACTGATATCGTTTTACTTTCTTAATTAAAAAAAAAAAATTCTGTAGTAAATTCAAAGTGATTTTTAAAAATATGTACCTTTAATACATCTTTTCTCACTTTTCTTAAATTTCTCTCTTGAACCTTTCCAAATGCTCATAGTTCAACTTTAATACAAGGATCAAGGAACGGGATAATATTTGGGACATTTTTCTTGCTAGGAGAAACAGCTACTTATCAGTCCAAAAAAGAGATAGTAAAAATCACAGCTCACATCATTCCTAAGAGATCTCTTGACCTTCAACAATCAATCTTGTCCCTTGTTGTCTTTTCAATATTAAAAAAAAAATAAATTCTTTTCTATTGTTATCTGACCCAAGATTGTCTCACTGAAATAAGGAAGTAGAAAAGTTTGGAAACAGTTTTATACTCCAAAGATTCTCTTACCCTGATTACTTCTAAAACTTATAATTTCTTTTCACATAATCTCTTGAAAATGATAGACTTTCTTAACCACACTTGCATGTTAAAAGCCTTATCTAGGAACCCATCTCATGTTGTAACAGGAATTTCACCCATCTCATGTAGCTTCCTTTACCCATCTCATCAGCTTCCTTTTGTCTTGTCCTGGCACTTGCCATTTTTAGGGCAATTCAGAGTACTGTTAAAATGAGATCTTCATCTTATCTTGGCCCTTTTCCTCCTTTTTTAAATATTCATCCACTAACTTTTCCTTATTGTTCATGCCATACTTTTGCCTCCAGCTTTCCCTTAAAATGGGCACTGCAATCCCTCTCAAGTTTGCCATTGCTGCATCCTCACCCACAGTGCCACCCAAAAAAGCACTGCCACACTTTCTTCCACCTGCTTCACACAAAAGAGCAAATCTGTTTGTCTTTCTTCAAAAGCCTCCTTAAAATCAGTGTCAATTATTCATCTGGCAACATATCAATCTCAATGTAGCAGGCAACTGATTTGCTTTGGTCACTGCTAATTCTCCTTCTTTCCCAGTCTTTCTCCGAAACCCATCCATATCCAGATGCAGGTTCCTTGAAAGAGAACCATCTTCTGTGCTTTCATGATCCCTTATGCCATACCATTCCCCTCCATTCTAAGGGCTTCTGTGCAATGGAATCAAATTATCCAGAGGGCTTAAGTTGTGAGAGAAGTGGTTTGCACAACTTAACTAATGTGGAGGCATGGTCAAACTGGGAGTGGGTTTGAATGCCAGCCAGTTCCACTTGGTTTCAAGCAACACAGTGAGCAGTTTAAACCAGAAGTATTACCTTGACTACAGACTGCCTTCACTTGGGATCTGTATTATTCCACAGCAGTTCCCAGACCCAGTTGCAACAGAAACAACACTAAATTTACTGAAGTTCAAATCAACTACTGATTTTCAGCTGAGCCGGGATGCCATCCTCAGCTAGATAGGCACTTGATAGTCCCATCAGCACAAAGAAATTGTAGTGGCCATAGTATCATCTGTGGTTATCACCATGGAAACTTCATTACAGATCAAACCTAACAATCCAGGAACATTCAATTAGCACCAGTGGCAGGCTGTCCTCATAAGCAGCTACAATTCACTGAAGTACTAAAGCTTACAGGACAAATACTGCAAAAGGAAAGAAACGAAATTTAAAGATTTCATGGATATATTACATGCCAATTTTCTAGATATAGAGTACATTTTTAACTGTACTTATAATTAATTTTTAAATAAAGAATCCCCCAATTAATATTTACTTCACATTTTATCCACAACTGTCCTCATCTCACTTTTTCTTACCAGTATTGCTGTTAATTAACATTAGAGAAACAGACAGTCAACTGAAAAAAGAATTATGCTGGGGGAATGAAGTCAAAATACATTATATATTCTTAATAATTGCTTACACATACTGTATAATGAAATCCCTGTACTGTGGCTTACACATGGACACTGCAGTATACTGAGTAGCTCTTCCAAATAGATGACCTTCCACTCACGTAGAAAGTTATTTTTTTATACTACATGAATCATAGTCCAATGTTCAACTACTCTGAGAATATTTGAACTATATTACTAGGCCTGACAAAATCCATTTTTATGTTGTATCTAAAGGAAAGTGATAAAAATATACCATCTAAAATTTCTGAGTTTATTATGGCTAATTTCTGTAGAGTAAAAGAAACAACTCTGATTGTTTTACATCTTTATTGTATTTCCCATGAAAATTGCAACATACTTTTTGCAAGCAAAGTTCTCTTAATTCTTATATGAAATATTAGCCTTAATGTAAGATTTCATATCTTCCATCAAAGGAACTTTGCTAAATAATATTATGCATATGCCCAGATATTCTATTAATTAATGCCCAAGGGTTACACCAGTATACCACATTTCATTAATCTGCTAAACCAGTTATTTGATAGCCAGACAGATGAATTCAGCAAAACTGGGCAATTGGTAGGAAATCCAGGCCCTTTTAGGAAGAACAAAGTTCAACATACCCTACAACTTTCATGAAATTAGAAAACAGTTATGAAAGAATTTTCACTTCTTTTTATTCACAAATTTCATACAAAACCTTGATTCCGTCTATGTTTATGGGAATCTCCTTTCCCCAAATATCTCTGCTCGTGGTTTCAACCCAGCATTTCAGCCCAAACATATCCTTCCCAAAGTCACTGCCTTTCTTGTAGCTATATGTACTAACTCTTTGTGATATCTTCTCTCAGCTTATTTGTTCTGACTTCTGATTCCCTGCAGATGGCCAGATAAGGAGCCAAAAAGCATAGCTGGGGTTCTCTCTTTACAAGCTTTCCCTGCAGTATACAGTTTTACAGGCATAACTACACCAGGGAATGTGTTACAACCATACAGCACTAAACCACCTAGAATATTCTGGGACTTCCTTCTCTTCCTTCCTGCTTCCCCTCCTCTCGCAGTTTTATTTTATTCACTTTTGTTGAACGAGATTCTATTTCAAAGCAAAATAATACTGAGATACATACTAATTTGAATTTCTGGTATAATAAGCACTGCAATTTTACTTTTTCTCCAATTTAGATTAGCAGTGAAGTCAGCATGAAAGGTATGAAAAACTGCAATAGAAAAGGCAAGTGCCAGAAAAATGGTTAGGTGTGCAGGTCAGTCAGTCTGAGCAACAGGGGACCAGGGACTACAATCCTCTGATATGTGGGCCGAGAGAGGATTGAAGTGCTGACCTTATGCTATGCAACAAATCTTGGCTCATCTTAAGGTCCTTGTCTACTTGTTAGGGAGAAGGGCTGAAGCAAGGACGTATCTCCAAGGACCAGGAACAAGGAATTAGACAACTCCTACAAGATCAGGACAGAAACCAGGATGAGGGCCAAGAGATGTCACAGCCACCACCAGCTCCAGCAGCTGCCCAGCCAGGACACCCCTACAGCCTGCCCTGTAAGAGCCAGACACAGAGGGGGCACTCCAGGATTACCCAGGGCTGGCCAAGAGGCTTTGCTTATCCATCAACTGCCAACAAGCCTCCACCAGAAAACACCTTGCAGCCTTGCCCATCAGTGATCGAATAGGCAGTAAGGATGTTGTCTTTCAGTTCATAACGAACAAAAGCTTTTGAGAGCTACTAATGTGTATGAGACTATGGGAGGTGCCATCTTCTATCAGAGGATGAAAGTGGAAATTCTTTGTCAGCAAAATTCCCTAGAGGAAAGGCAATAAGAACCATGGAGCAACCCATGTACAAGTTGGATAATTGTATTTTATGTTTGCCAGCATTTATCTCTGCATCCTTCTTTCCCAAGGATTTCTGTAGTTCTCCCACTTCCTATTTATGAGCTGCAACTGCTCCACAAGAGATGTAGCTGCGCAACAGAGATTGGGAAACAAACTCTCTGAGGATAATATTTGACTAGCTTTCAATAACTGCTTTTATTTTAGCATCCAGCTCTGTTCTTAGATGGGCTGTATCACATTGCATTTGTTGTATGCCTCTGGCAGGCATGGCTACATAGCAAGGATAAAATATCAGCAATTAAAAATCACTCAAAACTTTAAATCTACTTCACCTCAGATGCAAACAATGCTATCTGCTGGATACCCACCCATTTGGATGAGATCAGCACCTGGTTGAAGAGCAACTGTAGAAGCTGAATCCAAGGAAGTCTGATGTAATGGCAGATTGGGTTAATCAGAGGGAAGAATGCGTAATTTCTCTTTCTTTCAGAAAACCTTTCCAGTTCTTCCACTGCTCTTTAAGAGATGCAGTGCACAAATATTCCCTGAGACTCCTTATACTTGTGACTGTCCAACTGTGAAAAGAAGAAATTGCACCACTCCCTAACAAGGACCATTGCCCCATTCTCTTCAATACCTTCTGAAGGTCAAATTCAGACTCACTTACCAACTTTGTGGTGGAAAGAATAGCCTTTTAGAAAAGCTCTGGTAACTCCATAGCATTCCTGGAATGTCTTACATTCATCCACAGAATGGCCCACTCACCTCATTTGCCCTTATTTGTGCCTCACTGTGGTGTTGGGGACACAGCAGCATGTGAGAGATTGAGATGAAAGGACAGACCTGCAGGTGGGGGAAGCTGTGACATAAATGTTCCCTCGGGTGCCACCACGGGGTAAAGGTAGGGTGAGGCCAAGGTGACAGTGGAGGCAATGGGACACAAGGGTAGCCTAGGTGACAGTGTTGCACAAAGTGCCAGACTTAGCAGGTCCATGTGAAAACATGTAACTTTACCTTACACTCAGCGAGGCAGCTCTGAAATTCTCTCCCTTGCTTTCTCCCAGCACCTTCAGCAAGTATTTTCAGGCTGTCTTTCCCATTTTACATGCTCTTTCCTCATTGTCAAGTACCTTCAATCCCCACTCAATGAGGGATGAGAGCTGCAGTCAACACTTGAAGCTGTGCAAAACTCGACAGATCCACTAGTGACCACAGAGGCATCTGTTGAGCTAGAAAGCATCCCACAAGAGGGGATATGTGCACAGGACTCTGAACACATCGTTTCTACCTTTCACACAAGTGATCCCATTTGGGCTTCACATTTTCAAAGATCTTAATTAGAGGTCTTCCTTTGATCTTTCTGGGAACTTTAAATGACCCAGGAGAAACTGCTGGGATGCTGAATTTACTTTAGTCCCTGAAACCTCATGAATAAATTCAGCAAGGAATGTTTTTTGACAATCCAGTTATTTGATAGCCTTCATTAAACCTTTCTCGCATGGCTGGAGGCTCTGAATGTTATTTATTCATATTTGAGCAGAGAAACAGTCACTCATGCATAGAAATCCTCAGTGACTCAGGAATGACGTGCTTCCTTATGCACAGCAATCCTCAGTCAGTCACACAGTGACACACTCCTGCCCAGATATATTTGGTAACATGCACAGTGGCAGCCTGGCCCAGAGCACTGATTTTAGAAATCCTCACAGGCTCCCACAAGGGCCTCCTCTCCCTTGAAGCTGAAAACAAAACTCCCCAGTGACTCCAGCCCATGATGCCAAAAGAAGCTCATCCACCTTCTTCTCTGAGCTGAGCCTTTTCTCATCACTCTGGCATTCCCTTGGTGAGGGTCCCCCTAAGGTCACTAATGCACTTATGAAAGGAAATATTTTCACTACCTTCACATTTTAATATCTGAATGGCAGAGAACTGCTGTTCTGCATTTTGGGCTTTATTTTGTTTGGCTTTATATGGAAATTTTACATTAAACAAACATTACATGACAGTAAAGGGGATGAGATGGCTCAGGGGATCAGTAATGGGCTGTGAAGCCTTTCCTTTCTAGGCCAGTACTCCAGTTCATTCTAGGCTGTTTTAGCTGGATTTAACAGGAAAACAGTGAGCTCATTTAAAAGGTCTGAGCTCTCTGAAATGAAATAGATTTAAAATTAACTGACCAGTGACAAAAATACCCTTATGAAAATAAACTCCAACAAGAAGCCACTTGCAAAAAACAAATACAAGCAATATTTTACTTCAGCTGGGTAATGACACAAATAAAAATGCTCTGGTAACATACTGGCTGCCAGGGGCATCCCATCCATCTTCCAGTCCAAATCTGTTACATAACTAGTTGTAGGATGCCTGGAAGGTCTTCAGAGAGGGTCAAACCAAGAGAAGCAGGCAGTGACCAAAAGTTATGCCTTTCTATCTTCACTCATCATCATGCAAATTGCAAATTCATAGCCTCAAGGCCCTTGCAGACAAATATTTAACTTCATATAAAATACACAGCCACATCCTAGCTGCAAATGGCAACAGTCTGCCCAGAGACATGACACCAACAAAAAACATAGTAAAACAAACAACTCTTCAAACACCTTGATATTTCCAGTGACCCATCAGACACACACTCAATGCAGAGACTGCAGAACTCTATCTTGTCAAAAAGAGATATAACCTAGTAAAAATGAGCAAAGAAACAAGCTCACAGCCCAGAATGCTGTTCTCAGAAACTGCTTGCTTTTGCCTTGCCTTTAGGTACAACAGTGTTGCAGCTTTCACTAGTGTTTTAAATAATATGTAAATACAATTAAATAATTGGAGCAAACTCTTCAATTCCCCCTCAAATTCCATCAAGAAGGCTTTTGCTCAGCTTTTTGACAGCACCATGCTTCAAACACTTATTATAAAAATGGAAATGTATTTCACAATACATCACCAGTGGATAAACTCTAGCTCAGAGGAGGACTACAGATTTATTACTCCAGAATAAATATAAACAAGGAGTTTAGTGAACATGGTGAGCACATGACTATTTATAGTGACATTTCAATAAGTCTAAATGTAAAGGTACTTGAGAAGCAATAGAACTGTTATTACAACTTTGCACTATAAATGAAATATAATAAAACACAAATGAGAATGAATAGAAACTATTTTCAGAATATCAACTAACAGTAGTGGAACCTAAACAAATGGGTTTTCTAAATCAATCAGAATACTGAGGACTGATATCCATGCCTAGAAATGGTTCCAAGTGTCATTTTTCATAGTGCCATAAGCATCTGATTTGACACTCGATTACCTGCATTCAACCATCTTATTTATAATACAGGTATTACATCACCTACACTGTGAAATTCAATATATGATGAATTGCTGAACGATGCTATGCTACAGTGGGTGCAATCCTGTCCTTCATCCACAATGCTTTTCAAAAAACATGGTGAGGGCAAATAAGATGGGAGCTTGTTAATTTTGTGAAAGAGATGGTAAGAGAGAGCTCCTTACAATGTCAGGGAAGTGAACACTTGATGCAAACATTCTCTTTCAGTCCTCTGAATCTACAGCTAAGCCACCCATGTTGTATGCCATAAAACAAATGATTTGTCCTTCAGCTTTCATTAGCTGAATAAATTCAGTATTTAATTCAGCCAGTGCTCAGTGTCACTGATATTAATGTCATCTAAATAGAGCTGTAATTAGACAGGAAAACCATTCGGTTCATATTTGCATAAGATTTCTACAAATGAATTCTACTGAACAAGGAAAAGCCATAATTAAAGGAGAAAAATTGCTATCTAGATAAGAAGTGACACCAAAGAGGAACATGTCACACAGCTCGATAACAGAAGAAAAATGTGGAACAGCTGAAATGTTGGATTTTTTAGAGCAGATATTTCAGAAAAATACGGCAAACAAATATTCTACCTCATCTAGGACACAGTCCAACTGCCTTTGAAATCAGCAGGATCCTCCTATTCAGGATCTTTGCAGGCAAGTTTCTTAATCCTGGGAAGAGGGTGTCTACAGCAGTTGTGCAATCCCCATCCATGGCAACATTTAAGATTCAGCTAGACAAGGCCTTGACCAGCCTTATTGGATGCAGAAACTTTCATCAGGAGACTTGGATGAGTGACCTCTAGAGGTCCCCTCCTACCTAATTCATTGTGTTATTTTAATAATATCCATTCTAAATGAGAGCTTCTTGACCTCAGTGCTTGGGGCTCCAGCAAAAATTTTCCATTCCTTAACCATTCCTGCTTCAAATAATTTTTTTCTGTGTATCAGTTGTAATTTCTCTTGCTGCAGCTTGTGACTGTTGCCTGTCATGTTGTCTCTGAGTACCCTTGAGAAGAGCCTAGCTCAATCTTCTCTATAAATTTCCTTTAGGTCCTCAAAGACAGCAATTAGATCTTCTCAGCCTACCCTTCTCCAGATTAAACTGTGTCAGCTCTCTTCATACATCACAAAACTACGTCCCCTGAACTTTGACACTCTCCCACTGTTTTTCTCTTTCCTTCCCCATGTGGCCTCAGGGTGTAAAGTTTCATACCCATTTGCTCTTGGGACAGAATAAGCATTTTGCTCACCCCTCTAACTCAGCACACGTATAGAAACTATCCACAATCTCCCATTTTAACCTTGCCTTTTGTCAGATACAGCACATCCTTTTGGCCTCCTCCTGTGGGACTGGCTTCTCAGTTTCCTGATCACCTTGGCAGTCTCCTGATCAACTGTGTGAATTACTCTCATATCCTGTGACCAATTAAAACATTCACATTTTTCATTCTCCTCTGCCACATCCACCTGACAAGCCTCCAGCACCGAGAGAAAAACTCTTGTCATCAGTCATCCTCTGTCTGACCTTGATTTTTTTTTCTTTTTACCTTCTTCATTTCTGTCACACAGGTGCTGCCATTTATCAGGCATCTCCCTCCTCTTCTTCACAAACAAAGCCTCCCAGTGTCACCTATGCAGCAAATATATCACTATGTGCCAGCCTTTTGATGGGATCAGAGGGAAGAGAAACAAGGTAATTTATGATATTGCAATCTCATCATGGAAAAACAAGACTAATAACTTGCCACCAGACAACAAGTTCTTTGTAACAAAAAATTATAGCTTCCCCCTTATGTTATAAAATGAGCAACTGATTAGTCTTGTGCTATTCTCTCACTTCAGCAATCTTAATTAATATATGGTAATTAACGTATGATGGCACATTAATTGTGCATATAAATCCCAGTATTAGCTTGACTGCATGTCTTTCATCTCAAAAAACAAAACAAAAAAGCCCCAGTAAGACACCATGATAAAAATGCTGTTCAGTATTTTGTTGAAGTCTTGGAAGAAATGTAAAAAATGCAACTTGAATATCATAGGCAAGATTAATAGATTTTAATAAAGAAGTTGACAACTGAATGAGCTCCCTAAATCAAGACTCTAATCACTTAGCAGCAAAATTCCTCTATTTGTTTTATCTCTTATCTTTCTTCTTTTCCCTCTTGATACATTCCATAAACATTGACCAGACAAAATAACCATCTAGAAATTTCTTGGGGAATGACTTTCCTAGGCTAAGATTAATGACTGCAAGCATCAGGTATAATAGCAGGGGGGAAGGAAAACACACACACACTCACACACAAAATCTTTACAACATCTAATTCTAGGATGCCTATTTTAAAATATTGTATTTGAACATGCCAATTGGGTAGACGTCAGTAAAGATTTTTGCCTCAAGTTGTTTTCTTTGTTTCCCATTTCTTTATGGAGTTAAATCAGCAAGTATAAATGTCTTCAGAAAAAAAAATCTTACATCAAACAAATATTGACATGACTTTTAAGGTCAGTTGCTGCAAGGCCAGGATTTAAAAACAAGTTAAATTTGATGTATGCCATTTCAAAGGTCATTTAGAAAGGTATATGCTGCACCTATTTTACAATGCAATCTCCAGGGAAGCAAATATATTAAATGCTGCAAGGAGACATTGCAATAATGAAGATAATTATAGTAATAGGCAGGTAGGTAATAGAGGCTTAATTAGATTAGAACAAGCATATTATTTAGAGAAAAAGAAAATTCAGTTCATTCAATTAAAAGTAAATGACAACTCAGGTCAGTATTTATTTCAAGTTGAGAGATATTGTGCTTTCTTATATCTTTAAAGGGACTGAGATACCACAGCAAAAGGCAATAAAAATATTTCATTGTCATCCAACATAGTCCAGTGTCACTGCATATGAAGGTCTTATCTGCCCCAGAATATTGCCATTCTGAGAGAGGCTGTGCACACACCTAATTTCCTGATTTTCCTTTCTGATCTCCATAATTTTCAGCAGTAGAAGTGAGAAGGCATGAATCCTTTATTATTACATAAGTAACTTAAGGAGTACATAAATGTCCACTCCTGAAACGTGCTTTCACAGCAAAGGAAGAATTTTCATGAGATGAGCAGAGGAAGGAGTGAGCAGAACAACTCTGAAGGTGGTCAGTGTCCATGTGAGCAGGTATGCAGCACTGCAATGGCACTACTCAGCTCTGCTGCTGGAAAAAGCAAGCCCACTGTCCCTCAGACAACTGTTCGCAACACTTTTCCTGAATTATTCCCATTTGAAATGTGAATTTACTGCCTTCAAAATACGTACCTGACCAGCAATCAGTATGTCATCCAGAGTGCCCCTGCTCTGCCTTGCCTCATGACTCTGAAAGGTGAACAAAAAAGAGAGTGAAGTGGAAAGATATTGCTCAAAATTTCATTGTTCTGTCTCTCGGACTTCCATTTATTTTTGAGAGGTTCTGATTTTCTAGCATCCTCTGGCCCTTTGTATAGGTAAAACTAACTTTATGAGGTGTATGATGACATGGCAGAGTGGAACAGAAGAGAAAACCAGTGCATGCTGCTGCAGGGTTATGCCTTTAGCATGGGTGTCGGAGTCCAGAACACTCCTCTGACTGTCCTGAGTGATTCCAGACCTGGACAGGGAAGCCTTGGCGAGGAGTCAAAAACTCCTGTTCCTTTGATTTTAGCCCCTGGGAGAAATTACCACCTCTGTGTGAAGATTTATAAACCACAAGAGTTTAAGTAGGGGGATAGGTATTCACAGGGTGAAAAGTAGACTTATGTAGTTTCTAGACTGATAATCAAAAAACATAAAGTGGGGTCTCCATGTGGCTTTGGGGTTTCTTCTTTCTTCTTCTCCTTCACCATTTTCTGCTGTGGTGTGGGTAGGCTTTGGTAGGCTCAGAGTAGAGCCTGATCTTCTAACACGGAAGATAGGTATTGGGAATCTTCTGTAAACATAATACATGTAACTTTTAGTATAAAGATGTTCGTCACCTTCGGGGTGGGTCATTCCCCCATGAGCTTACCTGCAGAACAGATTCTGTGGGTCAGAGAAGAAACTGTACTGATAAGGGAAAAATGAAATGCCTTGGAAAAGCAGAGGAGACGGCTCTCGGTCTTTTCTTTCATCTCGGTGCTGGACAAAAGACTTTTACATTCTTGGGAAGAACACCACCACATAAAAACCCGAGACATGGGAAGAACAACAGCTCTGCTGTCAGCATCTGCTTGCATCATTTAGCTTACAGAAGTGACTTTCACTTTTCTCTCCAGTGTCCCCTGCAGGTAACTCAGCTCAGGGTTAAGACAGTCACCAATACATGTGCTGACTTGAAAGCTCTTGACTAGACAAATATCATTCTCAGGCAGTGTAGGATGGCCCTTCCCTGTTATCTCAGCCAGCCAGCCAGTAGGCATTAAGCAAAGACATGACAGTTCTGATCCTCTGTGAGGTGATATGGAATGATAACTGTTCAGAGACACACTCACTGTCCTTCCACTGCTTCTCGCACAAAAGGAACTGAAAACACCTCTGCAAACGAGGCTGACTCTCATTACTTACTGCATTTTCTTTGAAACAAGTCTGCAACAACTCCCCAGAGGCTAGTCCAGTACTGCTAATGGAAATTCTGTAAGCTCTAAATTGGCTATTCTCATCTATTTATTTTTTAATTCACTTGTATTACAGCCCTAGGCCACTCTATTGGTACTGAAAATAAGTTGTTTTACTGTTCATCAGTGAAGTGATAAACTCCTGCCATCTAGAGGGTGGTTTCTGGAACATATTTGAGGCAGATACTTTCACAGGGAAAAATAAAACTAAGATAAAAATCTTAGTGTCTACATATCTCCTTGGAGTTTTTCTAGATTTCTCTTTCTTTTCCATTCATGATTTTATGTAAAATGCCCAGTCACATCTGTGCATGTACAACAGTCCTTTCTTCAACAGCTCCATTCATTCATGAGAGCAGATTAGCTGACTAGGATAATGACTATAAAATAGATTAAAACTTTCTGTTTGTATTTTTTCCCAATGCTATAACATTTGTCCTCATTGTGTTCTTGCATTCATGGCTGCCTAATTAGACTACAATGGTCACAAGCAGAATACAAGAATACTGGTGATTGATGGCATTCATCAATGAATCACATTCATCAACTTCATTAAGAAGTGAGACTTACACAAAAATGTCTCTAACATCTCAGAAAAGGTGGTATTTTCTACTTAAAGTTTAAAATTTTAACTTTTTAGTTAAACAACACGTGGCCATGACTACTGACAATAATTAAAAATTACTTCACACACTTTCTCACGAAGAAGAGTTTAGCGACCACCACATATTTTTACTGCTAAACAACAACACTGTTTTCTATGCATCCCACCAACCTGCTGTGAAGATCCTGTCTTGAAGGAAAAGTGTGACAAGCAAACAAATCGTTGTGAGAGAATAAACCGTGGCCTCACAAAACTTAGGAGTGTCTTCCTGGAAAGGCAATGATTGCCCATGAAAACCTGTGTCTCTCATTCAGTGAAAATCCCACTCCACAACCAGCAGCCAACTCTCAGACAGAATTACATGGCCAAGTTCAATGTGAAGCAACACAACCACCTGACTCGAGTGGATCGATGATCAAAGCACACAAAGCAATGCCCTAGATCTTACTTAGATGAAATATGTATTAAACCCTTTCTGGTCAAAAGACCACAAAATACACTGGAATGTGATCCACACGCTCGTCTTCCATTAAATATCTATATAATACATCTTATTACACATAAGAAGATGTATGTATGTATGTATGTATGTGTGTACGTATGTATGTGTGTGTATATATATATATACACACACACAGACATACATACATATATATATGTGTGTATATATATATATGTGTGTGTGTATATATATATACACACAGACACATATATACATCTAATATATATAGAATTGTATTTTAATGATTTTCATAAAGGGTTTTTTAGGCAATATCCAGCTGTGACAGCGACTTGCATAACCTCAGGTGAAGACAGAGCTGTGTGCAGGGCTTTTTTCATGCATAATCTCCCTTTTTAAGCCACATTTTATTCCCACCATTTAGATCAATCAATCCTTCATTTTAAAAACAGCTCAAGCCACAGATGAAAGATTTCGGAGATAATTTTTTCAGGCGCCCATTACAATCACAACTAATCGTTGCAATTACTATGCCCAAAATTCGGTCTCTTGCCGAGGGAGAGCTGAGGTGCAATTGCCTCGGAAGAGAACAAGAAGCGAGGCTGGGCCATGAGGTGAGGGACAATCCTTTGCCGGTGCCGCGTTCCCTGAGGGGAGCGGGGCACCATCGTGCTCGGAACGGCCGGCCGGGCGGCGCGGCCCGGGCGGGCACTGCAGCGCCGCGCACCGCCGCTTCCGGCTTCCGCACGGCTGACCGAGCCAGGTGGGATCGGGAACGGCATCGGGAACGGCATCGAGATCGGGATCGGGAACGGGATCGGGATCGGGAATGGGAACGGGAAGGGGAGGGCGGGCGTGGTGCGGTGAAGCGGCGGCGGTGCCTCAGAGGGGTCGGTAGAGGCGCTGAGTGTCTCGGTTCCGGGCTCTTGCGCATTCCGCGCCCCAGCGAGCGAAGCGGTGTCCGGGTGCCGGGAAACGCGGAGCGCGGCGGTGCAGGTTGGCAGCGTTTTGCGGCAGGGTGTGGGGGGCCCGAATGCTGAAGATGAGGGAAAGCGCTAAAGGCCCGGCAGAGGCGAAGAGCAGCCCTGCTGTCGGCACGGCATCCCCAGCCTCGGAGCGGGTCAGGTCCGGCTCCCCGCGGGACGAGGTGCCGCTCCTGAGGAGGGAATGGCTCAGAGAGGCACCTGAGGAAAGCCCGCACACTGGAGTTTTTAGCCACCTTATTTCCAAAAGATGGAGTAAGTCATGGGCATCAAAGTGCCTGGAAAATGATTTTTTTTCCATTATTAGGGCATTCGGTTCACGATCCTTTGAAGTATGACCTCCTGTTAATACAGTTTGGTTCTTTGATTTTTTAGCTGTAGTTTTTTACGAGTGGTGAAACAGATTTGGAATACACCTAGCGTGGAAGCTGTTTGATCGTCAAGTGAGAGAAGCCTTGAAATAGGGAAAGCCTCTTCTGCATGTTGGTATCTGTGGCCTGACAAGGGCAG
Source organism: Certhia americana (assembly GCA_018697195.1). NCBI lineage: Eukaryota > Metazoa > Chordata > Aves > Passeriformes > Certhiidae > Certhia > Certhia americana. The sequence continues at coordinate 10,396,793 of CM031860.1, forward strand.
CCCACAGTTCCCTGCCCCGCAGTGAATAGCTCATTCCAGCTGTTCATCACCTCTGTGACAGCAGGGTGGGCAGTGTACCACCAGATAATGAAGCAAGGCATTGTTCTGCTCAGCACACAAGGTCCAGGAACCTGCTGGTGCAGTCAGGGTGTGTCTTTGGGCCCTCACCAAGGACAAGAAGCTGTGACTTCAGCAGAACTTAGATGCCAGGCATTGTTAAATGCCACCAGTTAAAATCCACCAGCAGTCTTTGGAACTGTGGTGGGAAATCTGTGGTCTTTGCCTGTGGTTGCCTTAGCAAATAATGCAGCAGGAGAGCAACAGGAGGTAAAAATTTACAGAGTGGAATGCAGAGGTGAGGACCCAATATCCACATAAGATGTTTTAGGGGTTTTCCTTTGAACTGTTCACCTCATTCCTACACAGCCTTCCTATATCTGAACTCTTGTGCCCCAGCATCAGCTATTAAGCTGGAGAGCCATGCTCACTCTTGCAGCTGCTGCTGTGACCCAGGCACAGCATTTCACTCATGAGTAGGAAACCTCAAATGGAGAAACAACCCTCGTGCAGAATGCTCCCTTTGCAAGAGCTCCAGTGCTCTGTAGGGCAGCACCGTTGTACCCTCTGGGGCCAAGGGAGGAACCGGGCATGGACCTACATCCTCTTATTTTAGGTCCTCCAGATGCACTTTTCTCTTCCACACTCTCCTTAGGGGTGTGGACAGCAGACAGAATCTACTGGATCTTTCCTGTGTGAGCATTTGGTAACAGCGTGCCAAAAGTGGAGGCAGAGCACTCTGCAGAGGAATTTGAATACTAATTTGTATTTTCAAAGGAGGTGGTATTCTGATTTGAAAGGAATTGAGGGTAGACAGGGTTTATGCTGTCATAATTTCTGGAATCATAACATTGTTAAGCTCTACTCCAAAAAGTACAGACAGTAAATTTCTTTAAAAGTTTGAGCCCAGGATGAAGACAACAAATGAAAGTTTAGAGGGAAAGAGTGATAAGAATATTGATCTATAGAATGTTGTTATTATTAGTTGGTGTTTGAAAGTACGGATTCACTCAACAGCTTTGCTAAAGGGACCTGACATTGCAGTTCTGTTGTTACTTAGTTCAGTGCAACTTTCTGAAAAGTGCCATCTAAAATTTCTCATAATCTTGTGTCCTCAGGAGACGCTGGGGCAGTGCTTTGCACGAAAACAGTTTGTCATTTTGGTGCTTTCCATTATGAGGGATTGTGAAGAAGTCAGAGTATAAATACTAACCATTAGATTCTGTTGTTAAATCAGCATTTGAAAATCTGTGTGGAGCCTGATATTTGACTCCCAATGTCAGAAATCTCACATTCTAGAATAATGACAGTTGCCAGCAGGCAGCACAGCAATTTAATTTTGACTACAACATATGACACTAATACGACTTAAACACGGTGCAAAATGCTACAGGGTAAGAAAACTGATTTATGTGTGCTATCAAAAGCACCAATTTTAGTATTGGGTCAGGACAGTATATTTCTGTGTTGAGGAAAGTTAGGATTTTTGGTTTGTAAGACCATTTGAATGAAGATACTAATTTTTCTTCCAAGTTGAAGCTACTAGAATTGACTGCCTGTCAGATGCTTAGTAAACAGGCAAGGGAAACCAAAACCAGAGTTCCATCACAAATAAACCTCCAGATAGTAATGGCTTTATTTTCTTTAAGGAAAAACACTTCAAAGATAGTTAAACAAAAAGTTCAGGACAGCAAAGTTTTCTTTTGGATCACAGGATTCTTTATGGTTCATCACATGACTCTTCCTTGTGGATTGTCCCCTTATTCTGCATTTCAAAAGAAACTTTCAGACAAGGAAATGAATGGAGATGAAGCACAGTTTAATGCACGAACTGTAAGAGGAGGTTTAATGCTGGATGTGTCATGTGTCTCCATGTATTTACCTACATAGTTTTGTGTGCATTCATTCCATACTCATTTTTCCCCCCCCACAGATAGTGAAACATGCCTAAAAAAAAGACTGGTGCTCGTAAGAAAGCTGAGAACCGTCGGGAACGTGAGAAGCAGATACGGGCTTCACGAGCCAACATAGACTTGGCCAAACATCCTTGTAATGCTTCAATGGTAAATTAACCTAAAGTATTCTATATTAAAATACCTGATTTTCAATCATGTAAGCTCAGTGCTAATACCTTGACTGCATTTAATGCCACTAGAATGTTACTCTTCCTACTATCTTTTCTTTGTATTTAAGGTTATGATTAAAAGCTTTGGATCCTAATTGTAACTCCCTGTGGAGGTCTGTAAATTTTACATATTTTACCTAGAATGAAAATAATTACCAGTGTTTTATTTCTTCTCTTTAGGAATGTGATAAGTGCCAAAGGTAAGAATTTTTACCCTTCTAAACCCAATAGTTTAATATTTGTTTCAGACATTTTGCAGGTATTTTTTTAATGCTTTCTTTTAAAGCTTAATACTTTCTTTCTGTTTTTTCCCCTCCACGTGCCTAGACGACAGAAGAATAGAGCTTTTTGTTACTTCTGTAATTCTGTTCAGAAATTGCCCATTTGTGCACAATGTGGTGAGTAGAAATAATGGATGAAAACAAGCTGTCCTCAGTCCTCTTTGTGGTGTTAAACTCTTGGTACCTGTGTTTCAGTAGCTTTGTCGTAAAGTACCTCTGTGATGTGGAGCATGTTTTTTTTGAATCTCCTCCTTGAGAAGTGATCTTCTTTAATCAGTATATATGCCACTAATGCCCAAACGTTTGCGAGCCTGGATCAGTGGCTTGCCTTTGGAAAAATTTGTCTCTCTTCTTTTTTAGGTTTGAGAAATCTGTCTGTTTCCATAGATTGGCCTTGTGGAGCTTTGTTTCATAACGGCAGCAAAACTAAAAATGCTCTGACTGCAAGCAAGGCACCAATAAATACTGGGTTTTTATGTAATAAAAAAAGTTACATGATCAATTCAATGTCAGTTAAAGCATCAATATGATATTCACCTTGCATGGGGTTGTAGTGTAACATGCAGCTTTTGTTATTTATGTGGGCTTGAGGGCTGATGCTTTGAAATTAGAAGAGAAGGGCTTCTAGTGACAGAACTGCTCTGAATCAGGCTAAAATGCCCTTTGTTTTTAAACAGCTGCTGGCTTGCAGGAAATGTTGCTATTCATTTCATACTGAGGTGAATTTTGTTGTTCTACTGTTTCAACACATCATGGCAGATTTTCAATTTGTCATTAAGCAGTTTGGCTGTTTTGGAGTTTGACTCTCAGAGCTGCTGACATGCAGCTTTCAGTGCCTTTGTTGTGACCCGCAGATACTGAGCATTTCTGGAAGCCAGGCTGTTAGTGTGCAGTGGCAGTGTGTCACTCTTCATAAATCTCCTTTCTGTCACCATGCAGTGAAGTACTAAAAACGTGCTTTCTATCTTATGGTTCATATCTGTGTGTTGCATTTATCTTAATCTGGAGTATGTTTCTAGAGAAAAACATTCCTATCAACAACTGTATTGACACCCTGGGTTTTCCAAACAAGGACCATTAGAGCTGTTTGATGTTTAATCAAACATTGGGGGCTATAAACCAACAGCATCTTTTTTAGAGGAGCCCATGAGGGAGAGGAGCAAGGTAGCCCTGTTCCAGGGCTGCACATCCAGTTATGCCCCCACCACCTCTCACTGCCCAGCTCAGCTGCTTTTACGGTGGGACAGAACTAGCAGCAGTTTTAAACATAACTCCTTAAAGTTTCATTGCTGGTCTTTGACCTTAGTTTTATTCTTTGTTTTGACACTTGAAATTTTTGCCAGTGCCTCAAAGTGCAGAGCAAGACCAACATATTTTCTTATTATCTCAGTACCGGGGCAAGAGATTTGACTCAAAACAGACAATAATTAATTTAACCTAAGGGAGCTGTGAAGGTGGGTTGCAGAATGCAGCAATAATGCAAATATCTTTGTTTGCATTATCTTTACCTAGAACTATGGTTAAACACAGGCAGTTAGTTGAAGAGCTGTTTTTACATAAGCATGCAGTCTACTTTTTTTTAAAAAAATTATGTTTACATAATTTTCTTAGGGTAGCTTGCCTTTTATTTTAAACAGGAAAAACCAAATGCATGATGAAGTCTTCAGACTGTGTTATAAAACATGCTGGTGTGTACAGTACTGGACTAGCTATGGTGGTATGTATACAAAATTACAGCCTTTTTTGCACTATGAGGATATTTTGTGCAAATCTTCCTGGAAAAATGATAAAATAGAATTATGAAATGATAGCATGTGCCAACTTTGGTTTTTTCCCTCACTTTTCTGTAACAAACTGATTTTTCCCTTATACTGAAAGTCCAAAATTTTTCATTTTTCAATTCAGCTCCTGCAAAATCCAGCACATGTCCTGGATGCTGATGGATCTGTGTCAGTGGCAGGCCTTAAGCACATGCATGAGGAGCACTGGACCCTTACATGCCCCATAGACAATTCTCAGCCTTCATTAAAATGTAGGATTATTCTGCAGAAACCTGCAGAATTTGGTATTGTTGCAGAGATCATCAGTATCATAGACAGGAATCTGTTCCATTAGATGGCAATTTTAATGAGCAAAACTCCTCATTTGGGCTCTTAATTAGAGATAATCATAGCTTCAGGCCTTTAAAGTTTTGTTCTTAGAAGGACAAGTTAGTGTCTGCATTCTGGAAAGCAAGGTGTGACCTTTCCAGGTCTTCTTTGAAATTTCATTTTTGCCAGAACATTGTTAGTTTTTATGGATCTCAGGTTTCAACAGGAGGGGACAATTTTCCATGCACAAAATGTGTGATAAGAAATGTAAGAACCAGAATTGACATAGATAACCAAATTATTTTGCATCATACTTAATCCTGCAGAAATGAATAATAAACAAACATGAACTGTGGAGAAGATGGGTCAGAGCACTGGTTTGGTTCAATACTCTCACTCAACCAAAGCAAGCCCATTGAGAGAATGAATACTAGGATACATTGAGGGTTATGGGATAAGACTGTTGGTATTGCAGAAGTCCTCAGATGGTATCTTGCTATGATTGCAGGGAGCAATCTGTGATTTCTGTGAAGCCTGGGTGTGTCACGGGAGGAAGTGTCTCAGCACCCACGCGTGCATGTGCCCTCTGGCAGATGCAGAATGCATTGAGTGTGAAAGAAGTGTCTGGGACCATGGTAGGTTGCTCACATTTAAAAATAAGAAAATATAAATTACACTTCTTAAGTTAGTACACTTAAATTCTTAATGTAGTCTTTTTAATCTTCACTGATTAGTCCTTGCAGTATGTTTGTTCAAAGCAAGGATTCTCCTCATTTTAAAAATAGTCATTGTACAGTGGGGAAAGTAATTGACCTGCTCAAGCACATACAGTGCTCAATTCAGGGTTGATTATGTAATCTAAGTTCTAATGGTTATATCAGCTTCATTATTCACATAATTATGCACTGCATCAAATTGCCAACACAGTTTCCTGCCAGTCTTACTCCATTCTTCTGCACTAGCACAGGTATTTGGATTCCCACTTGCTTAGGAAACTATACTAGTCTCTATTTCTGGAATCCTTGAAAGTGTTTATTTCAAGTGTGTATCAGAGTTGAGCAGTGAAGACTGGATGAGAGTGTGGTCTGATTTAAGAAAAATAATTAATGCTACAGTCAAAATGAAGAAAAGTACTAGAAGGAATACTTACTTTATAGTTATGCATGCTGTCTTATGTTGTAGATAGGAGGAATTTTTTTGTGGCAGTGTCTAATTTAGGACCTTGAGGCATTTGTGACAGAAGGGAGAACTGGTCTTCAGTCAAAACTACTGCCTAAATGGTTTGCAGAGTAGGATTTGATGCCTGTGCCCATTGTTGATTGTTTTGCCTTGATAAATCTTTCAGGAGGCAGAATATTTGCCTGCTCTTTTTGCCATGATTTCCTCTGTGAAGATGATCAGTTTGAACATCAAGCCAGCTGCCAAGTTCTAGAAGCAGAGACATTTAAATGTAAGTTAGTTGTTCACAGTCCCTTTCACTACAGCCAAGCAGACTCTCTACTTGCTTCCTCTGTGCTCCAGAATACTCTCCATCACCTTTTCCAGTAGATTTTGCCACCACTGGAGGGAAGGGCCTGTTTCCTATGTACTGATTTTTGGTATCTAGTTACCCAGACTAGAACGTTTTTCTCTTTCATGGACCTTCCTCCATGCCAGAGCATACATGGTAGTTGTTTTCCTGCCAGGCTCTTAGAGGCCTCCCATGGGAAGCTGCCCTTGCAGGAGCCAGCATTCTCCAAATTTGAGTGTTGGCAGTGGCAGGACTGCAGCAAAACAACTGGAACTGCTGATGCTGCTTTTTCACTCCACAAAGCTCTGCAGGCAGAAGGAGCTTTGTTCCATGCTTCTGACGTAGTGATGATCTAGTTATACATACCTGTTCCTCCTGGAAAACAGCTGCCCTAAACAGTACCACCTGTCTTAATGTGGCTGAACTTTCCCTGGTTGCTGTGAAAGGCCTGTGTGCTGGTGGAAGGTTATAAGCTGCTTAAGTCCTGAGGAGGGCTGTGACTCAGCAGTCATCATCTGACTCAGTGAGACAATGAGTACAGAAGGAAGTGACAAAAATAGTCCCAGAGCATGATTTCAGTGTTCATTTCCTCACTGACCAGTGGACTGCAGACATGTGTGTCAGTAAAGTATCAAATGCTGATACATGTTCACTCTTTCTGAGTAAAGAACAGGTAGCTGAACACTTTATGTCCTTTTGAAGTTTGATTAATTGTGTGGACAAGACTGAAACTGGTATTTGTAAGAGGACATGATGGCCTTGCCTGACTTTGCTCACTCATTACTTATCTCTGGCTGAAACGGGTTCTTCAAGGGCAGTTAAAAAAAAACAACAATACAACAAAACAAGCCAAGACTATGCATATTTGAAAGAACTAAATTTTACTAGCAGTAATTCTTGCCTTCCTACCATTAAATATGTTTTGGTTTATCACAAGACAAGCTTCCCAAAACTTGTATGCATGTATTTTGACTATTGCGATATTTTCAATTCTTCTTGTAGAAATTCAAGGTGCTCTTTATCATAAGGCTGTTTTCCTTTGAACTGATTAATCTCTTCTTCTAAGTGATTTCTCCTGGTACAGAATATTTGTGATTTCAGTGTTTTAATCGGTATCTTTAGACTTCTCATCTCCTTTTCTTCTTCCATACTTTTGTTTCTAGACAGCTATTTTATAAGCCTCACTTAGCTTCCCTTAATGTATTCTGCCAGAATTTCTTCCTGCACAGCAATATTGAGGCAGCAACAGCTGTTCCACAAGAATGTTTTTTCAATGACTGTTGGAAGCTCTCAATTCACAGATGTGGTGTCACACCCTGAATAGAGAGGTTTTTTGAGGGTTTTCACTGTGTTTGGTGTTTTGTGGCACAGAGCATACTTGGTAGAGACAAGATTTTTGTCAGTGAGGTAAAAAGATTATAAAACCTGTACTTTTACAGAATACATGAGCTTCAAATGTGATCATGCAATTGTAATATAAATCCATTTTAGCTGTGAAAAAGGTACTGTTACTGTCCATCACTGTCTGAGAGAGGTTTTTTGGATACTCAAAAAATGATGAATATATATGCATCAGCATTTCCAGTTCTATCTTTATACATGTCTGAGCTCTAAATCCCACGTCTGTCCTGCTCATGTGGAGAACTCATGATATTTTTAACTTCAGATGCAAAAACTGCTGTTACAGGGGTTAGACAAGGAGGAAATAACTGAGTATTTGCACAGAAACTGGTAAAGTACGTGTTACTGCTTCTCAAGGAGTAACTATTCACCAAACATCGTGTTGCTGCCAGTTCCTGAATGTTTGCCTTTACTGTACTCCCTCTAGTGGAATAATAAAAACAATTTGAAGCTCAGTACAAATTAAATTTTGGGCATTGATTCTGCTTTTTACAGGTTGTGTGCCAGCTCCAGTTCTTTAACACAGATAGACTCTCTTATGAAGTTTTGTGCTGTTAAGTGCATTTCCAGAGGATATGACAGAAAACATAGAATGTAACAACTTTTCTAGATTTGGAAATTTGCAGGCTTAAAATGTTCTTACATCTCTAGCACTCCTTTTGAATGTTGTGAGCAAAGGAAATCATGATGAACCCTTAACACCAAATTGGTTCTGAAACTTCAGGTTTGAAAAGTTTGGAAGCTCAAGAAATAGTTAAACATTTTTCCCCTCTTGAAATTTCACATTTTGTGTCAAAATGAGGTTTAGAGTTAAAGAAAACTAGTAAAATGGTAAATAAGTGGTAAATAAAACATTTTACCAGTGGGGTAAAATGACTGACATTGCCAGAGTGCATTTGTGTCAGGGAATTAAAAATAAATGCCTCAATTACACTATTGCATACTTTTACAAGGTTTTAAAAACATGACAGGTCTGCAGTTTCCAAGTACCTGAATTTGTCATACTGCTTTTCTCCAACAGGTGTCTCCTGTAACAGGCTGGGGCAGCATTCCTGCCTTCGTTGTAAGGTAAAGACTGTTGTGAGGAGGAGTTGATTTTAGGCCTATTCTCCTTGGCCTTCAAGGAGGCCTTGCCATGTCTTCCTCTCCATGATTAAAAGGAAATACATACTTTTGTATTAGTTTCTGTAGCCTGGGGGACAAAAGGTGCTTTATCTCTGCCTGCATGTTAACCACAAGACTGTGTGAGGTGATCTTTGTCCAGCACTCTTAATTTAAGTTGGGCCTGCAACATGTTGGGGCTTTAAAAAAAAAATAAAAAAGACAATAAAACAGATCCTTGGTCATGAACAGAATCCAAGGCTTTGGAATATGCTTTCATCCAGAGTGGAACAACTACAACAATTAGAAAAGTTGTTCTTTTAAACAGTGAAGTGATTATCTGACCAGAAATTGCTGCATCCAAAGGAATAATCTCCACAGCTAATCCAGTTTTCCATGGGAGCAGGCTGATTTGTTGACATTTGGCTTATGGTTTTACACACTCAGAAGTAATTTTGTCTAAAAAGTTCAACCTGCTTCATCATCAGCATTGCCCAGATTTCTCCAGGTTCATTGCCTGCTCTTACTCTTCTTACCTTCCATATGTTTTCCCTGCACTCTCCTGTGGCATTGATGGCCTATTCCAAATAGTTCCTTTTTCCAGATGTTTTCACTGCACCCTGGTGTTTAGCATGTGAACTTCCCATCTCTAATTCTTTCCTTCAGGCCCCTGCATAGTTTTGTTCTGGCATATATCTCATTATGTTTATTTAAGCTTGTCAACACAAACCCAAGTTTGCCAGGCTCCTTGAGGGCAGCCCTGCAATCCAGCTCTGAAGTATGTTACTTTCTCTGCGTGGTTATTGGCACTTTTATCAAGCCTCTTCCCCAGAAACTCTGGAACCACATTGAACACAGAGTAGTTCCTCTGTGCACAGGCCCCATGTCCACTGCAAAAGAGACCTCATTAAATTTTTATCCCAGCCAGAAAACCCTGCTGCTGTTAGACATGTTTTTGTTTGCTTCTTGCTGAAGAATGTACTTCTGTGATTAAAACATTTGGCTTTTGTATTCTCCCTTCAACACACAGGCTTGTTTTTGTGATGATCATGTGCGAAGTAAGGTTTTCAAGCAGGAAAAAGGGAAAAAGCCTCCTTGCCCTAAATGTGGCCATGAAACTCAGCAGACAAAGGATCTGAGCATGTCAAGTAAGCCATTTTCTCTAGCTAACAAGCCATACAAGTGCCATTAGTGACTAATTTTTGCCTAGGAGCACTGAGTGAAGTCTGGTTACGTTCAGTTGTTTTGCATAGTTTTGCTTCGTTCTGAGAAAAACTTTGTGTTTCTGAGTTTTGGAATTGAGCAGTCTCATTCTTAACCATTAATTGATTCCAAGAAACTGAAAACTTTTGTTTAGTTTGAGATTTTAGTTGTGAAAAAATGAAAAATAATTGCCATTCAAGCTACTCTTCAAGTAGTGGGAAAAAAAGCTAGAAATGACATGTTGGATTGGTTGGAACATGATCATTTTTCTTTGCCTGCAGCACGGTCTTTGAAGTTTGGCCGACAGACTGGAGGAGAAGATGCAGATGGAGCTTCTGGTTATGATGCCTACTGGAAAAACCTTTCCTCCAGCAAGACTGGGGATGCAGGTGACCGTGAGGATGAGTATGATGAATATGAAGCAGAAGATGATGATGAAGATGACAATGATGAGCGAGGGAAGGATTCAGATTCTGAGGCCACAGATGTATTCAGCAATTTGAATTTAGGAAGGACCTATGCTAGTGGGTATGCACATTATGAGGAATCAGAAGATTAAGCTTAGTATGCTGGCAAGCTAAAAACATTTGGAAGGAGACAAACAATGCTTCACTGAGTTGTGTACATGCCAGTAGGATAGTTCTATCAGGTACTTACATATCAGAGTTAGAGAGTAAAGAGTGTGGGACTTCTGCAGTAACTCCAAGGGACATTTTTCCTGTAGATGAACTGATGTTGGGTTTGGGACTGGGAGAGAAAATGGGGATATTTTTATTCCCCTAAACAACAGAATGGCTTTGTCCTTGAGTCACTGATCAATGCCATTTTTTCCTATTAAAACAGGAATATGGGAAAGCTGTAGAACTTGCTTCCATTTGCCCATCAGAAATTAAGTTATTTTTTACAATAATTTTGTTAACTGATTTCATACATTAATGCAGTGGTGGGTTGGTGACTGCATTTGTTTTGGTCTGCACAATAAAAGTCAACTGCATTCTCTAATGAACTGTCATAAATATTGATCTCCCTTGAATAACTGGAAAGCAGGTTGTGTACAAAGTGTAAATTGACACTGAAATTACTTCCTTGTTTATGTCAGTATGGCAGATCAATGTAGTTCTCTGTGTATTTGCACATCATCTTTATTATTATATATTAATGGGTGGGGCTGTATGTAGTCACTGTAAGAGCACCCCAGATAATCAAAACTTTTATGGAAGTAAAATGTTGGTATCCTCTCTGCCACAAAAATCTGTAAGGCAGTTTCCCATTAGATGAAAAGGAGACTGATTTGTTCTGTACCTAGCCTTCAACTCTTTTCCTTGCATATGATAAAGAAAAAGATAGGAAACACTGCTGTATATGAACTGAGAAGGTGAGAAAACATGGAGGGGTTCAAAATGCTGGGTCCAAATTCTGTTCTGTGCAAGCCTGTCAGTACAAGGCAAATGATCAGCACTTTTGAGCTGAGAAGGTGACACCTGCAGAAGTGTTTGCAGTGGTTCTGATTTGAAAGGGAACATGTTAATCACCTATCCACAGATCTAAGTGATGGCATTTATTTTCCCTCTGTAGGGGAATATTTTACAGCAGACAGATCATGATACAAGGGAAGCCACCAAAGTGTTGCTCCAGCTTTCTAAATTCTGTGTTTTAATGCAAGAGAGCCCTTTTTGTTATCTGTCAAATTCCGAACCAATTATGTCCTTACCTGCTTTTGTGGTGTTTCTCTTTCTTAACAGCTAAGGGTCATCTGTTGGTAGAGCATACCCTATTAAGAATCATTTTTAATGATGTTAGGATTGCCAAATGAACATTTCATAGATAACAGGATTGGAAAACCTGGTCTTGACAGTTCCCTCCTAAACTCACCTCCTACTAAATGCATGAAAGACAAGAGCTGGGATCCATTCAGGACAAAGCCAAAATGCCAAAGAGCACAGCTTGGTTATGGCAGCTGAGGGAGAAACTCTGTAGGAGAAAGAGCCACAGCTGGTGAGTGCATGCCTTCAGAACTGGAGAGGAAACAAGTTAATGCACTGTCTGAAGGGCACATTCCCTTCAAACATTGTAACATCCAATATCATGTGCAAAGGCCTATCTTGATGTACCTGAGAGATGTCTTGATTAGTTGTTTGCATAACCAAACTTGAAGTGAAGGAAGCAGGACACCTGCCAGTTCAACACTGATTATTTATTTGTGAAATTGGCACATGTGAGGGAATTTCTGCTCAGCTTCCTGTGGTCCAGAAACTTCCACATTGAGTCCATCTGTGGCTAGTCAATTCCAGCAACAATGCCAGTTTTTAAATCTTGGCTGATGTTCCAAATACAAAACACTTATACATCAGTACCAAGTCCTATACAAAACTGAGGAAAGTACATGTGTTTCTGCATATACATAAAATTATGGTTTCTTATGTGTCATTTATTAATGTTACATAACCACACAAAACCCCTCTTAAAGGTTCTTGGCTCTTGAATTGGGTTTTTCCCCTCTGAAATCTGCTGCTGTCACTGGCTGTGCCAAAGACTGCTGACATAACAGAATTAACCATCATAATCAGGGTAAAGAATTATTCATTTTCTCATTGACATGCCCTTGCACTGATCCTTGCTAGATCGATACTCCAGAGCTAATGTGTGTTCCTATGGCATGTTGGAGGTGAGGGTCACAGCAGTGCCTGCAGCAGATGCTCAAGGTACCGTGGTAAAAGATAATTTAGCAAGGTCACTACTCAGTGGACATTTATTTGCTTTGCTTTTGTGCTGCTGTTCACACCACTGAAAACGCCTGTGCTGTCGGTCTGTCTGGAAATTGGGATCAGGAATTAGCCCTGCAATTTCTGGCCTTCCAGGGATCAAAACAGGCAAGTTGAGCTGCTTTAAAGTTGGTTAAAATCTGGTGGATTCAAGCTGGAACAGACAAACAGGTCAATCTGTGGCACCACAGGCCGGGTAGGATGTGATGTGTTGCATTTTCTCTGCTTATTCAGTACAGCTAAAAGCAGGTGCTCTGTTTGGGATAGGCCCTCAGAGGCTTGCTTTCAGAGAAAGTGCATAGTTTTGGTTCTCTTAAGGTAAATGGCAGGAACAGGATGGAACAGAAAATGAATTTGTATTCTGACTTCAATGAAAAACAGGTCAGGGACAAAATCATATTGGCTCTTTTATTTCATTGCTGTACATTTCATTTGAAAATCCTGTCCCTGGTTAAAGAAAGTTCTGATTTGAGAGAGGGACAGTTCTAACATGTAACCAGTAATACCCATGAGTTATGTGTTGTACTCCAGGAAATTAACACCACGATAAAATCTTATACTTCAAGTTTTTTAACCTCTGTGATAACCATATAAACAAAGTTTAAGAAGGACTTGAATTAAAATCACAGCAACATTTATTGTACATGTAGAACCTAAAAAAAAAGTGCTCTGGTCACCTCTGTGAGATCTTTTCTTACATTTGTTTATTATGGTGACAGCACCAGCTCATTATGAATTCATTGGGTGCTCCTGTAGACATGCATTTTCCTTTTAACTCGGGTGTAATTTAGCACCTCTGACTGGGAGTCTTTTGATCAGTCCAGTATTGCTAGTTTTTCCAGAAAATATATGGGAAGATCATTATAATGTACTGAGCAGCTGAAAAAGTAGCAGGCATGTCACAGAGAACTAGAGGACAAACTTAGAAGTGCTCAGAGTCCTATTTGTTCAGGCAGAAAGGTATTAGTGTGTCTTGCAAGACATTACATGGCATCTGTCCAGGTCCTGATCCTATTTCCAGAAGGAGCCAATGATAAAATTCCCATTTATCCAAGTGGAAACAATTCAATAATCTTCAGTGCCTACAGTTCATCTTAAATGTCAGGAGGTGTTAAGGAACACAACATGAACATAAGCAGAAGTGGGAAAGATGAAGCAAAGCTTTTAACATGAGTTTAATATGTTAACCATTAGCATGAAAATATTTGTTCTAAATTTCAACAGTTCCACTGGAAAGTGCTCTCAAGACTAAAAGATGAAGCTGCTTAAAGCAGAAAGAGATCAGATTCTACAAGATGCAGAAATGTAATTATTCATCTCCTGAAAGCCTTCATGTAATTAACAAATATTTGCTAAAAGTTCAAAGAACAGTGGACACAGACAAATTTTATCATCTCTTTTTTATAGGTACATAAAAAGCCCACAATAGAAATAGAAAAACAGAAGTTGACAAAATCACAGCCTGAACAGTCCAGCTGGCAGAAGTCCTCTGCAACTTGGACTCTTCATCTCCTACCCATGAAGCTTCAGACTAAATATATTTTATGACACTCCTTTATTATGTGTGCTGTGAATGGCTACTACACATGGGAATTTTTAAGTAGGGCCTAGATTTTAGCTTCCTTAAGAACGATAGACAAAAATCAGCAAAACAATGTCACAGATGTGAAGAATAATCCATAGAAAAGCCACTAGTTTCCCTTTGCTAAAAAACCAGTAAGTTCACAAGGTTGTACTTCAATATGGAAGGGGAAAAAATAAATGGCATTTCTGTGTCTCATCAAATTAAGCTACTACAGGTAAGCAGGTTTGCTGAGAAACAACTGCAAAGCATGAGAAAGCCTATTGAAGCTACCCCAACTCCTATTGTTTTTTAACACTAGAGTATGCTAAAGTGTTTGCTGCATTCTTTTAAACCTCACTTCTGCAGCTTGTGATTCTCCCAAAGTGTTTCCCAAACTTAACTGTGAAATCCGTTTTTGTTTCCTTCTGAAATGAGAAATACTGAGTGCCTCGGGGCTCAAGTAATGTTTTCACTTCATCTTGATGTTACATCACATCTGTTGCAGATTTTCACATTACAAAAACATTAATTAAAAAAATATTATTAGAGTGTAAAAATGCCAAAACCCCCCCAATTTCTTTAACAGGTAATACAAGTATTTTACTGCTATAGTTGACTGTTGCTATTCCTACTGTTTTATTTTTGGCATGGAGAAAGAATTTGATTATTTTGAAAGTGAATTCCTGCTAGTCAGGCACATAAACCCATGGGGTGCCTCCAGTCTGATTTAAATTCAGCACCTTATTTTGATGGCAGAGACAAGGATGAGCCCCTTTGAGAGTTTCCTGCCATCAGGAGAAGTGTGCAAAGACTTCACCTTGGATGTCAACATTAATTCACAGGGTGTGTCAGCTCAAGGTGGTAACAGCTGAAACATGATCTTTCACTAGCCTACTGTGGAAGCCTGAAGAAACCCAAATTCATCCTGCCTGGAAAAAACAACTGCATCCCATGAGAAGGTATTTGCACTCTGCTTTCTTCCTCAGGAATAACAGAATATGTCCACAAGCCTGTACAGAACTTGTTATTACCATTTTTACCTTATTAAAAGATAGTAATCTATTGAGTACAGATTTAAGCAAGAAAATGATGCAGGAAGTTCAAGAAAGATGTTTCCCTATCTAGAGCTGAACAGCAAAGCTGTACTGAGCACTTTGAAGGAAGGGTATGCAGAGGACAGCACCATATGCTCACAGTTGGCTTTTTCAGCACCCTGCTCTTAAAGTCTGGCAGTGCAGGCCAAGAAAGCATTATGCAGAGCTTAACCTTGGGGCTTTTGTTTGCCAAAGCATTCACAGTTCCTGTGGAGCACTGTGCAATTCCTTACCAAGCATTTAGCGCATACAGCCACTGCTGCCAGTTTTGGAACATTAAGAATAATTCAGGAGTTAGAGAATAAATTGTATTCCTTCCACATTCTACCTACTTTCTTGATGTTACATGCATTTCAAAGATCCCCTCCTGACATTTACCTGCTAATTCTGCACAAGGACGCTGCTGTGATCTACTGTCAAAAGCATTTCTGAGCAGACAGGGCCAACATAAAACATAGCATGTTCCATCTAAGCATATCACACCTCCAGAAAAACTCTACTCTTTTGTTCAACAGTTCACAAAGTCATCAGCAAATTAACAGCTTAAGGAGCCTTTCCTGCATGCAACATTTCTGACCTTGGTTTGAGTTAGTAGGTTTTAGTCAACCAAGGGCAGACCTGTGCCCAACATCCTGCTGGTGCTGGATGGATTCCTGCCATTCCCTGAGCTCCTTGTAGCCACCCCACAAGCACCAGAGCTCACTACCAAAGGAAACCGATCACTGCCACAAGCTTTCACCTTCCTCTGCTTGCCACCAGCTGCACCTGACCATTACATTTCCCTTGTAGAGAAACCCCAGCTGTCACTCACCCACAGGTCAAGTGACTCCAGGATGGCCAAAGCTCCTTGACGCCTCACAGCTCACTCACTGCCTGTTCCTCTTGTTATAACCTCTCTCCCACTTGCATCCCTTCAGCAGGGACCATCTGACTCTTTGGGACAGCTGTGCATGGCTTCTCTCCTCAGCTGAGCTCCAGGGCTCCCCACACACGGCAATTCCTGATGCCCTGGACTGTTGCTGTTGGATGAGGTGCTGTGGCCGCTCTGCACATTTGCAGATGCTACATGACCAAATACTGAATCCTGCTGTACCTTTCTGCTTCTTCAGAAGATAAAATGTTGCAGCATAAAGTATAAATAACATTTATCCTATTTAAGATGTGACAGATCTCCTATGCTATGCTATTTTATTATATCTAAAATGAATTTGCAGATGATGATATATATTTTCTGCTGACCCTGAATGTTTTATCATTAAAATCCTAGCACTCTTGCTACAGTGCCTTCATAATATATTAATATGACTATCTCAGCTTCTAGAAAACTAAAATATAACCTCATGGTCTTTTATGTGCTGTAATTTTTTCTTGGGTATTAAAAAAATATATTACAGCTATATCAGATTATTAACATTGAAAATGAGCCAGAGTCCCTAAAGTACCATTAAAAAATATCTGAAAGTCTTTGTCCTTTTGGAGATGTTTGGTTCTCAGATAATAACTTGCTTCCAGGTTTATAGAGAAAGTTAAGAGGTCTTCCCACTTGCTCCATGGCTGCTCTCATAAGCTGCAGCCCAGCAGGAGAGTGTGCCCTGGGGTGACAGGCATTGCTGCAGCTGACAGAGAATTAGCGTCAGCCCAAGCAGTGATCTGACCCGTGAAGTTGCAGGACACGGTGTTTTGTTTCCAACAGAGCTCAGGTCCTTTGTTGAAATACCCTAAGGTGAGAACAAAAGCCAAATGATCTGTCATGTTCTTTACTGAACTAAATCTAGCATCTGCATTTTGTTCTAATATGTGGAATACTGCCAAACCACATTACTAATAAACCTAAGGGTTATTTTTCTTGAACTTGTCTCTAGTAATCCTTCAGCTCCCCAGGTTCTGACCAGTGCTCTGTGGGTTGTGGTCCTTTGCTCAGCATAATTTCACCCCTTTTCTCTCCTGCTAGAGCCCTACTGTTGCCCACTCACCTTTAGGTTCAACTTAACTGCAGGAGTTGATGTTTTTTCCAGTAAGCCATGACTGTGTTAGGGTGGTCTGGGTGCCAGTGAAATGCAGCCTGTGGACTTTGGACTGTCTTTGGATAACCTCCCACTTGTTCTGAGCCTGTGGGACGTAAGAGGGAACTGCCTGGGTCCTTTCAGACACACTTGCAACTGTGGCGGGGTCTGTACATTGTGTCACCCTTTTCCCAATGTCAGTTTTTCTTCTGTCACTAATATTGAAAATTTGGTGTAAGAGATCAAACCTATGAAGCCTTGGAAGTTGCTTTTTCAGTATGGTAATTGATGGAGAGCCAAGTACAACTCACTTCTATTTACCCAGAACTGGCAGCTGGAAACAGCAGGAGGTAATTCTTGTCTGAGGAATCTCAGCCCAGCACCACTTGCTGCTTTCCAGGGAGCCATTTCTGCCTAAAGAATCAAGTCTAAGCAAGGCAAAGAGCACAAGCTCCAGCCGCTTGCAGAGTTTGTGCTCTCTCGAGTAGTGCCTCTGTTCAGAGCCTTGCAAACCCAAGCTAACAGCACACAACATTCAGAAGGTGAACAAAAAGATCGGCACAGAATGTTGTTTGTGCGCTTTGATTTTTTGCAGACAACGGGACTCTCCAATTTTTGAGATTAAAAATTAGTGAATACATATATAAATAGCATTAGTGACTGTAGTTTAAAAAACCCTCACTGAGGACTCAGCTCAAATTGCCTGTGTTAAGCTGCGAAATCAGCAAACAATAATTTCCTGTCATTTAAATTACAATAGTTGTGTAACTGATCTTGGGAAAGTTAGAAATGTGCTGAAATAACAAGTATCCACTTGCCACAGAATCACAGAATTAATTAGGTTGAAAAAGACCTCTGGGATCATCGAGTCCAACCTTTGAACTTGTCAACCAGACCATGGCACAGAGTGAGCTGTTTCATGAACACTTCCAGGGATGGTGATAAAACCACGTACCTGGGCAGCACATTCCAATGTTTAACAACACTTTCTGTAAAGAAATTCTTCCTGATGTCCAGCCTGAACCATTCCTGGCACAGCTTAACGCCATTTTGTCTTGTCCTGTTGCTTGTTACGTGGGAGAAGAGACTGACCCCCATCTGGCCACAGCCTTTTGTCAGGGAGTTGTTAGAGAGCGATAAGGTCCTCTCTGAGCCCCCTTTTCTCCAAGAGAAATACCCCCAGCTCCCTCTCACAGGACCTGTGCTCCCTCAGACCCTTCCGAACTCCACTGCCCTTCTCCAGACATGCTGCAGCACCTCAATGTCTTTCTGGTAGTGAGTGGCCCAGAACTGGACACAGCACTCAAGATGTGGCCTCACCAGTGCCCAGTACAGGGGGACAATCGCTGCCTTGGTGCTGCTGGCTGATCCAGCTGATGCAGCTGATGCAGCCCAGGATGCCACTGGCCTTCTTGGCCACCTGGGCACAGCTGCCTCATGTTTAGCTGGCCGTAGACCCATTGTTACTATATGAACAATCAAACACTTTACCTTGCTTCCGAGAGCCCAATCTGAAAACAGTTTTTCCAAACTCAGCTTTCATATATCCTGACATTTCTGTTGCCATCTTAATTGGAAAGTTATGGCACACTGGATCAACTCTTTGCTGCTACAGCCACACTCTGCAGGGAAGAGTAAACCAATATCATGCATGACTGACTGAAGGAATACCTTTTAAAGGTGTGGAAGATGAAGTAGAAGTGCAGGAGGTGGAGTTCCCAGGTCTACTGTACACTGCAATATATTCTGAGGTGTTGGAATTGCATGCTATTAGTTAGTTCAGACTGATCCTGAGATCTGGTTGCACCAGACATCTGTGGTCATCATTCTTATTTCTTATGGAATGAGAAGTCTTTAATTTCACTCTTGCATTTTGTTATTGTGAAATATTTCATCATGGCTGAAATAGTGAAAGCTCTTTCTCCATCTGTGCCTGTAAGCCGCAAAATCACTAGTTTTTTCATGTGAATATACCCGAGTTCTATAACACTTTGAAGATCTGGAAAGTTTGTAAAATTCTCTGCTTTTACTAATCCCACTACTCCAAATATTTGGATTCCAGGTTTATCCCATTTTGCCTTTATCAGTAGAAGAGTGGCTTCTCACCAGATGGTCTTAAATTTGTGCTTTTAAATATTACAGAACTTGCACTGTCAGGAAAAAAGGTCCTTCTGTCACTTGTCCTTTTTACACAGAGAACACATAAACTATGTCACTGCCCAGTTGAAAGAACTAACAGAGTATTAATCTGGTTTCAGATCCATCCAGCTGATGATATGATAGCTCAGGTATTAAACTGCCTTTGTGATTTCAATTACCTACCTTTTATATGCCTGGAAAGCAAAGTTATCAGCATAAAACTAATAAAGCAGAGAGTTCTATAAAAGTGGCAAGTGAGTTATTGCAATTGCTTTGGGCAGTGTAACCTACTTCTGCGTACTCACAGGTGGGGAAGGTTTACTCGTTACCTAAAATTTATATGTGCAGAAAGAAAAGCAAGACATGAAAGCAATCCTGTTTCCTCTACAAACTCAGCTTTTCCTTCTCCTCACTGCTGTCCTGTCCCCCATCCCCCGCCTCCCCAGCAGCCAAAAAATCAAATCAATTGCTTTTAAAGGCAAGAGATGAAATGGGACTATACTGTAAAGTGAAAGAGAAGGTAAGGTGAAGGAGGAGGTTATTAACTAAAATTATGTTGCAGCTTAGGGGATAAGAGTAACAGTCTAAAGATGCAATGAATTTCAGAAAACCAAAATGCAGCTCTTTTAAATAGTTTTTTTTTTATATTTGATTGATCAGGCAAATGTGTTACTTTAGAAATAAGGCAAAAGTTATCACACTGAGAGATGGTTTCTGGTCACACTGTCATCTGGTTAAAACGATGTAGCACCCAAGGGCTCTGCTTGTTTATTAAAAGCATCTGTTTTATTTCCAGAAGAAAAATTAAAAATCATTGCTTCAGAAAGGATGTGACAGAACTGGAAAGACAGAGTTAGTTTAAGTCTGTGACATTACAGGGACGCTGACCCTTCTCCTTCCTGCATATGATTACAGTCACACCAGAGCCTGCTAATTTCAGCTTAATTCCTCTACTGCCCAACAGGTACGAAGTGGAGTATGTCAATGTCTGGTTCACATGTGTGGCTTTAACTTCTGCTGAGGATCCTGATGTTACTGTGAAAGTGGTAAAAACCAACCCAAAGCAGTGGAGGAGCTGCAGCTTCCCGAGCCAAGGTGCCTCAGCAGGATGCAGTGCCTGAGCTGGGTGGGTTGAAGCTCCTCTGAGTGTGTCTGAGATGGGCCCACTGCCCTAAAGCAGGTTTGTGTGCAATGGGAATGACATAATCTCTAACATCTGGCCTGATGTTGCAAGTCTGGTGCTGTGCTATGCTGACCAATTTACAGCAGAGGCTGAAGCCCTCCCCCACCCCAGAGCAGCCAGAGCAAGATGGCACTCCCTCCTTGGGAGAGTGTATTTGCTGCACCCTGGGAGCTCTGGCCACGCTGTGCAGGACACACACACATGTGCTCCATGAGGGCCTTGCACAAGACAGGGACTGGAAACAGCAGAGCTGCTGCAGCTCCAGCACAGGGGTCACCAGGGAAATCCCAGGCTGAGAGACACTAACCTGCATAAACTGCTTCCTGGGCTTGGACAAGGCCCGTCACCAAGGAAAAAGCCCAGCTCAGGCCTTATCTCTGTTGTGCCACGTAACAAGAGGCAACAGGGAGAAACTGATGCACACAAAGTTTTACCTGAACACTAGAAAAAACTTCTTTACTGAGCACTGAGCACTGGAACAGCTGACCAGAGAAGGTGTGGAGTCTCCCACACTGGAGAATTGTCTGGATGCAAACCTGTGCTGTGTGCTCTGGGATGACCCTACCTGAGCAAGGAGGTTGGATCAGATGACCCACTGTGGTCCCTTCCTGACCCATTCTGTGACTGTGATTCTGTCTTTGCTTGAACTGACAGTGGGGAGAGAGCCCTTATGCTGGACAATTGTGGCTTCATCATTCCACTGATTTTTAGATCCAAGTATGCCAAATGCAGAGAGAAGGATGGAGAAGCATCTGTCTTCAGATGTGTTTCATTTCACCTGCCACTCACGAAACCTAAAGACAGAATATGGTGAAAAGGGTATTTGAGGATTGAGTTATTGACTGCTTTTAATGTTTGCAAAGCTTTTGGCTATAAAAGACGTACATGGCTGAGAGGTTTCTCTTGGTCTGTAGTCACTAGCACAAAGGAATACCTCCAGATTCCTTTTCCTTCCTTCCTTAGCTCCTCAGAGATCTCTTCTGATGTCCCTGAGAGCAGACCAAGGGGAAACAGTTGAAGCTGTCCTTGTAGCAACAAAACACCATTGATCAGCCACATCTGTCAGTGCAAACAACTTTGTGAAGCTGGCACTCTTTTAATGCCTGGCTTCTCTCTACATTTAAGATTCAGGCACACAATGTAAAGAACTTCCCTGGAGAAGTGGAGAGTCATTTTCTTTATTTCATCCTATTGAAAAGAAAACCTCCTGCAGCTGACCAGCCCTGAAAACATCAGTTCAGATCCATCTCAGGCCATGCATGGGAGGTCCTGAGGTCCTATTCCTATCCTCCAGTGAGCTGCAACTGGCAGGTGCAGCACTTGGGAACACCAGCCTGGAGATATCCAGGCTGGGATTAGAGGCCCTGGGCTGTCCTCAACTGCCCTGGTACTTATTCAGGGCAGTCCTTTAAGTAAACCAGAGGTGTTTTCCATTTATACCTAGGTACTTACTGGGCTGCTGCATTGAAAGATCTTAATCTTTCTTTCACCCCTGTAGGGTATTGATTTTAAGAAAATACTCAACGCTTTATTTCTCAGGGTTGCAAAACAACTTAATGGATCATATATTAGGGATCCACTTGCATTAATTTCTAGCTTACATTCTCACTCTCACAACACCAAAATGTCAGTGGCTTTAGCCTTTTCAATATAATTTCCTCTGAGAGCGCACAAGGAAAAAGAAGAAAAAAAAATTTTTGTTTAAATAGCACGATCCACGTATCACCATTGAGCATGAAGGAAGAGTTATATAAAGGCCCTTCCACTTACCTTTACTTTGAGCAGGCTAAAACACTCACTTATTCTTTGATGACTGACTTTTATTTTTTTAGTGTGACCCTTTTTCTCTTCTTGTTCACAAATTTAGCAAGCATGAAGGTTTGCTGTAGTTGACATCAGCAGAATTTTATCAGCAGAAAAGCAGACAAAAATGTAAGTACTACTGACAGAAGTGGCACTGTCTGAAAGAAAAAATATGCATTTGCTGTTACTGAAATGAAGGCAATTAAACATATACTTGTCTATTTGCAGCTATATTCCTTTGAAGCATTACAAAACCCCATGAAAATCTAGATGTTAGAGACTGTATAATCACTTAGAAAGTTAATGTGCATAAGCATACATAAAATGATTGTTTGCTTTTTTTCCTGCACAGCCCTTTTACTGTATTACTATATAAATCAGACCTACTTTATTTTTACTTGCTTAGATTTGTACTCTTTAAAGCATCTCAATGAATGAATACATATTTCTAGATCCTTACAGCCTTAAACCCCAAATTTATTACTGTATTTTCACAGCAAAAAAGGCCTTCCAGATATTTTTCTATGAAACGTATTACTGGAGATTGGTCTGGGGGATTAAATGGCTCAAAATATGATTTCTAGCCTGGGAGGTGTGTGACAAATCTTAGTGCAAAATGTCATGTCACACAAGAGTAGAGAGTCTCAACAGGAGAACTGGAAACTCCCCAGCCCTGTCCTGTTGTGGTGGCTGCTGGGATAATGATGGACACAGTTCCCCAAAGACTGGAATCTTTTCTTTCTTGCTCCTGCTGGTAACCAAGAGCATATGGCCATGGTTGAATGGATGAGATAGCTACAAGTCATAGCCATGCAGAAACCAGGGGAAAAATCACCCTGATCATTGGAAGCATATGGATCCAGTGAGGCTTGAAGGCTGGGCTACAGCATGCTCCGCTGGCAGCATATCCCTGTGTGCCTTAGAAAGGATGATCCTGCAATACAGGGATGGAAAATGATGTCTCTCCCATGCCAAATAAAGTGCTGGCTTAGAGGGAGCAGGACAAACCAGAAAGGGTGGTAAGGGAGGTCCTGCCTCAGGATTATGCTCTGAATGTAGCAATAACACAGGAGAAAAAGCACAGGCAGGTTAGGGAAATGTTGCAGGGCAGAGAAGAGTCATGTGATTACCAATTTTTTCTTCTAATTGATCAGGGATCTGTTAGGTAGCAAAGCCCTGGTTGTCTGTGCTGCATGTCATATGCTCAGAGAGATGCTTTGCAGGCACACAGCATCTCTTGTTGCAGCAATTCCTTTGGCTGTAGTTACATGTGGGACTGGTTCTGGATGTTCAGAAGAGGAAGAAGCATCACCTCACTCCATGTAAGACAGACAGTGTGATAGGTTTTTCTTGCTGCTCTTACATTAGTCACAGCTTTCTCTGTTGGCCTCTCTTTGCATTTTATTACTTACCCAAAAACCCTGCACATGCACATTCTGCCCTCAGGGGCCACAGAGGTTATAAGGTTGAATGGTGCTGGGGATTATGGACCCCACAGTGTCCAGATGTGGCCAGTTCTACATCCAAAAAGGGACTTCAGTGAGAATATGTGTCGCACTGGTCCTTGCCAATGGCACAATGGCTCTGCCTGTAATGTAGATGTCTGTCTAATGGGCACTGAGCTGAGACCAACAAAATCCAAGTCATACAGGCCACTGAATAGCTTCTGATGTTAATGACTTCTGACTACCACTGGTTCAAGCTGCAGCTGTATTTTATTAACACTGTGTACAGAGTGAGTAGAATTCCAGATGGAGTACAAAGTACCTTTCTTCTTGTTTTGCCTGTAATTGCAAAAGCTTAAATTGTACTTGTAGCTGTTTTATGATTGACCTTAAACAGTGCATTTGCTATAGTGGAACATTGCAATTTGGAATGGAAACATCACACAGAACTGGTTGATGATCTCTATGATGCAAATAAAAATAGTGCCATGAGTGTCCAAAAAATATTTCTTTCTATTTTGTCTTTTCATTTTTATTGCTTCCCTAGGTCACTTGAAATGAAATTGTCCTTCACAGGTCAAGCTATGGCTGCTTTGCAGACAGCAAAAAAGATACTGCTTTAGATCATTAGAGCCCTGGAGATGTTACAGCAATCCAAATGATTTGCATTTCTGAAGGAAAGGCTTTTATTTCTGAACTGTTCACCTCTTATTGATCTAAAAATGTACTTCTTTTTTTTTTCTCATGAAAATGCCTGTCCTCAAAATTGAAAAAATAAGACATATTCCTAGCCTTGCCAGCTCTCCATCAGCTCCCTAAGGTGCTGCCTACTGCACTTTCAGTGCAAGTGATGGTCATGGAGGAAATGAGCTCTATGGGCAGTGGAGCTGCACTAGGACTCAGTGGATAAAGCGGAGGGAAAGGAGGTGAAGACTCAGCACGGCTCAGGGACCAGATGTCTGCTTTCTGTCATGAGGAAGGAGCTTTTTATGAGCTGCTGCTGGCTGGCAAAGCTGTGCAGCCTCTGCAGAGTTTGGGTCTGAAGCGGATGTTTAGACCAGGCACTCTCATGTCCCCATCAGACAGGAGACACGATGCCCCCACACCCTGACTCCCTCTGAAGGGTGGTGGGGCTGACACAGAGCAGGTGCTCAGACTTGAACAAAAACCGCAGATACCAGACTGGAGGCATCTGTAGGGGTAACGCCTCCACTGCATTTTCTTGCCTGAGTCATCTGTGCACCATGTTTAGCTTTCCTGCTAGGCTCTCTTTTGTCCAAGAGGGACAAAACTCTTTGCCTCTGGGAAGAGGGGGGCTTAGGCTTGGTGCTGCCTTTGAGAAGGCTTCCCTTCCCTGGGGTGTCTTTATATGGCTCTTATTTCCAGCCCTTGTGGTGGCTGCCACTGGTGCTGCCAAGAGAGGACAGGGCCATGCCCTGGGCAGTGCTGGCCTGTGGAGTTGCAGTCAGGCTCAGGAGATGAATGAGGATGCATGAGAAAGTTAATGGAAAATAATGCCTCATTGCTCACAGAGAGGTTATTATATTTCTGAGGCATTTATGAACAAATAAAATGCATCTACAGCTGGAGAAAGAGCTTACCTCACACCTGACATGTTCCCCTCCTCACCTTCCAGCAATCCTCTCACTTATTAGCATTTCAACACTGCTTTTCTTTGAAGAACAAACTGTATTTTACTAATATCATTTTCATTCATGCTGTGGAAATGAAACTTATGACAGTGTTGATTTCTCAGATCTCCTCAGAGTCTTTGAAATTTGCATTAGATTATTCTAATCATTTAGCCTCATTGTATATATTTACACTAGTACTTTACAGATTGGGCTGCGATGAGATGCACAAAGGGGAAATATATACCCCTAAGGAAAGGAATGCTCTTTTTTCCTCATCTTGGTCCACATCTTGGACCATAAGTTTTCAGATAAAACAACAGGTCAGTGCCTTTGGGACCTGAGAGAAGGACTGTTAGACTAGGGAGATTGAGGGATTGGCTCTGCCTCCAGCAGCAGACAGCAGAGATGGAGGGGGGCTGGGTCCCTACGAGTAAGAGGAAGGTGGTGAGGACTCATCCTCTCACACTCTTTATCATTGATGTACCCTGTGCTCCTGGCCATCTGACAGAAGAGATTGTCCAGCCTGAACCCACGAGGAATGAACCCATATTTACAGACACAAGGTTCTGGGGACTGAGCAGCTGCCAAATCCCAGCTCCACTGAATTCAGCAAGAATAGTAAAATGTCCTTCTTTGGGGACAGCAAAAAGCCTGGGACTGTGGTGCAGTTGTGGTAGCTCTGACTACGACATCCAGTCAACTCCTGCAGGATTTGTGCTCCTGTGGGCAGAAGGCAAGGTATCTGGGAAGCACTGCAGCCATATGTTCAAGTTAGTTAATTTGCTTTCAGGGCTGGCTCTGTGAGATCCAGAATGAGAGGCAACAGGAGCAGCCTTTACATAGGAAATGTGATGAGGAAAAAGTGGTGAAGCAGGCCAGACAAAGGAGAAACAGATCTCTTGAGGGCTGAAGGAGATAATCTTTCTGGAAGATGCAGGATATTGCCAGCTATCTCACATGAAGTTTAATTTTCCAAAGACTGAGGATCATATTTCTATTTGCAATTCTTGAGGTATTGTAAAGGAAGAATATTCTGGATTATGATATTAACTTTTTTTACAATGAAATCTGGAAAAAATCCTCCATTATAATCCCTGTATGGCCATTCACTGAAGAGTTTGATTTGATGATCCTTGTGGGTTCCTTCCAACTGAGAATATTCTGTGATTTTGTGATTCTGTGATTATCCAACATATTACCCTTAAATATTGTAAATCCCATGACAAACTGTTTCAACAGTTTTGATTCTGTGACTTGAGATGGTGAAGTTTGTGGGTATGTACCTTAAAGAAAAGAAAAAAAGAGGAGCTCGGTCCAAGAATGTGCACTTTTATAAACTCAATGATGGATGGGAGCCAACTTCCTCACTCACACACTGAAACTGATCTATCCACTTAGTCATGAAAATAACATGTTTGAATAACTCTAACATTTTCAATTATCACCAGTGAGGACAGCTCTCTCCAAAGGCTCTTTTAGCTTTCCTAAGTTTGTAAACCACATAGAGTCAGGAAAAAAAAACCAAACAACAAAACAAAATTAAAATGCTCTGCTTTATGAGGATTCAGAGCTCTAAAGAGGCTTTAAAGATAACATTTTCAACTTCATAACCTTTTTTGCATGCAAAAATTTCTAGGAGCAGTAGTCTCTCCCTTCCTAGGACTACCTAAAACAGGTCAGCCAAGCTTGAGCTGGAAGAGGAGTGAGTTTATTGCCAATGCTGGATGGGCAGTCAAAAAACTCCTACTGTCCTCTGAGGATGCAGCAGAAGGAACACCTCAGGGCTTTCATTCTGGCTGATTTATTTTGTCCTTATTCCTAAGTCTCAAGTTACATGCCTTGCTGCACTGGTGAAGAGATACTGTGACCCATGTGAGACAGCCAGGAAAGAGACAGAGGCTAATGGCCATTTCTCACCTTAAAGGACAGGAATTTGTGAAACAATCAGAAACACTATGAGATTCATAATTTTCTCCCTGAAAAAACTGTGTTAGCACACACAGCAGTACTCACATGAGGAGTTTGATTCCCAGAGGAAACCGATTTCAACAGGGCCATTTTGATTTATGCTCTAGGTATTGCTTCAGCTCCACATCTGTAGAGGGGAAAATGCATTTTGGTGCCTATCCAACATTAGTAGAACCTTCCAAGATGCAAAGGCTCATGACATATTAAGCTTTGAGATCTAGTTAAAATTTTTGGAAGCAAATTCTTTAAACAAATATTTAAGACTAGGAATGAAAGATGTAATGAATGGACAAGTGCTATGAAATGGCTTCTGAAGCTAGTTTTGTTCAAGTTGCTTATTCCTAATGAGGGCATGGATAATGCCTATGCTAAGGAAGAGTGAAGGGAATGGTTTGCTTGTGAAGTTTCCAAAGGCAGTTGTACTTTTTCTTAAAATAACCTAAAGTGATAGAAAAAACTTCTGTCTTTTCTTAAAGAAATACATATCCAAAGTGCATATTTCAGCATGCTTCCTCCCTGAGGATTTCTCAGTCTAGAAAAAAAGGGATGCTTTTTCCAATGAATTTCAACATGCTTGTGTGTCTGCCAAGTGTTTTGCATCTGACAGTCAAATATTACTGGTGAGAACCATCAGTTCTTCAAGGAATTGACACTGCAGCCAATTTGTATCCCAAGTAACTACAAAAGGAGGTGACTGCAGACATTATTTAGTTAGATTTAGTCAAAACATTCCCAGAAGAGGCAGGAGGGCATGCTGGGAATTGTCTGATGATCCTGCTGGGAGAATAATTATGTGGCCTGCAGTTTGTTCGCATCATCTTTTGTAGCACTTACTTTGTGGGTTTTGTGGCATTTGAGCACTCAATTTTTTGAATTAAAGAATCTTTACTGCCATTGTCTCTTCAGCTAATTCTCAGATTATGCAGTATTGAATGTGCATTCCTGGGCTGCTTCTGTATTACAGGAGATGTTAGAAAACTAAACCACATTTTTCAGTATTCCCATTCTTACTTGTGAGGAAATTTTCTGCACCATAGCTGTGGTTGAATTACAAAGAGTTCCCTGTTCTGATTGCAATGCTTACACAGACATTAGGTCCATTTGTGTTTCAATTATGCTTCTTTGAGCAGGATGAACATCAAAATTTTCAATACCTTTTTTTTCGTTAAAATTGCACATATAAGCTTTAGTGGGGGTTTTTTTGTTTGTTTTTTAATGTAACAAATTACATCTTTAAAAGCTTGAAAATCTTTTCAATAGCAGCTTAGGTATCTGGGAAATAAAGTTCTGTTAGAATTTTAATATGACTCAGCATCTTTTGGAAAAATAAATGGGTATGAGCCCCTGGAAGAAACTATATGAAAGCATTAGCGAAAGATCAATTCTGAGTTGACAGGAAAACTGAAAGCTGTGAAAGGAACCACGTTAGAACGTGCACTTATTAACCTGTCTACAAGGGGTCCATCATAGCTTTGAGTGCCTTTTATAGAGCAGGTAGGCAATTAAAAACCAACACTAACTGCAAACCCAACTCAGCAGAACATCCTGCTGGGAGCAGCCTGTCTGGTCCTCTCTGGACAAGTTCCTGTCCCAGCTGCTGTTCCAGATAAAACAGACCAGCCTCAGAATATCCCAAGCCAGCCCTGTACTCTGGTTTTCTCTAGTGGGTGTAGCACAGGGCCTTCCAGTTCTGGGTTATGAATGCAGAAACACTGCCATGTGTCTTTAGATTTAAATACATCGAGGTGAATACATAAGAAGGAGAAGAAAAGGAAGTAAAGGAGGTGAAAATTACCACATCAGAGCCTTTTGCTGCTGTGTAGGGATAACAGTGTATTGCTTGTGACTTCGCTCAAATGAGAATCTGCTCCTAGAGAGTTTACTAAAATCTACCTTGTGCACTTGGGGACTCCAGAAGACTTTGTTGGAATGGAGCTGGAAAGAAATTGGATCATTGGCCAATGCTTAAAAACCCCCCATTTTCTTGCTATGGAAGGATTATTAGCATTCTCACAAAAATGACTGAACTGAAACAATAAACTCATCTTTAAAGCAGAACTATCTTTGATGAGAATTCCGTACAAAGCACAATAAAGCATAAAAGGGCCTGTGGGTTCCTATTTTCTTCTGCATGTGTTTCCCAATTCCTCTCTTTGTTAATGGGTCACCTGGGATGTGTCTTCTTTCCAGCAGCTGAACTAGGGCATCTTAGGAAGACGGCAGGGATCCAAAGATTTCCTAAGAGACGTGCTGGTGTTGTAACCAGTTTCTTGAAGGGGGGAAATCACTCCAACTACTTCACCTTGTGGTCAATCACACTGTAGAAATATAATTTGACCCACCAGCCAGAATCAGCCTCAGCAGCCTGCTCCTGACAGAAGTTAACACTGGAGAAAAATCCCAAGATACTACCTTATCGACAATGAAGAAATGATAGCTTTGTATAGAGAAAGTTGCTTTTCTTCATTCTATTCATTAGAAATTTGATTTAACTCTGAAACCTGAGGATTTATATCCCTTTTAAGTGTTTAGTAAATTAAGGTAATTGATATATTTCTAAATAATGAATGTCTGTCAGAAGTCAATTGTGTCTTTTGTGATCCTTGTATGATTATTTTCTCATATATTTTTAACTCCTAACCTGTTGACCTTCCTTTTATTTCCCATTATAGCTTTCATTCTTGCTCAGCCTACATTATTTAAAAGTAAATTTCATTATCATTTTATCTAACTTCCTTTATATTGAAGAAAGGTTCACTGATCTTTAATTTACAGTGATTTTATTTTAAAAATCCCTCCCATAGTATAATTAAACGAACCTTTAAAATCCTCTTGTAAATAATAGCTAGCCATAGCAGGATTTCAAAGAAATGTTTGGTGGGTGAAACTAGGATAAATAGCCTGGGAGGAGTACAGAGAGATTATCTGAGCAGTCCAGTGAAGTTTCATTTCAGAGATGGTCAAAGATGACTTCCTACAGCTCAGTCTTTCCATGTGCTGTGGAGATACAGTAAGTTACAAAAAGGACACTAATAGGACGTGTTTCTCTCAGAAAGCACCATAAACACTTTATCAATTTTAATGGACAACTTTTCTCTTTCTAAATTCAAAACTTTTCAATAAAAGAAGAAAAAATCACAACACGATAACTTACATCAATTTTTACTGTATATTTTCCCTAATATTTCCTGGCTTATACTACAAATAGCCTTTCTTGGGCTCCAGGCTGAAGAGCTTGTGAGCTTCTAACACATCCCAGGTCCAGTGGGCTTCACAAATCATTAATATCTACACACCCCCTCCTCTCAACCAACTAAACATCACCACAGACACACTAAAGAAAGTGAGCTAAAGTGAAAAAGTTTAACTGTAGCACATGAAATCCAGGCTCACTGATACTCTGTAGTTCTGCAGCTGTTTTCTTCTACTGCTAGTTTCTTTATATATCTTTGGCTTGGTCTACACAAGAGAAAAAAGACCCTTCATACATCAGTTTTTCTGAAGTGAATCCATGAAAACCTATGTAGACATAGCACCTCCTGATCTGCAATTAGACTTGGGCACAAAGTCTGGATTTATAAATCTGGTGGTTAAATTAATGGCAGCACTTCAAAATGACAGTGTTTTAGTAAAATGAAAGATGCGAGGATGGATTCTCCCCCACCCTCCTGACTTTATAGTTTTTTGTGGCCTGACTGCAGTGGGAATTGAGGACTCATCATGATCTTCATCAAAATTATTTTTCTTCTTTCATTGTTCAAACAAAGTGTTTTTTCCATTTTGTTTTACAGATTTTGATCTTATTAGCAGGCTGGAGAGCCTTGTTTAGTTCACCTATGTATTAGGACCAAAGAAGAGAACTAATTAAAGAAAAAATGGGAAGTACAAAGAGGAAGCTGGTGTGGAGAGATTGGGAAAGGGGAGAAGCAGCACAACCACAATAATTGTCAATAAATGCACACCTCATTATGGGAATTGAGAATTCTGAGAAATATTTCTTTGTATGTTTAAGGGATGAAAAACCTCTGATAAACCAGGTTTTTCACCTTTGTTCATGGAAAAAGGGCTTTTTAGGCTCTGGAATGAAGCAGAGTTTTCAGGAGTGCATATTAGGTAGTAGCATAGTGTGTAGTGTATCACAGGATGAGAATTTTAGATATATGGGGTTTTAAGAATGGAGAGAAGGGAACAAGATGGAAGAAACCCTGTGGTTTCTGGGCTTCTTCCTTTTTCTTCCTCTGCCCTATCTTCTGCTGTGGAGGTGGCACTTTCTGATTGGAGTAGAGATTGACTTTCTAACATAAATAATAGTTATTGGAAAATCATTGTAAATATTGCTTATGTGGGTTCTAATATAAAAGATACACACTGCCCTGAAGGTGGGGAGAGTGCCTGAAACTGACCTGGAGTGCAGAGCTCTGCTGGTCAGGAGGAAGAATATTAGAGATAAGAAAAAATAAACAATTAATGAAACAACAGAAGAGACGGCTCACGACCAGTTCTTCAAAGTCTCTGTCTGGGAAGAAAGAATTGAACATTCTCGGGTCCAGGAAGAGCTGTGAAAGAAACCCATCATCAAAAATATTTTTATAAAACTCGAGACCTCATCAGCAAGCAGATTTATTGAGGTATTATTCAAAGCAAAATTCTCTTACCCCAGTGGTCTACCTTCCCTTATTTGGGTTTGGAAAAGAGTTTCTAACTGTATTCTCATGAGGCTCTGAAACATCTAAGTTTCCTGTTTGGTAACTTGAAGTCATATTGTGCCTGAAAGAAATCCTCACACTATGAATTTGTCCAAACAGGAATTGCTTGTATTGCAGTTTCCTCTCTTTCCCCTTTTTCACTGAAACTTTTCACCCAGCTTTATGGTGTCTTGCAAGACTAAATCCTTATCATTTAAGGCACTGCTGGAAACTAAGTGATGCATTAGCAGCTCACAAGTCCCATTCAATTCTTTGCATTCATCTTGTATTAAGAGGGGAAAGTATATTGTATCCAGAGGAGCAATAGGTTTGCTATTTTTATTTCAATATAAAACAACTAATTTTAAAACAGGCATAATTATTTCAATATAAAACAACTAATTTTAAAACGGGCATAATTTTACGCATTATTTCTCTGAAAATTAAATGGAGTTATTTGCTTTGACTGCACAAAGGCACAAATGATCATGTTGGCCAGGCACTTAAACCCCTCAGTGGCAGACAGATGTTCTTGGCCAGTACTTAATTACTGTATACTTCCATGAAGTTTGAGGACATTTGTTTTGATCTGCAGTAATAGGGAAAGAATTTGGTAACAAAGCCTAGCTGCAAAAATTAACTTTCTCGAGCTTAAACACTCCATTTATCATCATGATCTGACAGTGATTTCCCAGTAGGTGAGAGAACCAGACCCTGTAAATCATGCTGCATGGTGCTTGGTGAGACCAACAGGACAGAGAGGCAAAGACAAAGTAATGGAGACCCTTGTTTAATGCTCCCTTCTCTGCTAAAAAGGGAATCGAGCCCACATGTTCTGTAATCCCTGACAGGCAAACTTTTCTATTGAAAAACAAGAAAAATTATTAAACAGAGTGAGTGAAGTGAGAGTGAGAAATTGAGGAAAGGAAAATTGGTTTACTGCCTAGAGTTACGGAGTCACTATATTAAGACTATTTTTAGTAATATAAAACTAATTGCAAAAATTAAACAGGTGGAAGGAACAAGAGGTTTCCAGAAATTTACCTCTGGCAGGACAAGGAACAACATTTCCCTTGTTCTTCCTTCTGGACAAATCTAGATGGACAATGTTGTGTGGGTGGTGTGAGTAAGCCCGTGCAGCGTTTTTTACGTATTTTGGTCTATAGGGTGCCCATATTCATAAGCATTCAAATGACCTAAAACTAAAAGAAGCAAAAATTTCTTTAGGAAAATTACAGTTACCCACAGACATGGTCTGAATTCCAGTAAATCAAGCCCATGCCACACTGTAAACTAGGCCACATTTCACTTTGATAGGCAGCTTTTTCTATTTTTTCACTTTGGGAATTTGTTGGATTTTTTTTTTTTTTTTTAATGATCTTGAATGTTTTTACTATTAGCTAAGGAAAAGCTTACAATAAAAACATTATTCCTCTTAATTTCCATTATAAATTGACTCTTGATTCTTTTTGAAATCTCCTAGGAGTTATTCTTATATAGAGGGTTACACCAGAAAGCTCTGATTTAGATTCTTATGTGATTAAACACTACATTATATAAACAGAGCAACACAACTTCATTTGAAATATTAATAATGGAATTTCATTATGGAGATCAATTCTCATAGGCATAAAAATCAGATTTTATTGCCATCTAATAAGGATTTGTGCAGACAAAAATTTGCAGACAGTCTTCATTCAGCAGTATAAAAGATCACATTTTCTTTCTTGCAAACACAGTTTTGAAAACAATGCTGTAGAAATCACTGTCTCATCCAGGATAAAGCAACACACTGCATTCAGGGGAAGAAGTACCATTCGTGTAGCATAGAGAAATATGTTTACTCAAAGGTCAAATCAAAAGGAATAGGGTGGAAATACTCCTTGCTTACCAGCAGAAAGTAAGTTTAATAATTCCATGCCACTGCTCATCTCATTGGAGGTAATGAGTCCAATGACAATTCAGTGGCAGCAAGTGGAAATTGTTTCTTCCAAGCAGAAAACTCAGAACAGATAAAAGAGAAATTGCATATATATAACAAAAACAAAAAGAAAAAAAAAATCAGGGAAATATTAACATTAATATTGAATCTTCACATTTAATAACAAGATTGTTACTATTTCTTTGTGAAGTTACAAATGCAGATAAAGTTATTTCAGACTGAAAGTATTAGCAGACTTATTCTCAAATCATAACCATGCCACAAATCCTGCACCAGGAGCTGAACAGTAACTCCACATCCTCTATGTTGATACAAGGTGGGGTGGGATAGTGAACACCTCCTGTGAGCACAGGACCATGGCCAAGTGCAGCCATTCAGGTACAGCCTCGTTCTGTGACAGCCACACAGGAGATATGAAATAGGTGATTTCAGCTGAAGTGAACTGAAGTGAGTCAGCTTTACAAAAACAATGTCTGCTTCAGGAGTGTTTGTTTTCAGTTTGTTTCAACATGCACACTGTTCATTATGGCAAATCATCCTGTACCAATTACTGCCTACCCCAATACCCTGCATATATTTATATAAGTACACACTATATATAATCTATACTAGACCTTTAAAAGAAGACATGCAGCAAGAGAGTTTTGTGCTGTGATTGCAGCTGAAAACACAATCATCAAATATCTTCCCAATTCTTCAGTTCTGCTGTTGATCTCCACAGGACTTCCTAAATACTGCATTACTTTGTGCCTTTACATTAAATAGGAACATGCCCAGATACCACTTAGACAATACCATTTGTATGACTTTGACTGCTGATAGAATCTACCACTTTTTTTTTTTTTTAATGGAGTCTTTCCTGCATAACTTAGAAACATAATCTCCATTAAATATTTAGAAAGTAGCAAAAGAAACTGTGCTTTCAAATGGAGTAGGTTCTTTTGAAATGGAAACTAACCTGGAATAGGTTGCTCAGAAGACTTAAAGGCAGTGGTGCAATGTCCTACACCCAGAAAATTGGAAGAATTTGTAGCATAAGAAAAGTTTTAAAAGCTCCTACAGAATTGCACCACTAAGAAGATGAAAAAACATGATTTAAAATAATTTTCTCTCTCTCTCTCTTTTTTTTTTTTTTTTTTTTTTTTTTTTTAGCCTGATGGAAAAATAATAAAAATAAAAGGTCCAGTATAAGAATGTAATGTAGAACTGCTGGAAACAAATTTTAGGAGCGTTAAATGGACAGCACATTTTTTGCAACCTTCCTAGAAGGGAGTGCTGTAAAGAACGTATTCTAAATTTGCCCCAAAATTAATTTCTACAATTCTGTGATATAAGAGACAAGTCAAGATAATGTCATAATTGTGAGGCAGACAAACATTCTGTTCTCATAATGGAAAATTCTAATAGCCTGAGACTTTTTAATGAGAGCACTGAATCTCTGCTGCTGTACCAAGTTCCTTCTACCCGTGCACAGATGATTTAGTGACTACCCAGGCCCTTCCTGCATTTGTTAAATCAAAGGTAAAGAAATTTTCAGGATTATTACTGAAATTCAATCTATTTGAAGAAACTAATGACATTTTCTTCCTCCTCTTTTATAGAATACGGTTTTATAGGTAATTAAATTGAAGTACGATTTTGGACACATTTATATCTCAGTGCTGCTGGCTGCTGTTGTTGCACAGAGTGCAAGTGCTGTAGAGGGGCAAGAGATGCATTTGCTCTGTCCATGGAAGCGCTGCAGTGGTGATGACAAATGGGGAATATTCTCCCACCCATGGCTCAGGACATGTACATCAATGGCTGTCACACACTCAAGGAAAGGCTATGCTCAGATGTTTCCTGTGTAGTCTCTACCAAACCCAAACCTGCCTAAGAAAGATAAAAAGATTCTATTATTATTTACTTGATTGATTATTCCCTTGGCAGTTTAACAGCCATAAACCACAAAACACTGTCCTATCTCCCCAGCATTTGCTCAATTAGCATTGCAGACTGTGAGCCAGAGTGACCTTTTTCTCCCATTTCTGTATGCGAAACCTGAAGCACATTCTCATGGAGAAAAAACAAATCCTTCAGCATCCTCTAAAAGTAAAATTTAAATTGCTGTGAAGATTGTGTTCTAATGGAACTGTTTCTGAGAAGCTGGGGAAAAAGTGTAGACAGCGAGATCCCATTTTGCTTCCTCTAGATTTTTCTTCCAAGAAAGCTCAGGAGGAGGAGAGTGACGTGTTATGGACTGAGGTAGGTTTTCATGAGGATGGTTATTTGGGGTATCCTCATCACAGTCTTGGCTATAGACACTTTCAAATTTTATATGAAGCACTGTTATTCCAGAAACACGGATCTGACTTAACATGAAGAAGCAAAGTAAAAATGTCTTGAATTCACACTTAAGGAAGAGCAAGCTTTGTACAAGTTCGCTTTTCTTCATTACCCTCTGATAGCATAATGATGTATTGCTGTCTATACCCCAGTAAGGCAGCCTTACTTTTGCTCTGTGGCCTGTTTTACACTTTGCACACCACTTGCAATGGTATCATCCCAGTTTTATTTTTCCTTAACTGGAAATAAAGCAGCCTATTTTTAGCTTAGCAGATCTGTAAGCAAAATATAAGTCATAGCTCTGTTATTTCTCAGTTCCTGCCTCCATTATCCTAAACCTCTGACCAGCTGCAATTCACACAAAAGATCTCTTGTATGTTATCTTTCTGCATGTTTCATGGAAGCAAGTAGGCAGGAAGAAGAGGAATGCTATCTGCGCACCAGCTGAACATTATCCTTCTTTAGACACTGGACAAATTGTGTGCTAATTCTCCCTGTGGACAGTATTGAACAAAAAAATGTGCTCCATGAACTCCATGTTACTCTTAGTGAGTTTGATAATAAGAGCTGTTCAGAGATCAAAGCTGTACTCTACTGGGTTCTGCACACATTTAATCTCTGCTTCACATCTTTCATAAAACACAAATCAACAGAGGGTGAGAACAAGAGGAAGTAGAGATCAGTGAGTTGGGCAGTACCACAGGATGTGGCCTCCTATCAGTGCCCTTTCAGGCATCATCACTACAGAAAATGCTTAAAGGGGGGGCAAAACAATTTTATTCTGTTTTATAGATGGAAAATTTTTGGATAGTTAGCATTAGGGTACGCACCTACATCTGTCCTTTGCAGGATATTTTGTATGTTGAGAGGCTGTTTCCAGAAAAGCACATCAACTGGAGACATCACTTCAGGCATACCCTGAAGAAGCTGGTCAAGTGACTACCATCAAAGAGCTATGGACATCAACATGCAAAGTGAAAGGGCTATTTAGGGTGTGTAGATGATTAGAAGGAAACTGGTTGTCTGAAACTCTCTGAAAGAAACTGTGCTCCAAGAAAGAAAAGAAACTCAAGCAGGGATTAGAAGATTTCCTCAGTTTGATTTAAATTTACTGAATTACCTTCAAGGGAACAAAAAACTCCTTCAGGGTAGTACATAAAAGCCATCTGGTTTGGTTTGAAATGGTTAAAATGGTTTGATCTGGTTAAAAAACCATTTGGATGGTTTCTCTGGATTTGTACCTCTCCCCTGCTAATTATAGAATAATAAGTTTCTGTTCTCTTGAAGTCTGCATCTGTCTGAACTGGTGGCGTCATGCACATGATGATGTGACCTTTGGAGTTAGCACAGGAAGATTTGGAACCATCAGCAGTGATCACAGCTGAAGTTCTTCATCTCTGTTTCCTGCAGACAGAGCATTCGTATTAATAAAGGGAGAAAGGCTGGAACTTGTCACTTGACTGGGTCCCATTGCCAGAGCATAGCAGGAGTGTAGGCACGTGGTACCACCACCATGTCCAGGCACTTGGTGTTCTCCAAAACACCCTCTCTGGTGTTGTGATGGCTGATGATCTTCATCAAATGTGTGCAATAATTGGGCATAGTAGGTAAGATAAGATTGCCTCGAACACCCTAGTGCTTTTGAAAAAATTAAACTTAGAAGAGAAATTTAACCTACTTACTTTGGGAGTTATATGTTACCTTTGTGGGTTTTGCTCCTTTTTACATGCAAGCCAGAGTAATACCCCATTTCCTATCAGCAAGCAAGCCCAAACTAACAGAATTAACAGTGACGGGGAGACCTCATTGCAATCTGCAACTTCCTTGTGAGGGAAGAGAAGGGGAAAGGAGTGATCTCTTCTTTATGGTAACAGTGACAGGGCCGGAGGGAACGGCCTGAGGTTGCGTATGAGGAGGTTTAGTTCGGATATCAGGAAAAGGTTCTTCACCCTGGGGCACTGGAACAGGCTCCTCAGAGAAGTGGTCACAGCACCAATCTGACAGGGTTCAAGGGTTCAACACTCTCAGGTACAGGGTAGAATTCTTGCGGTGTCCTGTGCAGGGCGAGGAGATGGGCTTTGATGACCATTGTGAGTCCCTTTCAGCTCAGGGTATTCTGTAATTCCATGACACTAAATATAAGGTCAGCATGTTGTCAAAATGTGCTGCTATGTTTCTTTGGCAGTTGCCTGTGCTTGTGTCAGTGCAGAGAGACTGCAGAATCACAGCCTCAGCTTTACTCACCTTCCCCATTGTATTGTTGGTGAAGAAAAAAGAGAAACTTCAGCCCATGGCGTGAATATCCCTCCTACATCACCTTTATCTCCACAGCCGCATGTGTCAGATTGTTGGAAAATATGGAATATTTTTATAAATAATGTCATAACATCACAATTTGGATCCTCAATCTCAAGAGCCTATAACTATAAGAGCAACAAGATTGTCTTGAACTATCTTGCCCCCTAGGTTAGCCTGGTAGCCACTGGATTTCCACACCAATGTTTTCCACCAACAAAAATATCAGCAGAACCTGTACAATTGCCTTTCTGCCTGAGACTGAAAAACAATAAAAATATTCTTTTTTTTTCTTTTTTTTTTTTTTTTTTTTAATTCACAGCTCAAAGTTGACTTCTCATCTTGTTAAGGAAACAAATCACTAAACCAAACAAAAGCCAAAGGCATCTTACCTTTCTTCCCTAGGACAACTTGAGCATTGACTCCTCTTGGCCACTGGCTCCTCCAGAAGAGAAAACTGGCTCCGGGTGCTTACAATTCCTCTGGCTAATCATCTCCCTCTGGCATGGTATGTGCTATCACCTCCCCGGCCTTTCAAACCAGAGGGCTTGTTTCTTTCATTTTAGGTTACTTACCACAAGCATGAATCTAATGCATCTACAGTTTATGCTAAATAGAGATTGGAAAACTACGCTTGGAAAATCCTCAGTAATGTCTGCTGTACAGGAAACAATACTTCTGTGCAGTATATTGAAATAGGCATTCATAGAATAGGTAGGGTTGGAAGTGACCCCTGGAGATCATCCGGTTCAGTCTCCCAAGACAAAGGCACCTACAGGAGGTGACACAGAAACACATCCAGGTGGGACTGGAATGTCTCCAGAGAAGGAGACTCCCCAACCTCCCTGAGGCAGCCTGTTCCAGTGCTCTGCTGCCCTCATTGTAGAGAAATTTTACTTCATGTTGAGCTGGAATTTCCTGTGTTTTAATTTATGGCCTTTTGTCTTTGCTCTGTCACTGGGGACCAATGAAAAGAGTCTGGCACTCCTCTTGGCACCAGTTTTGAGATATTTATGTGCATGAATGAGATCAGCCTTCTCCAGACTAACCAGCTGCAGCTCCCACAGTCTCTCCTAATGAGGAAGATGCTCCAGACCCCTCATCATCTTTGTGTTCCTTCACTGGACCTTCTTCAGTCGCTCCTTGTCATTTTTGTCCTAAAGAGCTCAGAGCTGAACACAGCACTGCAGGTAGGGCCTCGCCAGGGCTGAGTATAAGTTGAGGCAGGATCACCTCCCTCAACCTCCTGGCCACACTCTTCCTGGTGCACCACAGGGTATCACTGGCCCTCCTTGCCACAAGGACACACTGCTGGCTCATGGTCAACTTGTCACCTTCCAAGACTCCCAGATACTTCTCTGCAGAGCCGCTCTCTAGGTCACCCCCCACACTGTGCTGGGACTTGGAGTTATTCCTCCCCACATGCAGAACCCTGCATTTACCTTTGTTAAACCTCATTAAGTTTCTTTTCATGCAACTCTCTGGCTTATCAAGGTCCCATGGAATGGCAGCAGAACTTTCAGATGTATCAGTGACTCCCCCCAGTTTTGCATCACCAGAAAACTTCCTTAGTATTGATCTTTGCTCATAGTACAACAATCCTTCATATTCCTGAAGTAAGATTGGTATTATCAAGGCTTTAACTGTACTCAGATTGGGTTCATTGACATGAAAGGAAGTATTTCTGTGAACACGAGTGGGAGTTAGATGAGGGTTAATTAAAGAACTCCCTAGACTTGTGTGAGCTTTTGCTTTCAGTAGTGACATAAAAAAGAAGATAAAAATTCAGAAACATAGTTTGGGTAGCCTTAAAGTTTTAGGTTCCTGAACAAAAATCTTCTCACGGGATTTCAGAACTACAGAAAAGCACTGTGCAAGCTGGGAAGATTTTTATGCTGACATAATGGTTACATTGGGAATAACGAGTAAAACAGAAGTTCCAAATGCTTGCAGATTCTACCAGAGGAACTAATTTCAACCGTAAGAGGAACCAAAACAGAGGGAACTGAAATACTTGGATTTCCTTAATTGCAACTGTTTCTAAATAATGACAAGCATGGAAATTTTCAGTAATTTTGTTAGAGGAGTAACCTGTGAATGGCAAAAGCAGTCTTCTCTTTAATGCACACAGCTGGCAAGAGAAGAGACAATCTGTGCAACACAAATCATGTCCATTCTACCTGCCTTAAAAATCCAGCCCCTTTTCCTTTGGTAAAGCTCTGGTTCAGGTTTCATTGTCTCACCTCTACATCTGATGCTTCCTCTTCCTGATTTCAACACATTTACTTTCTTTCCCTAGAAAATTGTTTAATACATTGCAGGAAAATGTATCTTTCTGACTTACGACCTCTATAATATTTTCATATTTTGCATCCCTCATCTACCTCTAGTGCATCAAATCTTTTACACGCTATTACACACTTCTATCAAAGCACACAATGCTTAGTGCTTGTGTTCAGCTACCAAGAAGATATGAGGTGACTCTCCAGCTGCTGGTGCTCTCCAATACTGCCCTACTGCTTCTTCCTCTTTTATCACATTCCTTTTGGAAATGAGAAGCCTTCTGTAAAGAGAGTCTACAGTCACTTCAAATTTCTGCTTAAGATTTCCTGATGCCTTCTGATAAACCTAATAGCTCACAGTGACTCTCCCCCTGTGTTGTGGTTACTCCCTTTACACTTATTCCAAACTCTCAAGCTCAGTTGGATGCTGCCTCTGGTTTTGCATCTGCTCATATTCTTATCACCAACTGAGGTTACAAGATCTGTGAGGTGAGAGCAGGGCTTTGTTTCCTACAGTTTCAGACACTCCATTACTGGATGAGCAGTTTAAGCCTTTCAGAGATGTGTGCACAAGATCTCAGCTTATATAAAGCCTGGGACATACATGGCTGAAATCCAGCTTCCTCATGTGTCCCGGAGACCGCTGAGACTGTATTTAGTTTTGAAAACGTCCCTGGTTTTCCTCTTCAGTAGGGAAAGAATGGTATGCTTCCTGGCCAGCTGCCTGGAGGAGGTGGGAACGGATCCCTGCCATGCCTTCTTCATGCAGTCACTCTTTGATATCCTTTGGCTCATTCTGTGAGAAAAAAAGTAGAGTACTTAAAAGGCCCAGGGACAAAAAGTGACAGTGCTGCATTACAATCCACTTGATTAGGCTGATATGTCTAATGTTTGGTTCCTTTCTATCCTCTGTCATCAGATGCAGTACAGCAGGGCTCATCACAGTGAGAATCTTTTCATTGCACCTTTTTATTCATGAAGAATTGTCACAGGGCAACCACGTGGAAAGTAAATAGTTGCATAGCTGTACACAGAATACAGGTGTGTACACCTGCTTTTCTTCCCAAAGCCAAACTGCAGTCCTTAATCTTGTCACCAAGGAAGACAGCTGTGCTGCAGAGTGTCACATCAGGAACAAAGAAATTAATTTTGTGGGATACAGAGGACTACATTTCTGGGTAGCTTCACTTTCTCCTTTTGTGGTGTTTTAAATCTTTTGAGGTGCATCTTTGTTGGGGGTTGGGTTGATTTCTTATAGAATTTTTTCCCAGAAGTTGCTAAGAAGCTAATGGCTGGGTGCTTTTCGGTACTTATGGGTACTCAGGGTCAAACAAAAGAAGCAGCTACCCAGAGACATTGATTTCACTTTGCTCGGGGCAATTTTCTGCTCTGGGGGGACGGCCAGGGCTGCTCGTCTCGGCGAGGCAGAGAGCTCTCACTTTTCCCTTCACCTCAGACTCCGTCGGACCATCGGTCTCTTCGTGTGTCCCCCGGGATTTTGGGAACCCGTTTCCTCCCTGCCCTGCACCCACGGTTTCTTCAGTTCTGCTCGAGGTCTCCCCACGCTGTTTCTACAGCCCCTGCCAGCCGGGACACTTTTTTCCAACAGCTCCAGCCACTGTGAACCCTCGGAATCATCTCACCCTTCTAGAGCTGCCGCTAGCCTATTTGCTTGTGACGGTACTGAGGGGGGTGGGGGGTTACCAGAGGAAAAACTGTGACTGATTTGTTGTTTTGGTCTTTTTTTTTTTTTCTTCTCTAGTTCTGTTTGTTGTCAATATTGTAGTTATTATTGTTAATTTACCTTGTTAGACTAACTAGTAAAGAACTGTTATTCCTACCCTCCTTATCGTTGCCTAAGACCTCTCCTTCAATTTTGGAATTATAACAAACCCCAAGGGAAGTTTCCCTTTTTTTGGTTCCTAGCAGACACCCCTGTCTTTCCAAACCAAGACAATCTTAAAGGTTGCCAGTAGATAAATATAGATGTAAATATCAAATTTTTCACCAGGTGAATGTTCTCATGTTCTCATGTAAAGCAAATTTCCTAATAAAAGAGGAGATTTTTAATTTAAGTATTCTCACTGTTATTTGTGGAAGACTCAGTGCAGCTGCATAGCAAACCACTGCTTATATATCATCATACATCAACAGTTTTCAAAGAAACAGTCCCTTGGAAGGTGCTCTCACATGATTTAGAAAGGAAATAACAAATACATACAATTAAATAAAAAATAATTGGATGGGTGTGTGCATGCTGCTTTGGTGTCATGATAATTTTAATTAGACAAGGACCAACAGCAGACCACACAACACTGCAAATTCATAGAGAAAAAAGTAGTTCTGTAGGTGTTTGTTGGAAATAGATTTTTCTATTTACCTTAATTCTGTCTGTGTGTGTGTCTGTGTGTGTGTGTGTGCACACATGCATAACACATAATCATAACCTGTAAAGGAGGAAGGAGTTAAGCAGAGAACAGAAAATAGCAGAAAAAGGCAGGAGGAGGGATGCAGCAAAGCATCACTTCAGATATGAAAAAGAGGTTCAAAAGCAAGAGAAGAAAGGCCAGCAAAAAGGAC
Source organism: Certhia americana (assembly GCA_018697195.1). Lineage (NCBI taxonomy): Eukaryota > Metazoa > Chordata > Aves > Passeriformes > Certhiidae > Certhia > Certhia americana. Next base: position 10,440,265 of record CM031860.1, read on the forward strand.
TTGGACATCAAGCAGCAAAGGCCACTTCTCAACAAACAGTGACAAATTGCTCGATCTCCTTCCTTTCCAAGTGGAAGAAACTGGTGGCAGGGGGCATTGGGGAGCAGGAGATACACCCTGTACAGATGTGACAGAGGTCACAAGATCTTAGTCCAGAGCACTTGCACATGCTGGTCACTGCACAGTGACACATCACTGACAATCAACAAAAAGAAAACTATTTGCTTTAGAGTTTAGTCCTGGAAAATGGTAACAACCATCCAGGGGCCCAAAGGCCTACAACAAAAGCAATGTCATTTCTCATTACTTGACTCTTTCATGGAGTAATTAATCTTTTCAGAAAGCTTCTAGGCAGGAAAGTCTTAGATTCATCTCCCCTTGTCCTTGCTGGAGAGATTTTCACTGGGCAAGGAGCCCAAGTGATCTGAAAGAGTGTGGCCCCTCAGAAATCACAGGCTGCTCAAGGTGACTGAAGGAGGCAGAAGCAAGCTCTTGCTATGCTGAATCCTGCCTGACCTCAGAGGAGGCTCTTTCTTTATAGTAGCCTCTTCTTCCTTTTCTGAGGCTTAAATTATAACGGTGTATTTCTTTCTTAGAAACATTTTAACACTGACATTATATGGCAATGTTAAAATTGGAATGTCATTTCAGGAAAACCTATAGCCAGCCATGAAAGAAAAATATAAACTACTACAAATAAAGAAGTCAACATGAAAAACTCCTTGGGAATAACACAGAAGTGCCTGTAAATAATGCAAATAAAGGTTTAATAGAAAATAGTCACAGAGAAAGTAACTATGAGAAAGCTGATAAGGAAAAAAATTGCAAGGCTGTATGTGTAAATACTGAGGAAGTACAAGGACCTTATGATGTGACATGCTTAGAAAATATTGATTCCAAGCACACCTCTATAGCAGTGAATTCGGTAACATCTATATTAAACCACTAAAGAGTTTCTCTCTTTACCAACATCTACCAGTAGCCACCTTTTCACACAAATAAGTTGCTTTCAGAAATCTAAATACTAATAAAAACAATATTATGTTACTTTCTGGAATTGGTGCAAATACCACTAATGCACAGTCTTTGGAAAAAAAAAAAAAAACAACCAAAATTTTGTTATGAAAATCTCCTTTTCTCTATCCTCAGTTTTACCTTTCATGTTTAGTAGAACTTCTGAAGATCCCTCTTTTCTCTTGTCTTCTGTCAAAAGACCAAGGAAATACTGCACGTAATTTTTCAAAAGACTTTATCAAAGAGTATTTCATGTAAATTCTTAGGGAAAAGTAGAGTCTTCTCTTTATTCCTGTAAACCTGGGTGCCTGGTAAAACATGGCTGAACACCTGGCCTGCAGTGAGTGCAATCTCTTTTCAGCACCAGTTATGTTTCCCAAGGCAGGTCGAGGGGCAGTGCTTGGGTGCAGCCCTTGGCTCCCAGGCACTCTTTGTGTGCTGGGCTCCACTGAGCAGGTGCATTTACTCCTCTGTGTCCCACTAGAACAGTCTGTAGCTGTGCTGCTTGTGTTCCACATAAAATAAAGCAGCATACATGGGACAGAATTCAGGAGTCACTGGCGTCAAAACCACCTTTTGTCATTTTGGTAGTTTGACGAGCCCCACAGAAGGGAGCTAGCTGGCTTTGAGACTTGTTAGACCAATTAGAAGGCATTTTGTCTTTGGGAAGAGTACATTTCAAGGCAAAACAAACCCGGGAAATCACTTTTTTATTCTGACATTTGGAGAGAGAAGACCTCCTCCCCTGGGCCTTGGGCTGAGCGGGATGTGGGGAGGGAGGAGAGGCCATGCAGGCCAAGGTAGAGCATGGCTGTGTTTGATAACATCTGCTGAAATGGAGCCCTGTTCTGCTGGCCTGGGCTGGGCTCTGCCACTACTTTAGCCCTCAGCCGATGGCTTTCTGGGCAGTGGGAGGAGGAGAAGCCAAGCCAGCATGGATGGGAATTTGCTGCAAGCCCACTTTAATAAGACTGAGGGGTGGAGAGAGAGAACAATATCTAACTTTACCCCCCAGCCTCCCAGCTGCAGAAGACCTGCATCGGCTGCCCTGCATGGGTTTGAAATCTGACTCCATAGACTGCTATGGGCCTGGCAAAGATCTTGGCACAGCTGCAGCACAGCTGCAAATGCAGCACCTGAGTGTCATAGCCAGCCACTGTCTTTGTTAACTCTTTTATTGCACAGAAGAGATCTCCAGAACTCATTCTCCCCCTGAATGAGAGACAAGGACAAAAAGGAAGAGGTGGAGAGACCAACATGAAGGTATTAAAGTCAACAAAGACTTAAACTATGGTGATTGATTTTAACATACTGAGCTATTTCCTTTAAACCATAAAGAAGTATGGGGAGATAAGAAGTTCATTTTTTAGTCCTGAGCAAAGGAATGCAGTGTTGAAGTGAGTGGTTGTGCTTCCATGAGAAGTTTGAACAGAGAAATGATGTGATAGACACTTTTTTTTCCCCGAGAGAAGAAGAGAATATCTGTTCCCTGAGATGAAGATGATTATAAGGATAGATAAAGAGAACCTTTACTTTGAACAGAAGATCTTTTAAAAATATTATTAAAAACCCCATGCATCGATATGGCCCAGAGGCACATCTGTAAAGAACTCATGGGAGGGGCTTCATAAGACAGATCTTCCAGGCGGCTGCTTTGTGAAGAATGAAACCACAAGAAAATTGTTTTCTTGTAAACAAATTTTCCATAGCAAATGAGAGGTGCTTCCCTCCCTAAGTGAACTGCAGAAAGACTATTTTAGAGGTGGAAAACTGACTGAAATTTCTGAGTGTTGTTTTCTGTACATTGTCAGTTGGAAAGAAAAGAAAATGTGGGGAGGGAAGAGGAGCGTTCTGAAAGTTTCATTCCGATTCTTATTTTTTCCTTTCTCATTTTAGTGTTAATTAATGAAGTTTTATCACTTTTAAGCTTAAGCCTGCTTTGTTCTTGATTGAGAAATTTCAAATTGGCAAACCAGAACTACAACACAAAATTAGTGTTTCTGCCTGGTTTTGAACTGAAACCATGACAGTCATCTTTTTAAGTCACCTAAAAAAGACCTCCAGAATTCCCTCTGCTGCATGATGCAGACTGAGGACTTCAGCAACAGTGACAAATAATCCCACTTTCATCTGTTTCCTTTAAAGATTGCATCAACTAATATTCCTTTGCATTTCCTTCTTGCAATTCAAGTCTTTGTTTTTCTTTTTCTTTTTTCCTTTTCTTTTGTTTTTTTTTGTTTTTGTTTGTTTGTTTGTTTGTTTGTTTGTTTGTTTTAAACCAACTGAGCTGGAGACAGGGTGACATTTAAAAACACAGCTGCAGATCAAAAGGCATTCAGCAGTAAAAGAAGATCAGTTGCACAAACCTAGTCGTGACACAAGTTGCTTAAGTGGAGCCCTTTTGACCAGTATTTTTTTATGCTCTCTAATTTTGCTTGTTGCCCAGGGCAGGCATCTTAATAGTACAGATCTAAGTACTTTAATATGATCCAATCCATGTCCTCCAAATTGTCCCCTGGAGCTATCCAGGAGGCTGTTAAGTGATATGATCTTCAAAAATGCATGGCAGCCTTGTACAAGACAGAAAGTTGGGGAGTATCAAGACTTGGGGAGAGTCTGAACATCCTCCCTGACTCAAAAAGAACAAGGCAGGTGGATGGAGAAGGGAAACTAAAGAATCTCCCAGATGAACACCTCTGTTATTTTGTGATTCTTTTTAGCTGAATCACTTCTACCCATTTTTTACTCACCACCGTAGCTGTTGGCCAGGTCTGGTAAACAAACCAGCGACTCCTTTGTACATATAAGTGGAGATTAGATGGCTGAAGCAAAATTTGAAAATATTGAATTAATTGCTCTGGATTAGAGGTTGGTAGAAGAAACTTGGATGCTCCAGGCCTGCCCTGCTCTCAGCAGCAAGGAATGCAGCAAGAATGAAGCACCAGCAAGTAGCTGAGAGGAGAATTAAACAGACTCTTCACTGTGCTTGGGATTTAGGTTTCCCCTAATATTACAGGGATTCTTTCTGCCAGACAAGGCCCTTGTGTGCCAGACTGGCTCTTCATAGCAGTTTCTATTGGTAGATCCAATACAGAAACATCCTGTGCTTCACAGTGGGCACAGCTATTATGGATTCAAAGCAAAAAAATGCTGGAGGAAAGTGAAACAAACTCACCCTAAATGAGATTAATAATATCCACTGCTGATACAATTGTTTTCTTACTGTAAACACAGCTTTCAAACTTAAAGGCCATCCTTTCTAAACCCTGAACCATATATCCTGAGAGCCACTGGACAGGTTTCTGTTCCTTGGAGTGCCTAGAGGAAAAGAAGGACATGGCTCTGTTAGACAGATCTCAGCTACATACACAGCTGGGGTCTAAGGCAGCTTTCCATTACTGACCTTCAGCTGCTTCCTTTCTCCTACAGACAGAGGGAGTCACCCAGCAGGCCCCTCTGACACTGCCTCTCTGCATTGGAACTGCATGAGCCCTCACCAAAAGCTCTCTCAGCTTAGGAAAGAGCTCAAATCAGTTTAATACCCCAGAAAATTAGCAGCAGGTGTGCAAAGAGATAATACTTTATAATGCATAGCCAAAACTATGGGGTTTGTAGGATTGGCAAAACAGGGTGGCTACATCCTGTGGATTCAATTATCTTTTCCCAACACATAAAACAGAGGAGTAGCCAAAGTAGGGACACTGTTTATGTTTTCATTCTGCAGTGGCACTCAGATTACACCTGTCACTAGTATTTGATAATGACTGCTGAATTGTGAAAATTGGAACTTTGAATATGTAATAGGTTGTATGGTATTATTTTGTTCTGTTGGGTTTTATTTTTGGTTTTGTTTGTTTGGTTTGTTTTGTTAAAAATTTCCTCAGAGTACTGAGCTGCTCTAATAAAAAAATCTCTTTTCCTCAAAGTATATAGTCCGGAGATTTTTATCATGGGAAAATACAGTTTGGAGGGGTGTTTTTTTGGGAATAGATTCACTCAGTGAGTCAAAATGGAACTCTGTGATGCAAGGATGCGAAATTGGGATGCTAGGGTAACATTACCCCCTGTGTCTTGTCTTGAGATTCTCTTCATCAAACACAGCACCTATGGAAAATGTAAGAATCTCAACTTTACTTTAATCTGCTCCCCACGTGTTCCATGTCATGTTCACTTGTGATGCCTGGGAAATGCTCAGCAGCAGGAGCCATTCTTAGAGTAAATTGGTCTTCAAGGACTGGAAGCAGTTAAAGCTACAGAAACAGGAAGGAACAAGTGAGACTCTCCCACAGAGACTAGAACCAAATAGTCTGCTGTCAAATCAAAGAATAAAGATGTTTATTTATGTAGCCTCAAGGATTTTTGTGGATGTCCAGCTTTTCTTTGTGGCATTAGCCATGGCTCAGGCAGACTGAATAGTAACAGCTAGAGCCTGAGCTCTGCCAAGAGCTCGAGATCACTTGTCATTGCAGGTCACTGCAGGTCCTCAGCAAAGAGCGCCAGGGCATGATCACGTGATAATGTCATGACATGATCATCACACGTACATGATCAGCCAGAACTATTACTTTGATCTGGATCAGGCCATGGTGGTTTTGGCAGATTAGCCAGAGTACACAGCCCAGAGTGATTTTTATGCTGGTTTTGTTTGAATAAACAATCTGATCTGACAGCATGCTAATACAACAGTGTAATACAACAGTATTACAAGTTACAATGCAAGTTAAACCTACTGCTTTTGAATGAATCTGAATCTTCAGGGTGAGTTTACACTGGATCACTGCTGTGTTTTTATGCCACCAGAAGCTCTCCAATCCAAATTTAGAAGTCTGAAAGTCGGACTTACTGTATAATCAATAGGTGGCCTCAGCTGAACTCATGAAAATGAATCTGCTCAATGTACTGCAATGTCACCTGGTACACTTCTATTAACTACACCAGTAGAGAAGTATGTTTCAATTGACAGCGGGAATTTCCTTAGCCCCACTCACTCTTGCTTCAGCAGTACACAGAATCCCAGTAGGAAAAAGGATGAGCATATGGCTAAGACTGTTACTGTTGTTCTTATAGTATTTAACTTCTGCCCCTGGGCTTGTATAAATGCAATTTGTGATGCACCTTCTCTTTTTCCCAGGAAGGACCACTGAAATGGAACATGTACACAGGCTAAAGCTAAAAGAGATCCAGTAGAAATATGGAACTCAAACTGAGAATGCATGTGTCAAGCACCAGGAAATATTCTACATAAACATCGTGCCTGAAAGGAAGATAAATATGCAACTGAGAGGCAATTTTGTAAGAGTTATGGGAGACAGCAATTCTGGGGCACGTTACTACAACTACTTCAAGAAAAGAAAAGAGTGTTCCATGTTATGAAGCAATAACGGGAAGGGTGGGTTGCTCCTGCTGTGAGTAATGCTTTCAGAGACAGCTTGGCAGAGCTGTCCAAGACAAGGAACTGCACATTAGTGATACAAGAAGTTTCTAAATCAGTGAAGTGCTGATCTAAAAATAATCCTGTTTTTTTCCCCTTCAGAAAATAGTCTCTGTATCCTTTCTGACTTTTTAACAGTCTTTTCAGTTTCAAAATATATTTATGCAAGGTGTTTGTCAAAGCTTGTTTACTTGCTTTCAATCCATGGAAATATTAGCTATTATTAAAATCAGGTCAACACTGATTTAATAGTCTCTCAGGGAAGTTTTATGTTTGATATTAATCTCCAACACTGTCTGGCAATAGTGGCCTTATCTAAGATCAGGGCCTGAGGTGAAAAAAGGAAAGCTCTTTTCTTTGGAGACATCTGGAGTGGAGCCTACCCCATCCTCTACAGAAAGCTTTGCAGTGATGCTGAGGAGAGATGAATGAAAAGGCCTAATGACACGTTAAGGAGAGACTATTTTTTTTGCTCATATAGTTTTGGCAGTTCTTCAGTTTAAATGAGACCAAACCACCACCTATGGCCAAACTGGAGACTTATTTTTGAAGAGTCCCTGGGACAAAGTGCTGCAATATTAGTATCTCTTCAAAAAGCCTAAAGTTACTGAATTGGTGCTTAAAATATTTCAAGTGAGAAAGACATTACACTCTGCATACCCTACTGATTAAATACACATTGACTACATGACAATAGACTTGGACAGAGGTGCATGGATAGTACAGCTACCTTTGTGGGTTTCTCCAACACAGGAAAAAAATATGAAGTAACTACATTTCATAAATTAAGCATTTATTGCAGTCATCTCCTTTGTTGTTCTTTTCCTGGTTTTGCTTAGCAAGATTCTATTGAGCCAACTGACTCCTGTTTGCATGTTGGCAATAATAACCTATTGCACACTAAGAAACTTGGTTTAATATTGCAAAGTTTATGACTGGAGAGGTTTCAACGCATTTTTCTTTCTCTCTTTAATATGGCATCACCTGCTACTACCAACTGATCTGTTGCTGTAAATAAAGAGAATCGGATCATTATCAACAGAAAGGTTAGACTGATTTTCTGCATTTCTCAAATTGTGTTTCAGTAATTTAAATTTGCCACTGGTCCCTGTTGTTGCCAGTCTTGCCACAGAAGAACAGTTTTTCTTAACAATATCATTGGCAGCAAGAATAGGAGTGTTTTTCCCTGTGTAGCAATGTTTCTATATAGGCTTCAATGGTCTGGCAGTAAAAGTCAGGATCCTGTAGAGAGGCAAATTTCTCAACAAAGAGACTCTAAAGACAGAGGAAATAGAGAAAAAAAATGGAAGAGTTCAGAAAAAAAAAAATCAAGAAATTATACACTACGCAGTCATGTCTAAAAGTTGTGTGTGAATCACCTTTGTAAATAGGCCTGTAGCAAGTCATGACCTCATACCTTCAGTCAGCTCATCTGTAGCTATGATGGAGGCAATCAGATAGGAAGTTTGGCCTGTGTAAAACATACACAAATGGGCTTCAATTTGCTTCAAATATATACAATTTCAATTTTTATTATACGTGGTCCTGCCTATTACTTCCAGTCCCTCAGAGCATTTGACTTCCCTCTTCCTTCTGTTCTCCCCGTTTTCCTTTTAGCTTTAGTTGAGTGTAGGGAACAATAAAATGGATAGTGGAATAAGTGAAACAGCAGTCCAAAGCAGTCCAAGCTGACTGTGCTTCAGCAGCTGAACTGCAGTTTGTTGAACTCCTGCTGAATTTCATGCAAGGGAATGCTGGAAGCACGTTTCCTTGCCAACGAAGGAATATTTTACATGAATCAGATTAAGTGCTTATGATACAAAGCAACCATTGTCACGCTTGGAAGCATCTTGCTTGTAATGCGTCTTGAAGGAAAATTGCTTGAGTCTGAGCTGGGAAGAACTCTATAAGCAAGGCTTTTACACATGCTTTATCTCAGTTATATCTTTGGGAATGCAGCTAAACATGGAAACATTTAAAATCAGAAAAAATATTCCTCTGTAATAGGATTCTTCAGTGGCTCTGACCATTTGTCTCTGATGAAGCAACATTTGGCAAACATTAAGGAAATGCCTCAGGCAAAAAGCTCCCTCTCTGGTAACCTTAATTTTCAAAGGGCAAAAGGAGACTCAGGGACTGCCAGAATTTGATATGTTCAGTGTCTCTTTTCCTCTTAGACTGCTATTGGCTTTTGAAGGTTATCTTAAAATGAAGATTCCCTTTTGGAGAAAGCCTTCCAATACTTCAGAGCTTTAAGTAAATGTATGGCAGGGCCTTCCTTTTGTGGACAGCACTAGCAGAAAGTAGAGATGCCATTGTAAGGGAACTTATTAAAACACTTCAATATGCAACACAGAAGACTGAGAATGACCCAGTTCAGGTGAATTATGCAGCATTTAATTCATTGTCTTTTCCCCACTGAATGGCAAAATAAATGCTGTCCTACTGTATAAGACTTCTAACACACATGTTGAAAGCCTGGTCCCATAGAAATTTTTGTCTGAAATGAGATTAAGATTCATAAGGCTCAAAAGCTGTTGTTATGAGTCAATGAATGCTACAAGTAGTTTTTCTCCATTGTTTTTTCATTTGACAGTTTTCCTTTCTAGGGATGACTTCTCACTGAGACAGCAGCCCCGACATTACTATCAAATTGTAAAATGAATGAGGACATAGTAGACCAACTAGGAAAGTGAAAGAGCTATTTTGCTAAGCAGAAAGAAAAAAAATAAATCTTAGACTGTTTCCATTTTGAGATTGCAATAAGGGTTACTTAATTCATCTTTGAAAAACACTAAAGTATTGGTACTAAACTAACATCTTTAGTATGCAGCAAATTTCCTTGAGAAATGAAAATTTTTTCCAAAGTATCATAATTCTTCTTCTCTAACTTTTTCTTCAGACAGCAAGCCAACAAGCTACATTGCAGTAATTGGAAAAGAAGAAATCCAAATATTCCACTTTTGCACCCTGAAGAAATGGAAGCCAAAAGAGTGTGTTTTTACTTTACTTAATTCTTCAAACTTCATCCTATGGGAGAGTTTGCCATGAAAATGCAACACAGTAAAGGCTGCAAGATGGTAACCCATAGTTCAGGAAAAATAGGAAAGGTAATGTCATTTACTTCAGACTACCAAAACGTTGTTGGGGTTGTTTGGGGTTTGTTTGTTATGTTTGAATTTTATTTTTTTAAAAAAATCTCTTGTGCTGTGATAGTGAGTTCTTCATTACTAAATTGAATTTGCCTCAAACACATTAAAACAAGTAAGAAAGGTTGGGGGTGACAAGAGACAGGCATTTGATCAATCAGGCTGAGTGAAGGCAACTATTAACCAGTAGTCAAACAATTTTGCTACTTTTACTAATTTCAGTGGCATATTGTCGCAATTAGTTTCAGCTTTTATCATCTGCAAGGTAGGCTGGACACTCCATCTCCATTCTGGCCTGTACAGAATAAACTAACAGATTATATATCAAATTGCATAAGTATGAGCCAAGAGCCTTGTGCAAACCTGCCGTAATGTTGGTTTCTTGGAGGAGTTTAGAGAATGGTGTTTGATTTTGCAGATGCGTTGGAATCAGCTGGGCTGATAAAACCAGCCAAGGGTCTAGCTGTATGTATGAACAATAGATCCGACTTTGACTTCAGGGAGGGCAGATGTCTCCTTACTCATTCTCACAAGGACTAAAGTTTGCATTATAGTTCTAATAATAGAAGTAAAATGGAAGATATCATCAGTACTCTTGAGAATAACAGTTCTATTCACATATTGCTTCAAGTTAATTTCTGAGATAATTCTAGCTGAAGATGTTCAGCCTACAGTAGGCATTAATTTAATCCATTAGATTTGTTCATTACCTGCTATCTTGGGATGTTCTTATATTCAGACTGACCAGCATGAAACGTAACACACACTGTTAGCAGAATAGCTGCTTTCAACAGTGACTTCAGTGAAGTGAAAACACATGCTAACTGAATTCCAATGCATACAGGAAAATATGCCAGCAATTGCAGCAAAAACCCCACTACAGTAACTGCTACTGGCATCCTGAAATGGCTGGGAATATAAAGAAAAATTATAGATGCCACCCCTGAAGAGAAAGCCTATGGAAAATTCCACCTAGCTCCACAATATTTTACATCAAAATTTGACATCAAAATATTTTAAATCATAATTTTACGTTAAAAGCACACAAAAATATCAGGGAAATATCACCAGGTACTTCATGTTACCATTTTTTCTCACGGGTGTTAAGAAAAACACTCATAAAGCTCAGGTGATCCATCTGAGGAAAGCTCAGAGAGCCTCGGGATTACATAAAATTATTTTTCTGTTTTCCTCTGTTTATCAGCCGTTTTTCACTGACACGAGAATGTAAATTTTTGTTTCCCCAGTCAGAGAGTTTGAAGAATAGGTCGTGAGGCTCTTCTGATGTTTTCTCTTCATTCTGTTTATTATTTCTTATCATTACATTCTGTTCCTGACCTGCAGAGCTCTTTCTTGCAGGTCAGTTCAAGGCACAAACCTCAAAGAACACCGAATGCTCCCACACTCAGGGTGGTGTGGATATTTACTCTACAATCTATGTAATCAGTATTTATAATACTACTCCAATAACTATTATTTTTGTTAGAAGGTTAGACTCTATTCTAAGCCAACTATAATGTGCCACCTCACTGCAGAAGATGGAGTCAGATGAGGAAAAAGGAAGAAACCCAAAAGCCATGTGCTTCCTCCATCTTGCCTTCACCTGCTTACCATCCTAAAAACCCCATATCTAAAATTCTCACCCTGTGATAAAACTACACACTATACTACTATTTAATACACATTCTTGAAAATTCTGCTTCATTTCAGAGCCTAAAAGCCCTTTTTCCATGAGCAAAGGTTAAAAACACTCTTTATCAGAAATTCTAAAATCTCTTAAACATGCAAAGAAATATCTCTCACAATTCCAGACTCTGACAAGAGTGAACTCTGCTCTGAAGGATGGGTGAGCCTTCAGGTCACGTGGGTACTATGGGGAAACTTTGAGGCAAAGGGATAAACTGGCACTAAATTGTATCTCTGATTGTCATATTCCACCCTAAACTGAAAATTTTATAAACAATTCTAAAAGAACTCCAATCTATGCTAGAAAAAGCAGCACATGGCAAAAGAAGTTTGCCCATAAATAAATCTCCTAGCCTTTACTTAAAGCTCAGAAACTTGGTTCACCTGATCACCACCAGCAAGTTTGCTGGTGATTGTGACAGCCAAGATTCCAAGATTTATTTATTGATTTCTTTCAGGTCATTTGTGTTGAAACTTCCAAATTATTGGTGCCAGTTTTTAAACATTTTTGTCAAGCTTTATAGAAGTAGCTACAAATTACTGGTTTATTCTCACAAGCACTATCAGAACAGGAGCAGTAATTGCCAGTACTGATTATCAGAAAGAAAGAGTAGAAACATAGAACCCTAGACTCAGGGCAAGACTCAGGGCATAACACTGGAAAAGAAAAAAAAAAAAGAAAAAAAAAAAAAAAAGAAAAAAAAGAAAAAGAAGTGATTTTATTATCTGCTTTGAAAATGTAAATCTAAAGCAGCTGGAGATGTAATAATTCTCTCATCTTTGGTACCTGAAAATGGAGTTAGCTTTTAGCTTTTCTGTTAAAAGATGGAAAAATCCAACATACTATATTTCAGCCCTGTTTTGAAAGCACAGACATTTAACCTGTGCTGATTTATTCTGCTAACCCTTTCCTTGTGGGCTTTTGCTCAGCAGTTGCACTTGAGTGCAAAAGTGCTTATTATATTCTATCACATTTCTCCTGCTTGTATTAGAGTGTTTTTACTCAAATACAGCAACATCTATTGTCCTTTTAATCAGAGACATTTGCACGGCATGACCCACTTAGGCCTGCAGCTAATACTGTTAAGTATTTTATTTTTTCAGTTCCCTAGGGTAAGCAGTTACAGAAGGGCAGGGCCACCTTTACCCCAAAACACTTGGTATGGTACTGCAGAATCACCATCCCTCAAGACGCTGAGGTGAAGAAAGCAGTAGTAAACATGTAACATGAAACTGCTCAAAACTGAGTGAAGAAAAGTTAAGAAAACATTTCTATCTGTCCCCTCCCTGTCCCTTGGATTACTGCTAAAGCTTAGAGTTCTAGGGCTTTACAATCAGTCGTGCTTTACAGGGTGCACCAACATTTTAACACATCCCCAGTCTTGCCAAGGGAATGCCATCTAAGGCTAAATATCTCTTAGATTTCTTTAAGATATGTATGAAGAGTGAGACAGTGAAAGAGTGAAATAATTTCCAAAAAGGATTCCATTTCATTTGTTGAACCAACATAAAATAGCCAAAGACATATCATGTCACTTAAGTAATTCCAAATCCTATTCCCAGAAATGTTGTCACTTGATTGCAAGACACTGCTCAGCTTTGTCAGATATTGGCTACCTTAATGCAATCATGAAAATCTATCAGCAGGACAAAGTAAACGTACCAATACTCCATCATAGAGCTGCCAGGCCATTCACTGCTGTGCTTTCTTAGTTTCGGGTACTTTGGATACACCAAAACTTCCTGAAAAGGTGATTCTGGCCAACACTAAGAACCAAGATGATACAAGGGACGGCTTCTTGGTGCACAAATTCACTTTTCTTATAAATCACTTCCTCTGGCAAGCCAGTAGAGCTGTTTGACTCCCACTTACTGTTCCTGATCTCTGCTAGATTGCATTTGCTGCCTCTGCTTCAGAGGAAAGTGCCTGGAAACTTTCCCTGTCTTTTTACAAGCTGATCTAAGAGGAGATACTGCTCCTCTGTGCAAACCTTCCCTCTCTTATTCTGTGATAAGTTTCAAACAGGAACTCCTAGAGAAACAGCTTAGACATGTTCTACAGTACCCCAAGCAAATTATAATAGATAGCCTATTTAAATTAATGTTAATTTGTGTGAACTTAGAGACTTTTGAAAAAGTTCTTTTGGTATCAGTTATGCAATAAAATGAAACACTGCTATTAGTCAATTAAGAAAGCAAACCCATTGCATAGTTTCTAATTATATTCTATTTAAACTGATCACGATGACAAAATCAGAGGGGCAGTTTCTATCTAATCAAGTAAATAAAAACTCCACTCCCTGAATACAGGAAACCAGTGTTTTGTCTAGCAAAATATGTAAAAAATAGACCCAAACTTTAGACCATATTGACTCACATCCATGTTTGTATATCTGTTGGGGTTTGCCCTGCAGAGGAGGGTAGAGACTTTAGCCTTAAGCCATGGGTCAGCTCTCCATCAGGGTGAGTTAAGACCCACCACTGAATACATCATTTGGTATATGGAAATTGTTTCTAGAAAGTTCTCAGTTCTCATTATTATTATTGGTTGTATTTTGCCGCAGTATTTTCCATATTCCTAATCACCTTCCCCCATTGGACAGTCCCTACAAATCCCTGCCTTAACCCCGTCCCTCGTACGTACATAAAACTGCTGTCACCCTGGACCCCACTCTCTTTTTTGGTCTGATCCCTGTACTGTGCATGGCGTCTGGTTTGTTATTTTCCCCTCATTAAAAATTCTGTTTCCAGATGACCGAATCAGCGTGTCTCTCTCACAAAGTCACCGAAGGTGGGTGACCCCAAGGAAGTTGCCAGTTACATTATCCGGGCTAGAACTGAACTCTTCATGCATCCACTTTTCTGTAGTGATTTCAGAAAGTATTTCCAAGAGTAGTGAAATCCTTACTTTGTACATGTAGCTTTATTTTTTTTTTACTATGAAGGGCAGGAGAAATGTTTTCAAGTGACTAAATATTTCCTGTGGAACAGCACAAATTGCAAAAGTCTTCCAGAGTTTTCCGAGGGAAGAAATAAGTGGGTCAGTATTCATACTTTTCTGAAATTATGATTTTCTGAAAAACCTGTAGAACAATTGCTCTGTATAAAAGGGACAGCATAAGGCAGGCTGCAATTACATAGAAATCATGAAAGAGAAAAACATTGTCAAGATTTTGGTGTCTGACAGCTATCATTCAAAAGCATTAAATGAGCATCACTTTGAGAAAGCAGGAGGAACATGTCCTACAGGAAGCTTATGCCGGAGTAGCAATATATTTACTTTGCATTGTTAAAACCCCATCCAGGGACTCCTAGTTGAAGGCAGCATTGCAAAGAAGTGCTTGGGGAATTCATCTGCAACACTGGCAATTCTATACTTGCTAAAGAGTACAAATACCTGAAAGCACAGAAGTTATTAAGCAAGATAAGGGTGACAGCAGGAAAGGAACTCAAAGTTTGTTGAGAAATATGTGCTACCAGTATCTGCTCTCAAACCAGTGGTCTAGCAGCTGATCATGGAATTTCATTGCATAGAAATTTAAAACCAGTCATCTGGAAAGACTAGGGGGAAAAATTTAATGCATTATTTGTGGTAGGGTAAAGATAATAAGAAATTTGTACAATGATGAACAGTTTCTGTGTCAGCATTTAGACAGAAGAAATCTTTCAATTTTACATGTTATCAAAAAGTACATGAAGATATTGCTACTATGCTAAAAAAAGAATTTATGAGGAATAAAAAACTAATTTATTTTTAAAAAAATCCAAATAAACCCAAACCTTTTATAGCTGCATTGAGTAAATATTGTGCAAGTTCTGAGCTGCGATTCACAGGGAGTGAATAGATCCCTTCCCAAGGCAAGGGAGCTGGACTCCATAACCTTTAAAGGTCCCTTTCAACACAAACTATTCTCTCAGTGTAAGATAAGCAACAATTTTTTTTTTTCCTATACAGGGATATTTTAAAAGCTTTCAAATATACTTGCAGCTAAGTTTTTTTTTTTAATTATTTTTTCAGCATTTTGGGTTTTTTTTCTTTTTCAAGTATGGAGATATATTTCCTAAAATCTTTCCAGCCAGCTGTCTGTACATTATCCGAAGTTGTCTCTATGTATCTTATTGCTCTGGCTCTGTAGCCTACGGCTTTACAACAGTTTCAAAGGTAGCAGAAATAAGTGTTGTGGAAAACCTCAGATAATTAACGGAAAAGAAAAGAAAATCCATTTCAAAAGGTCCCCTTGCACATCAAACAACAACAGCAGTAAATGCAGTGGTAAAAGCACTGCAGTCAGTATTACTGGACAATTTCTCCTGCTGACTCTGAAAATTATGTTACTATTTCTGCACTGGAAAGTCCAAAAATTGCTGGATTTGAGCTGTCTTTGTTTTTTTGGTTTTTTGTGGGGTTTTTTTGTGGGTTTTTTTTTTTGTTTTTTTTGGTTTTTTGAACAGTCTGAACAAGCTAACCTGTATTTTAAAAGATCCTACAAATCTTGGCATTTTGTTGTACCCATACTATTGCCTCTTAAGTTTTTCCTCTGACCTATGAATTATCAGCATCTTTCCTTGAGCTTAGTTGTCAGTGCAATAACATCCTAAACAATCTGTCTAAATTTTTTAGTTGTCAGTGCAATAACATCCTAAACAATCTGTCTAAATTTTCTCCCTACTGCTCCTGAATTTATGAAGCTTATTTTATTCAAGAAATAGGCTAACATGAACAAGAATGATACTGCAATGTAAGTGCTTATGCCCAAAGCTGTAGTTAATACTTCCCTCTTCTTTCCCCCTGCAGGCATGCTGCTGCTAACCAGTATATCAAATGCTAAACTTCACACCTCCTTCTTTTCTTGACTAGACTCGACTTTACATTTCCCCAGGCATCTGCAATTAGATTTCCAGACACACACCAAGTTACCGTTCCTAATTCACTCTCTTTGAGTCAGGTGGTGTTTCAAAAGCAAGATAGAAAGTCTCCAGCCAGTAGGTGTTCTCCCAGAATGTTTCCACACCACAAAACCCAGGCCTCTGCAAGATGCTACGTTAATATAATTCTTTTGAAATTGTACATTTGAGCCTCCCAGCTCCAAGAAGCTCTGGTTGTTTTTGCTGTACTTCCCCTGGCCAGTAGCAGACAGGTTATTTAAGCAAACACTCTTCCCTTAGTCTGTGCCAAGAGCTGTAGGCAACAAAAGCATGGGATCACAAGCAGCCTGTTGTGTTCCAGACAGATTTTATTTTCCTCCTTCAAGAGTCACAAACAATACTGGACCTCATTTACTCATTAAAATATTCCAGCAGGGCTATTGTGTATGCCTGTTTCTGGTTAAACATACTTCCTTCTAGGAAGGATACAATGAAATGGCAATAGTCTTACAAGAAAAAGGGTTACCTTGATCCCAAAGCAGGTCAAAGCCCAAGCACTAGGCACAGTAACTAAGAGACCCAGAAATTCAACCGTGGGCTCACACTGTACTCTGCATCTGGAATTACAGTATTAACAGGAATGACAAACAATGGATTTTTTTTAAAAGGAAGGTGGGTTTTATTGGACACTGTGTTTTTTATTGAAAAGAAGAATATAATTAAAATTTGGAAGGTTCTAGGCTGTGGATTTGAACAGAGAGAGATGTTGAGAAGTACAGAATCTTAAAATTCCCAGTTACTATCTCATATGTTCATGCCCAAGAAACCAAAACCAGGAAAAGATATTGATACAAAAATAATCGTCTGATTTTCAGAGGTTATACAAACATGGACAGCCTTTTTTATACTTGGAGATTTAAAGAGAACTTATTGGCTGAAATTGAATAAAACTAGATATCAGCACAGAAATTAGGTACACTTGTAACTATCAAACAGCATTAGGTCTTTGAGGACACCCTTGCTCTGTACTCCCAAAAAAAGCAGAGTTCAGAAGAAATGATGCCTCAGTCACAGGGTAACCAAATGCTTTCACACAATTTCTTTGATCCAATCAGCTGCAAGTTAGAAAGGTCTTGTAGCATCTAGTTAAAAAGGTTTTGGAGAGGGATGTTTCTGGTCCATTATTCTGCTATTTATATTTGAAGTCAAAAGGAGCAGAAAAAAATTCTTCTCTAGCTTGTTTTGAAAGACCTGCCTTCGTAATAGTGACAGTGAATTTTTTACAGAAAACATGTTCATGGTCAATGGCATTTCTCCATAACAATATTCATCCAGTAGAGAGAACAGGTGAGGCCACATACGAGCTGAGCACACAGAAAGGGTTGAGGTAGGCCTGTCTTTACTTATGTTCATTTATAAATCCTAGACTTAAGTCATTCCCAAGTCCTCAGTATTTCTCTGGATATTCAAGGAGGTTGACCATGAGCGACAGAGATGCAAAGAATTCTACTTTTAGTTTCTTAGTTGTTATAATGTCTCTTCAGGTGCACTGCATTAATATGCTCCATTGCATGGACCTCCCTGTTCTTGACTGTCATGTCACTAATTGGAATTTAGGGTACTTATCACCTTGAAATACCTGGTTTTTTTTGTAACATCAATTCTCCTAATTATTCTGTCTGAAAGACTACACACAATCTATGTCACCTCAGAATTACACTCTAAAAACTTCAGCTAAATGTTCTATTAAATAATGCTGCTTCTGGGCATACTCCACATTAAGAAACACAAAGAGATGGGACTCTGCAATACATTTCACAAAGACATACTTCAGGGAGGATTTCCCACATGAAAATTTACTGTCCAGTTCTCTGTCCACTTGCATCCCCTGACTGCTGCTGTTTTACACTCCAGTGTCCTGTGGACTGAATTCCAACTATATAATGTTCAGTTTTTTTGCTGCAAACTGTGACAAGTCCTTTGACTCTCTCCTTTAACTGTCAAGCTATGCTTCATGCACATTCTCATTTATTTTTAGAAATAGAAGGAAAAAAATCTATCTGAAAAATTATTCTGAAAGCTAGGTAAGAAATACCAGAAGTTTCCTGGGATGGACAAAAAAATCTTACAATATACACAAGATAGAGTTAGTGATCCATCTTCACATTTTGATTTTGAAGTTTTAAGCAATAAAACTTATTTATAAAACTAGTATGGTTCAAACTATTCTATTACTTGCTATTGAGTTCAGGCAAACTTAACAGATAGGTATATATCAAACTGACATCATATTGTAGGACTTTCTTCCCTGCCTGTTTTTTAACAGTCCCCAATTCATCTTTTTCCCTTCCTCTCATTTGTAATCCTGAAATGTCATTTTCATTTGCTTTTGAGTTGCATTGAGAATTATTTAAACCTCATCTTACCTTCTATCTGCCTTTAACTTTCACAGCTAATTTTCACTTCTGTGTGCCTAAAAGCACATTCTTCTCTCATGATCCCAGGAAAGCCTCCTGCTATCCCATCTGCCACTGAAGGCACTCAGCTGTGCAAGATACCAACAGCACCTACAAGTACACTGAGAAACTGCTGTAGTCACAAAGTTGTTCCTCATGAGCCTGTGCTAGGCAATTTTTCCCTAAATTTGCTCCCTTTGTCAGTTAGTTATCCTAAAGGTCCTTTGCAAGCTAAATTTTTCTATGACTACTCACAGGGTCTACTGGAGAAACAAATTTTCTTTCTTACTCTATGTCGTGGTTTGAATGACAGGTGTCTGCTAAGGAAGGCAGGACCCTCCCTTGGAATGGAAAATTTAAACCCCCTCCCTCTGAATTATTATAACTTTGAATTTAAGGGGCTCTCAGGAGAAGATATGAGAATAGGAATAACAGTTCTTCATTAGGGGAGCTAAAATTAACAATAAAACAAAAAACACATGCAGTAAGAAAAACAGATAAACAAACAAACCCCACTGACAGAGTCAGGATCCAACCTGACACCCTGTGGGTCAGGGTGTTGGTGGCAGTGCCATCCCATGGTGGCTGCAGTCCCAGTGGCAGATGTGGCTCTGCTGAAGTGATGCTCCTGTAGAAAGAGTGGAGTTCTTTTGCTGAAAGCCCAGAAGTGATAGATGGGCCTGGTCTTCCTCTGGGAATCCTTCCCTCTGGGAAGAGGAAAAGGCTGCCTTGGTGTTCCAACTCCCAGATTTTTATCCAGGTAGGAATACTTGGCTCCTCCCTCTGGATGGAGCATTTCCCAGTGGGATGATGTAATTCTATCAGTGACACTCAATGGCCCATTAGCAGAAGATCTCTCCCTGGAGGGAGGCTGGGTTGTGGAAGAGATAAGAAAACTGCCCCAGCAGGTTTATTGACAGTTGGCCATGGACAGACAATTACACCCCCCCACATACACACCAGTTTCATCAGATGATTAATATAGATAGAACATAGAATATCAGATAGAATTCAGTTTTGGTTACATCTTTGCACTGCAACCCATGACACCATGAATTAAGAAAAAACACTCTGTTGCAACACAGAAGATCTACTGGGAAGAGGCACTTTAGTAAGAAGAATTTTTCTGTGAAGAAACACAGAATTACAATTAATATTTAAAATAAATATTGGATGAAAAGCTAGTGACCCAAGAGTCTATGAAGAAAAATACATTGAAATGGAAATTGCTACAGAACTAAGAGAAAACTAAGTAGAAAGAACTAAGTCTGTTTAAGGACAGGGTTGTAGGTGTAGGGGAGTAATGTGTCTGGGTTTTAATGCTTTTGTTCTGCTGCAGCTGCACAGGCAAGCAGAGCAAGGATAATCACATTGTCAGTCCTGGACACCTGGTTTAGGGGTGACTGTGACTCTTAATTTTCACCCTGCCAGATTCCTACATAGTGCAAGGATACCACTGCAGAGGGGTAAGGACACAGATGAATTCTCACCTTGGGTTTTAATAGACAGAATTTATGAGGACAGTTCCCTGTGGAAAAGACTATGGAGCAATGATACTTCAGCCTGCCTTCACAAGCTAAAAGGAGTGATGCAGCTGTGCCAGCTTCCCAGACAGATAAAGTGAGCCCAGGGAGAGCTATGAAATAATCGTGTCTGGTGTGTGAGTCAGTTCACTTAGTGCAGGACCCACGCTGGTGCCTCACAGCTGCATTCCCGAGCCTTCCCTGCCTATCTGTCAAAGGTAATAGGCACACCCTTTCCACAACAGCCAGAACACTACTGCCCAGGACACCCCTCCTCCTTCATCCCTTTTCAACCCTATTTTCAGGCAGATAAAAAGGAAAGCATAGCAATTTCATATTAGGACTAAATGTATCAAATTTACGAGATGCTCTTCTCATTATTCGCCCATTCCATTTTGCTTTCAGGTAACAAAATTCCAAATCATTCCTACTACCTCACTAGTCAAAAATAGTTTTTTCTGGTGGTCATCCAAATTATCTTCATTGTTATATGTAATCTATAAAAAGGAGAAATGTAGTCCCTACTTTAAAAATTATATGATCTAATAATGGGATTGTTATTTATCAGCATTAGGTGAATTTCTGGTGACAAAGCAGATGGAAAGTGTGCACTGAGATATCCACTAAAACTACTGCTGGAGCATAGAGAATGGAGTCTTGTCCTCTGGTCACTCCTATGTAACCTGGTACTGTCCTACATCCTTCCCCTTCTTCATCTGATGCTGCAACTTGAGCCAGAAAAGACCATGGCCCTCCCAAGGTTCTGCTACTTCAGGGTAAGGAGCCTCTCTTCAGATTTCCTGCCTACCAGCTAGCCCCGCACAGTCCAAAAGTCTGTATTTGCACAGACAAGTTATTCCTGTAGATTCAATTTTACACAAAAACAAGAGCAGTAACCCATTTTCCTGTGATTTTCAGGAAGTAACTTAGGAAAAACCAGATGGGAGAACTTTCAGGTGAAGAGAAAGGGGACATCCTGCATTTGCAAGATGAAAAATTATTGTTACCTGCACTCAGTTCCTTCTGTTGGTGGGAAGGCTTCATGTTCTTAAAAAAAATCATAGCTTAAGTGAAACCAGAGTAGCACAAAAGACACTTTCCAGTTCTGTGAGTGCAAACAGCAAGGTCCTTTCTGTAACAGAGGAACATGCAAGAAACTTAGCCCATCACAGCTGATATATAAAAGCTACAAACACAGGCCTAAGCTCATAGTTCTCAATCAAAAAGGAAATTAATTAATTGTGTGAAGCTGAGAAGAAGCCAGACACATGGCTTATAAGACAGAGGGTTTTTGGCATCCTATATAAGGAAAGCAAGAATTGTTGTTATGTATATTTAAAGAACTTTTTCTATAAAAGGGTCTGAATTACAAGTCTGATGTGGAGCATCTGAGGGAGCTGGGCTTGTTCTGTCTACAGAAAAGGAGGCTCAGGGGAGACCTTATCACTCTCTACAGCTCCCTGAAAGGAGATTGTGGCCAGGTGGAGGTTGGTCTCTTCTCCCAGCTAATAAGCAAAAGTAGTGGAAACTTCTTCAAATTGCACCAGGGAAGATTTAGATTAGATGTTAGGAAATTTTTTTCACTTAAAAGGTGTTCAAGCATTGGAAGTGGGAAGGAACAGGCTGCCCAGGGAAGTGGTTAAATCATCATCCCTGTAGGTATTTAAAAGATGTGTCAATGTGGCATTTGGGGACCTGGTTTAGTGATGGATTTGGCAGTGTTGGATTAATGGTCGGAATTGATTCTTTAAAAATCTTTTCCAACCTAAATGATTCTATGAAACTCTAGTCCAGACCTAATGGTGACTTATGATCATAACAGCAAGATTTAGAGAAGTCAGTAAAGCTGAACAGAAGCTGCCTGTTACTCCTTTCTAGTGCGTAATAAACACACAAATTCTTATCACAATAGGACTGTAAGGTCTAGCAAACTTTTATTCAGGAATAGTATTCAGGAGTATTCAGGTTTAGACAGAGTGCTTGAGGAGGAGGATGGACTAGGTGACCTCTAGTGTCTCTTTCAATCTACATTTCTATGATTTTCTGTAATCTCCTGGAAAGGTTCTCTAAAGGGCTTTAAATTTGCATAGGCTAAAAAGATAATTATTTTTAATGAGAACCATGATTTTAGTCTCACGGTGCAACTTCAAGGGTGCTGCATAATGCTAAGCATATTATTCAGTCCCTGTGGAGCTTTTTCAAGATCAAAAATGCCGTAACCATTCCCTACCTAAAGTTCCATCTGAATGGCAATTCAGATTCTGAGTCACTAATGACATTGACAGCTTTTTTCACCCTTTTCTTCTCTATTAAAACCAACAACAAAAAAATGGCTTCCTTTTTATATTAGTGCTTTACTGTTGCTTGATATTGTTGATTTTTTAACTGTATTTTCATTGTACCTAGAAAACCCCCTAATGTTTCTACATATTTGCACAGGTAGGGAGTTTGACCTTTCATAGGGATTTTGCCTTAATTAAAAACATGTGAAAAGTGAATTTTTCTACTTTTAAAAGTAATTGGATTAATGCAAACTTTTTCAGTGCCTATTTCAAACCATCATAAATGGTCTGACATTAAATGAGGTTAAAAAGTCTCCAATAAACTACCACTATTGTTATTAAATTTAATTAAGATAGAACAGCAGGCAGTATAAATGGGAGAGTGTTGCACAAAAATGGCAGCACAGAAAAATGATTCTGATGTTGTCATTAAAGCTAATTGGAAGCAAGGGTTTCTAAATGACAGTATAATTAAGAGGCTAATGAATACCAGATTAAGATTGTTATTAACAATGAAATTTGCAAACATACATGGAAAACTAGTTAGGGATATAACACCATTAGGGATATTACAAGGTAAAACTCAGCAAATTATACAGCACTTTGTTTGATGATGGTACAGAGATCCAGACATGTAGCAGCAATTAAACCTTTTGCTCTCTCACCCTACTCTTCTCCAAATTAAGTTATAATTATCACAGATTAGCTATTAAATGTGTGTTTTGAGAAATTATGCCATGATAAAACTGTGCTTAGAGCTCATGGAAGTAGTATTGTTTGATAAGGCAATGACCAAAGTCATAAGAAGGCCAGCAGTTACATGCAGCCTATGGCCTGAGGCTAAAAACAAGCCACTGCTGGGATTCACTGCTGTAAAAATACTCCACACATTGAGGAGCAATGGCTCTGCTAAATAAGGCTAATGTGGTTTTATGCATAAATGAAATTATTTCTACTTTTAATAGAAGCATTTGAGCCGGCTTCTTTACCATGAACCCCTGCTAAACAGCAGATGGAACAGTGCTGGCTCAGATCTAGGATCTTCGTGTGTCAGTTTGTCACCATTTAAGTGCTTGTAGTGAGACCTCAAGGACAGGGTAGGAATGATGAGGTGAGATGGACAATATAATAAACAACAGAAAAGGTGACAAAGGGAACAAATTACAGAAGAGCCTGATAGTCGTTTAAGATTTCTTGTTCCAAAAGATCTCAGCTGTGTTTGCAGTACTGTAAGGATCCTGGTATTGCTGGCTTGAGACAGTATTGTTAGTATAGGGTTAAATGTTTTAAAATCATGTAGAAAGTAAGTAGAAAGAATTCATCCCAGTTCCCACGCGCCTCAATAAAGCACCAACATATAATCCATTTGTGATTATGTGTGTTTCTGGATGCTAACAGTATCACAAGAAGATATTATAGTTGAATAAGTATTAGACATGGCAAGCTCTTCTCACTGGGCATGGTTTAGGTTTTATTCTGTTGTTGAAGAATGTGTCACGATTTTTGGCACATTAAAACCCCATTTGCCAGTGGCAAATGGACTTAGGCATGAACTTGCTTGCCTTCAGTCTTACTCTTAACAACTGCTATTACTACTTTTAGTCAGGAATGCACTAGAAGGAGGTGTTTTGATCTGAGAGTTTTTTTTTACACAATTTCCTTTGCGTCTACAGTTAGGAATATCTTGAAAAATATATATTTCATCCTTAATTGGGACATGTAAACAAAATTAACTGTATTGAATAGATTAACCCAAAATCTATTTTGTGGAAAACTAAGAACATCTGGAGGAGACAGCATAGGAACAAGCACAATGAAATTTTGCAGGAAGAGATGATCTGAATAAACCAAAGATTGATGTCATATCTCTTAACTCAAAAATTAATGTTCCTTAGAAGTCAAGAGTCTTCTCTTCACAGTAAACATTTGGAACAAAGAAAACTTTTTATCAACTACTCTTTTGCCAAGATTGAAATAATTCACATCCTCTAAATACAACTCTTTATATAATCCTCGTGTCACAGTACTTGGCAGAGGCAGTAAGCTCCAAGCCAAACTCAGTTATGTGGACAGAATGAAACTCTTAAAACATCAGTAAAATTGATCATATTGAACCCTGAAAGGGACTGCATCTTGCAGGATAAGAAGTGGATTATTTCAGAACTTACCAAAGTGACATAATGTCAAAAGATGAAAATCTTTGGCTGTCATAGACATTTCTTGCCTGTAATCCCCTGGAAGGGAAAGGTATACCTTTATTCTTAGATTGGTATTGAAATGACATAAATAAATTTGCTTTATTCCCAAATGAAGGCTACACAAGACAGATATTAAAACTGTTCCTTTATACATATCAGTCTTTTTGCGCTGCCCGAGTTCTTCTAAATTGTTCTGTGTGGAGAAACTCTTACATGGTATATAACATGAAAGTTGTTGCGACATGTTCACACTTAGATAGTACATTTTTTAGTTGTTGATGGAAATATTATAAAAAAACACATCCATGCTCGTGTGAAGTATGGCCTTAGAAAAATCTTGAAATTGGCAGCAAAAGCAGAACTCATAAATGAAAGAACTATGTTTTGTTATTGAGTCTTGAGTCTCCTCAAAATCAGCAGGGAAAAAACCATTACTTGTTTCATCAGACTATAAAAAAATACTACCTAATTTTACTCCTGAGTAAAGCAGCAGCATAATCATTCTATTTATAGAAACAACGTACAGTTTTATTTGAAGTAATCAATCCTGTTTCTGTTATGTTGCCCATTGTTTTTATTGTTTGTGAGAAGGTTCCTTCTGTATAGTCCAGAAAATACATTCATACACTGTTTTTAGCTGCAGCAGGTGCTGAAGTCCAGCTGGCTTTCTGGCAGGCAAGACACTTAGCAGATTTCAGGCTACATGGGGTTATAAGCATATTATCACATATCCACAGGCCCAGAGTGTCACTGGTTTTCAGATCACAGTATACCCCACTACGGATGACAGTGTTTGTCTTGGGAATGAGCACAGCATTAGGGCAAGAGGTTGAGCTTTTCCGAAGAGTCACTGGGTGGGAATTACCATGCACAGCTTCTGTTTCCACACCTCTTGACTGTGTAAAGCCCCTGGCTTTTAAGCAGGGTTGGAAGAGTCAAGGGGAGATGGAGAAGGGACTCTGTCAGTGAGTGCTCTGCAGCCAGAAACTTTTTCCCAGCATGAGTCAGCAGATGGACAGACGCAGTAGTGAGTTCTGTCTGCTGGACCCACCAGTACAACAGTGAATGTTTACACTTTCTTCACATTGTTGACTGGCTTGAAAAATCAGTAATTAAAAAACAGAGTTCACAATTGTTTTCCTTAAGCTTAAAAAAAGCTTAAATTCTGTGGAATAAATCTCCATTTACTGCAGAAAAAATCCTCAGTGTATGGATGTAAGCTGAGCAAGCACTGAATTCTTCAATTATGTACTTTTTTGGTTTAGTATTCATTAATATTCCCCATATGAAGGTGGTTTCATTTTCCAGTGTGCAAGGGAAAACTGAATTTTAAGATTTATTTAGTCAAGAAGAGGAAACTTATAAAGGTCAGCTCATGTAAAGAGGAGGCATTGTCATATAATTTCACATACTGATCACTGTGAATATCATACAGTAAATAAATAGTAATTCTTAGCTTTTATATAGTACTTTTCAGTTAAATCTAAAACAAAGCTAACACTTGAATTTTCAGGCTAACTTCAAGTGATGAAAGAAAGTAATCTTAACAAAGCCAAGATTTGCTCACAAACCACAGAATAATTGATTTATGATGCAGACCTTCCATGACCATTATAAACTAATTTTTCATTCAAAAGGTTAAGAAACAAGTTGCTCCATCTACTTATCTCCTAAATCAGGGGAGAAAAAAAGATGACAAAAATAAACAGCTATCTAAATAGTTTAAAATCCTAACCAGCATCCAATCTAAAAATCTAATTTATGTCTTCACTGGGCTAAGAATAATTAAGATATGTTTACTGAACTAGAACTTGTCTAACAACTTACAAAATTTAGTGAATAATCCCAAATCATTAAATCACCAAGCTCCTCTCAACATTTACCCTTTTTCCAACTTGGAAATATTATTTTTCCCCTTCCTTTCAACAAATCCTTTTGACCTCTCTTCCTTTTTTGCAATAATTCTCATATATTTTATGATGGTCTACTATTTCATACTGTCCCACAGAACAGAGTCCTAGGCACTATAAAACTAATTAAATTAGTTGTGGCTTTTGGAACACAGATATTTTTAAGGCTTTAAGATATAATGCGCATATATGCTAGCTCTCCTTGTTAATCTACCTTATGGAATTGTCTGTTCTTTATAGGCAGCACTTTCTCCTATCCTTGTGATACCTAGATGTGAAGATCTTCCATAAATCCTTCTCAAGAAGCCTGTGTTAATATTTTCACCCACTGGATTATGGTCTTTAATCTTGACATTCACACTTTAAAAGTACTTTCATCTTTCTACATGACAGCAATGCAGAAGTGAACTTTTTCCAAATGAAAAAATGCCTTAGAAAACTTACCCTTTCCTCTAAACATCTAATCCATGCATGCTAAAAAGAATCCTTTTGATTATTTTTTTGAACAACATGAGCCATTATAGAAACAGAGAAAGAAATCATACAATATTTTGTTTCAGGTAGAAAAATTGTTTTAGTTTTCTTAAAAGTGAAAAATTTTAAATTCTCCAAAACGGTAAATAATTATCATGGAGCAGGAAATAACAGGCTACACCAATTTATACCAGCTGATTTGTCCTTACTTGGCATGTGGTTCAAATCTGCCTTTTTCCCTAAAGGAAACACAGTAATAGTGAAAGGTTTCAACAAAGTAAAATGATTTTTTTTTTTTTTTTCACTTCTTATCAAATGTTTTTTGGGACATTTTCCACTGTAGACACCTGGGTCACAGTTTAAAAAGCACATTAAAAGATATTATAAAGCTCTAATTCACATAAAAGAGTTTAGATGCTACAAGAATAAACATAGGGAAATTTTTTTAACAACTAATTAAAAAATCACCTACTGAAGCTGCAGTAGCTATCACTTAGTAGAGTAAGACAAGCAAATAAAAAAATCAGTTAAGTCTGGGGTCACCAGACTCACCAGTTTTTGAGGGACAATGTGCTAGTTAGATTCTTCAGTCTGCTGTCTCAGCTGGGGCAGAAGATGGAGATCCACATGGCAGCAAAGACACGGGGATTATCTATGAGTTGGAAAACATGGAAGCACCTAAGAATAGTAATTAGGGCTTCTCCCTGCAAAATGTTGTTGGGATTTGATTGTCTAGAGCTAATGATGGTGACAATAATATCATCATCAGTATTGAGTGTTTATGGGTAAGGGTCAGGGGAAAGGCCAGCAGGACAGATGTCATGGTGGGAGCCTCTTGTGGACCATTCAGCCAGGGTGAAGAGGAACACAGAATATTCTACAAGCAACAGGGAAGAGTCTCACTCATTGGGGACTTCAGCTTACCCAATATCTGATGGAAATATAATACAGCAGAGAGAAAACAATTTAGGAGATCCCTGGAGGGTGTAGAAGAGAACTGCCTGATGCAGCTGGTAAGTGAGCTAATCAGTGAAATCACTCCACCTTTCTAGGATTATATTAGCCAGTCTGTTGTGCAACATCCTACACCGTGTTCAATTCCAATGCCCCAAATGTCCAGATACTTAGAAAGGTTCAACTGGTTATGAAAGTGCAGCATAGGTACATGTACCTAGTGTAGAAATCATGAACCACATATGCACTCAGACAGGGCCAAAATTCATATGATGAAAGAATTGTACTTTCCATGCCTCTGGAAGTATTGTACAAGGGACAGACTGCATTTCCCATGAGATGCAAAGAGAGCATTACCCAAAATTTTAGATTCATGACTGGTTTAAAAACAATATAAATCTCACTTACCAAGACAGATAGCTGTAAATCACTTGGATCTTCAGTGATACAATTAAAATGTTTAACTTTGTTTATGACTGGGAAGAGGTCATGTCACCAAAACCTAGAAGTAAATTCTCTTCAGCAGGAAAAGCATAGAAGACAGATAGTGAACAAATAGCACAGTGAGCAAAGGGGAAATCCTCTTTAAGATCTTATGTGAGGGACTGTGACAGCTTGCAGAACTCTTTGCTGCCTGAGAGAGACAAGCTGTATGAGGCACCTCCAGATAACACAAGGGGATCTCTGGGGAAGGGTCCTGGTGCCACAGCTTTGCTCTCACATTCCCCATTTGCTTCTGGCCAGTGAATGGCAGGCAGGGTACATCGTAGCATAACGGGCATATGGTTTGTCTCAGTGGGGGCTTCCTATTGCCTTCCCTTCCTGAAGGTCTGACTGGTGTGTTGGGTTCCAAGCTGATAAAAAACAGGTTCAGATTGACTTCCCTCAAGATATGGGGGCCGAAAGACTGAGTGCACCAGTCTAGATAGCTAATCTCCCATGCCTGAAAACCTACCAGGAGATGCACTAGGAGAAAATGGAAATTGGAGGAGGAGTAAGCCCACACATTTCATAATGGAAAAAATTATGGCAAATTATTCCTTATGTGACATGATAAAAGTCTAAATTATACAGGAGAAGAAGTAGCTGTTACATCATTGTGACTTCAATAAGATTCATGACATCCTGTCCTGTAAAATTAATATAAGTAAGCAAGAATTCTGTCAGCATGAGGGGGCACACCGTGTTGGAGAGGTGGACTCAGGAGTGCGGTGCACAGAAGAACTCGCGTAATTGAAAGAATGGAAAATGAGTAGGTCATTCAGGATTGTTCAAACAGTTTCACTTTTGATGCAGTTATCACATGAATTCTCTGCTCACAAAACCTCAAGTAGTATTAAACAGAAGGAATGAAATATTTTGGAAGGGAAAAGCAAACCACAAGATAATATCGAGAAATTTTTTCATGCATTTGCCATAGGATCCTCCTTTTGCTGTGCGCCTTCTTTCATATCCTATTATGCCACAATCCTGTAAAGTTTTTCAGCACACTGGACATTTTGAAGAGAACATCTGTGAAATATCCACTAGATATGGTTTAGGCACCCATACTCACAGTTTAAGGCAGAAGGATGGACTAGACATTGTCAAAAATCCTTTACAACTCAGTTTTTGATCGATTTTAACAAAGGCAACCCAAAATTGTATTATATACACAACTGCAAAACACTCCATATATATGCTAGAACATATGAACAACAAGAAATCACAACGATGACCAGAAAAACAGTTTTTCTCAAGTGGAAGAGTAGTTATTTTTGAATTATCAAATAAAATATATTAATATTTCTAGTACTTTAAAAGCCAGTTACACTACCTGACCCTCAGGAATCACATAGTAGCCATTTATATTTCTGAAGCAGCCTTGAGAAGCTCACCAGTTTCATATATTCACCCTGCTCTTTAGAAATGTACAAATTAGCCCAAACCCCTCATTTTAAGCTAAACTTTCTACTTCAGCCAGAACACAGAGGATTTGATTTACAGCTGCTGAATATAGGTTTTGCTAATTAGGGTGACTGGCAATGAAAAAGGCCTCCAAGCCCTTGTAGTGTAGGATAGCATGAACTCACACCATAATCAGTTTCAATTCATTTTTTCATACATTCAGTGCAAAGACATAGTCCTTCTCACTTGCCAAAGATCTCTTTGGATCTCTTGCTCCCCTGGAATGCCAGAAGACTGTGTTTATAAGATTCTGAGGTCTAAGCTTCTATTGATACGTGATGAGAGTAGGTTAGAATTGATTTCATACAGTCACCCAGAAATGAAACAAGTAAAGCATGCAATTTTATGGACCAGTTCCATGTAACGTAAATCTTGGAAACAACAGAGTCTCCACTAGTATAAATATATAGGAGGGTTTGCAAGAAACTGTTATATCAGCAGGAATTCAATTCTACCCTTCCCCTCAGCCACACAACATTGATTTTTAAAGATAGGAAACTAGTTACAATGGGAGCTGCACAAAAATAGATGTTCTCCGGTAAATGGTAGGAGTCACTTCAGGAGGAATCCTGTGGTTGGAAAAAGCAAATTACAAGTCATTGCCTGTAATATAGAAATACCATAATCTTTAATATCTGAGATTTTAGAAAGATTTTATTATTATTTATTTCTCAAGGGACATCCACTGTTCTTCTGGAGCACACACACACTGACCACTTGTCCATGTCTTGCAAGTTCACTGTTTACTGTCTTTGTTACACAGAATTTATAGACTAGCATTAGTATGTGTAGTTGCACTCTCACAAACTAAAATATTTTTGAGGCAATGTACGTTCCTGAGTTTAGATTTGATTAAATTCCTAGATTTGCTTTCCTTCCTATGGACCAGCTATCAGTACTTGAATTCTTATCTGTCCTCTACAGTCTCTAGTTCTTTCCTAGTGCTAAAGTCTCAACTTTTTTCCAGTGAAAAAACATCTTGCCTCTATTGATTAGAATTCACTATATATGGTTTTTATTTATATTTCAAATAATTGTGGATGTTACTCTTTGGTTGTATTTGACTAAGTACGGTAAAAGTGCACAAGACAAAAAAAAAAGCAACACAACCATGGGTGCTTTGAGTCTCAGCTCTTCAATAATGTGTTTTTACAAAGACTTGCGCTTTTTTTCTCCCACATTTTCAGCTCTGCAGAGAATATAATAATCTTTTGAGCATCTTTCACCTATTATTTTAATACACAGAAACTTTGATCCAAGCATAGAGTCAAAAGGGTTTGGCTTATTGTGTTTCCCTAGTTTGGCCAATGTTGCAGCTGCAATTTAAAGGGCTGCTGCTGCTTTACAATCTGTGCTAGGACACAGCCCAGAAGTTTGCCTTTGGTTTTTCTCTGTTTGGAACAATCTGGAGCAGATTTCAAAGCCCACTGAAGAGTAACAAGAATATCAAGTCATATGTCAGGGATAGCTAGACATACCAATATTAAGAAACACTGATTGCACCTGTAGGTCAGTCCCATTTTGGACATTTGTATCAACAGTTCATGGAAGCTGCTCACTGGACAGGTAGAGTTCTGGTAGAGTTCTGAGCCTGATACTGGAAATCCTGTCCCTAAACACTTTTGCTGTTTTTGGGGTACATGAAGTTCACACAGATGAATCATCAGGGAAACAGAGACGACTGGAAATGCGCTGTACATTTCTCCTGCTCCTTGCATGATTTCCTACAATGAGTTTTAGTCCCCTTGGCCAGACAGTTATGATGCAGAGGATGGGAGAGATCAGAATCAGCAGGGGAGGTTAAAAATGGGGAATCTCCATTCCTATGCAGGTTGAACATTTCTGTGTGGCTTGTAGCCTCAGTGAAAGCAAAGGTTCAGCATTCAGAGGAAGCTGCTGCTCCTGAATAACAAGTGCTCTGTGAAGAGGTAAGAAGTAACAGCTGGGGAAAATCACTAGTTTGAGGACAATAAACTATTGTAAAACCCAGGCCTGAAATGAAAAACGACCAATTATTGATGGTAAATTTCAAACCACCACCTTTTCATCAACTAGTCAAAATTTTGCCAGGTCCCAGTTTTCACTCTTTCTGTACATAGTGTGCCATATATTAAGATTACCTACAGAAAGCATATTGATTTTTTTCATGTAAAGGAGTGATGCTGTGGGGCAATGTGCGAGTTCAGTATTCTATAAGTGTCATAATATATTTTCATATTTTCTCTTTATGTACACTAGAAGTCTGAAAGCAATGTGACAAAACTAAAGACAGCTTTGAATTTGGTGTGTCTCCTAATTTAAACCAGTTGGAGAAATCCCTTTCCTTCCTTTTGGCTAAACACATTGTGCTGTGCAAAGTCTCTTAAAATTTTAGGGTTTAGAGTACATTCTGTTCACTCTGTGGTGCTAACTATCTTGTTTTCTTTGTTTATACAGAAATTAGTTTTCAAGAACTGTTTTATTCTTTTGTCAAAAAAGCTCTGATCATTAAAGAGACAGTTGTATTACAGCATAAAGAAACTGTAAGAAAATAATATAAGACAAGAAATTTGATACGAATGTCATGGTTATTTTATTTTAGTACTAAAGAAGCAAAAAAGGGAAATGATCTTAATGGAATGCACATCATTACTCGGTTGTATTCCTCTTTCATCTCTCCAGTTTATTCATCTCTCTCATGTTATTATTTCTAGTAGGACTTATTTGCATCCTCAAGTAGGTTAGTACCACATTTTCCTGTGTTCCCTAAATCTTCAGCTACAAATGGCAACCTGAGCCACAAGGCAGGCTGCTGACCTCAGAGAAGGTGTCTACATGGACTGAGACTGAGATAGTTTGGGAAAATGTTTCAGCAAATTGTTAGTAGAGAGGAGAGGGATCCACACTTCCTCTCCCAGGAGACTCAGTTTCATTATTATAGTGTAAAATTTTGACTCTTCAACTCACTGTTCTGGAATTTCTGTTGAGAAACAATTAGAAAATTCTTGTCTAGAAAAAAGAAAATAAATTGACTGACACATGTCTTAGATGCTGTATAAAGGTGCTGCTTTCAGGGGACGATCCTGGTTGGACGCAGTACTAGTGCAGCCAAGGGCATTTAAACCCTCAAAAGGCTCTTGCCAGCCCTGCTACTTGGCTAATTTAGGCATTGCTCTGTTCAGCATGAGCAACCTAACAGGGAAATGTGCCTGCTTCTCCAAGGCACTGCTCTGGGCTCCAGCTAACCAGTGCAGAATGTCACTGAGGTCAATTAGCACTGCACCTAACTTCAAAGAAGCACTTGAATTCTGTTCCTGTGGGAACTATCTTGGAATGTAAGGATTAGAGTCATCAACAGTTTTGTGGATTTGGCATGTAGTTCCCTGCATCACAAAGTGTGAACTTCAAGAGCTTTGCGGTCTGGCTGATCCACTCAAGTCTGATTAACACAGAGAGAATAACACAAGTATAAGAAGCATAATTTGAAAGAATCTTTGTAGCGAAGGGATTCCTTTCAGGATGTTAGGTTTTTTTATTCATATAATTATTTTATATGTAGAATTTTCCTATCTTGCAATTTGAAGAACAACTTTCTTAGAAAATCTTGTAGACTAACATACTGCAAATATTTTGTCTAAATAGAGACTTATTCACCTGGCATGTAAGCTCCTAACACAGCTCCAACTAAGCTGCACATTTCTCTGTGTTAACTTTTTTCACAGATTCAGAAACGTATTTCTACACATTTTACGCATTAAGTGTCTTTCTTTTTGTTTTGCTTTTGCTGACTTAGCAATTGATCTGGTTTTGCTTGGAAACACTGTCTCTTTAAATAGGAATAGCTCATTCTTAGTGGCAATAGTAGATAAATTATAACATGCCAGAAATATTGTGCATGCTTCTGAAAGGAGTAATAATAATGTCTTTCCAGATGTGCCTAGAAATTAAATAGCAGTTTTGCAATGCCAGTTTTTAATAAGCAATCTGAATAGTCTATAATTTAGGAAACATTACAATTTAGTATGAAAAAAAGAGAGACAGATGATAGCCCTATACAAGCCATGAAGCAAAAGATGTCTAGATTTTCAGAGGGTACACATTCCCACCTAGTAACATGTTTAGTACATTAAATGTTTTATTACACGAGTAACTCCTCCATAGAATTATTCCAGTCCTGAATATTGTTATGTGTGGTTACAGCACTGGTGATACCAAATTCAGTCATGTGTATGAATGTGATGCTTTCCAGAAATGCACCTTCCTACCTTATCTGAGAGACAGATGGATGTGAGTCCCTCATCATACAAGCTCCCCTCTGTCCTGTCCTTCTCAGTAGTAAGGCACACTGCTGCTGGCCCCTATCACTAGAATCAAGGCTCAGCTTTGCAAAACCACCATGGAGTAATGGTGAAGGCTGCTGAGATGTCTGGGATGTGACTTCTCAGAGGCAGAAGGCTGTTTCCCCTGGAACTACCTCCCCTGGCTGCCATACTGGTAGTGGTGGAGGGAGCCAAAATTGTACATCCTTATCAGCTCTCTATATCCACACTGTCACCTAGAGGAAGAAAACAACAGTTTCTTCATTTTCCTATGCAGAAATTCTTTGGGATCATAATTGACAGGTAATAGTTCAGCCCTGCAGCAAAAATTCAAAGACAGCAGGAACACTATAACAAAAAAAAAAATTAAGGACTTTGGAAAGATACATTGTAAATTGCAGTTATTGTCCTCTTCATGTGCCTGTACATTTAGGTTCAGGTTTGCTGAAAGTTTTGGAATTCTTTTAAAGAAAATTAAAATCATTATAGATTATTATGTTCTATCAGAGCTGATTACTTAGCAGTGTTGGTTTCTATTTCAAGATCTTTTATTAAAATGTTTGATATTAAGACAGTAGGTGAGAAGAGTGTAGTGCATTCCCTTCTTTTAGTATTCAGAAATTTAGCAAAGGAAGCTGAATTTGGGTGGAGTCAGCTGGGGCCAACCTACAGGTGTCTGTGTTCCCTAGAACTACTGATTTTTGTATATCCTCCTGATTACATAGACTGCTCTGGAAAAACCTTCTTTCCTCCCATTTCTTCACTCCTGTTCCTGTAGCAATGCTTCTTCTCCTGGTGTTCAGCAACAAAACTAACACACATTCCAAATGAATTCCATGAGAATATGGGCAGACTTTTAGGAGCAGAGAAACCACAAACTTCTTGTTGAGTGTCATGCAGCAGCACAAAACATTTGGGTAATGTTGCTTCAAATAAGGATGGTCATATCTGAGTTTTGAGTTTTCCTGCCTTATTTCCAAAATGACAGCCATGCATCTGTTTTCACTTTACTGTTTGCATTCACATTCTTTGTCAGTGCACTTCAAACAGTTACAATTTAGTTGCTCCTTAGTGAGAATAATTTCCAGTATTTTGCCAAACAACCTGAGTCCACTATAAATGAAATCCACATAAATTAGAAAGGTGTATTCTGCTTGTAAGAGAATCTGAGAATAATTCATGCTATAAATAAACACCTTGATATGGCTAGTAGCAAGTAGATGATTATAAAATATCTCCTGTGTAATTAGGGAGCACATTTTTGTGTAATTAAGAAAATGAATGAGAGTTAAATTTTGAGGGAGTGGTGGTGGTATTGCCACCCTAGTGTAATATAATACATACTGACACTTGCATTACTTTTATATACAACTAATGTAATTTTTAGGAATAGTTTTTATATTAAGCTAGAAATATATTTTAAACTTCAGAAATGCCAGCAAAATATAATGCTTAAAAAAAAGAATAAATAGTTTTGATTAAGAACTATTAAAAATAGTTTAAAAATCTACTCTATATGCAATAATTCTATTTTTCTGTGCTCAAAGGAAATTGTTGGGAAAGTGAATTTTTTTTTAGTAAAAAGTAAGCAAGTTATTCTTTACTATTTTCACATAATTAGTTAATACCTCAATCTTTGTATGCTTGCTTTTGTCTGTTTGCTTATAAATTTTTTCTAATTTAGAAAATTCTGTCAAATTTAGCATAGCAAAAGTATCACATCAAAAAGAAAAACAAATGGAAAATACTCCATTTTCTTTCAGATTTAAACAGTGACAAATATGAAACACCTTGGGATCCAAGTCCAAGTACATACATGTACTCACATGTACAATTGATATCACTTGCTCTTTGAGCTGGAGTGAACTGAAGAAACAGGTATTTATGACCACTCTTGTCTGAAAACAAGTGCTCTTATCATAAGACAGTTAATAAATGGGTATGTTACTTTGGTTTAAATATTTACCCAAGCTGGGGTTTTCCTTGCAATGCTGGTATTTCTTTTCATAATCTGTCACTAGCCATGGAAAGTCTGTATTTTTATTTTCGCCTTCAAATCCTGCCCACGTTTCTAACAGCTGCCAGGTGAAGCAAATTTCACCTCTCATGTCTGTACATCTGCTTAAAAAGTGACATTGACAGCCTGCATTGAAGCAAACTACCAGGGGTGCAAGTAGCTGCTTTTCTGGAGGCACAGATAAGGTACCATGTGAGAGCCAAGAGTCCCTGACAAGCATAAAATTGTGAGTTCTGTATTCTATTTTTTTGTTCTTTGCAGTGGCAGTGACTGCAAATCTGATCCCATGCAGGAGGTAATTAACGTGGTGGCATTTAATACCAGTGCCTTCTCTGCAGAATGGATGCTGGACCCAAATGTTGGGCCACAGGACACCAGGGTGCTAAGAAATGGCAGTGAGCTGTCCTGCACAATGAATTTGTCATGCAGCCACTCCTCTCTGGAAACATTCAGTCCCAGGCCCTGTTTCTCTCACTTATACGACAGCTGTTGAAGATTCAGAAGTCTTATTTATGTTCATAAATAGATTTTTAAAATTTTTCTCTAGTAGAATTTGCCAGCACAGTGAACTAACTAGTATTGGTTTATAAGTTGTGTTCCTGAAAAAAAAAACATTATTTCACTGAGAAACAAGAAGGAGATGCCCAGCTTCAGAAACTCGTCTCTTCTTCAGTAGGGAGTCAGAGTAATTTCTAAACCCCTGTCATTTAGCTGCAGAATATTTTTTACCACCTCTCAGTGTGACATGCACAGAATAACAACCAGCACTCAGAACAGCACAGCTGAGGATATAAAGAAGATTGCACAGAGATCAGGTACTGTTTTTACTGTTGCCTCTCAAATGCATGAATCTTACATAGGTAAGTGATGGTTCCTGGAAACCTGATGGTACTCCTGGGGAGCTGCTAAGCCTCATCCTCAAGACATTCAAGTTTATCTCAAGGAACAAAAATCTTTTTAAGATGAGGTGTCTAGACAGGACCTTAGGATTACAGCTGTCATTCCTGGTGATTATTACAGATATTAAAACTCCGCTTTTCTTAACAGCTAAAAATCCACAACTTTGGACTTCAATGCAATTTGCAGATTATTCTTTTCAGCTTCTTTATAAGGATCCTTTTCTGATGGCCTATGCCTCCTCTCTTCCCTGTTGTTCCACAGCAAGCCAGATGGAGAAGCCTTTTGTAGAAGCTATTTTCTGTCCTCAGAACCTTCTTCCATGGCTTCTTGGTGTTTTCCTGAAAAGCCACTGCATTTTCCCTCCTAAGACAGCTTCCCCAGTAAAAATAACATTATTTCGGTTGCAAAGAGGAGGAGTCACAGCACAAAGCTACAGTGTCTGTCTGCTTCCAAGGTAAGCGACTCTGCCGAGCCCTGGCCAGCAGGTTACACACAAACTACGCAGTGCTGCAACAAGGGCAAAAACCATGAGCTGTCTTCCCTTTAGGGAATGCTAAACTGGAATGTCCAGGAAGGTTCATACTTCACATAGCAATCAGTCAGCTGCCTTTTGCATTTGGCAGTCACTTGCCTGCCTTCTAAATTGTAGGCATGTGTATTTCCCCACAGGGCTTTTTGTGTTGCTTAGTTTTTTTCCGCCCAAGCTCAAAAGTTGCTTGGAAATGGCAGCAGGAAATCCCTATGATCTTCTCTTTGTCACGAGAATATTTTCCACCTCATTATGTACAAATTTATTTATATAACAACTGAAAGTAAAAGAGAATGGAGGAGGGGGTGGAGCATTTGCTGCTGTCACTGTTGCAAACCTTATCCTAACTTCTGTGTTGTGTTGACTTGCTGCTCAGCACTCCGAGACTTGTGAGTATTTCACTTTTGACATCCTCTGGTTTTCCTTTTTTTCTTCATTGTATTAAAAAGATGAGGGAACTTAGAGCATAGCTTCAAATTATTAAAGGCTTTTAAAAACTGTCTAATAAGATTTATTATAAAAGACACAGTTTAAGTGTTGTATTTAACCTTGCACTTGGCACCCGTTTCTCTTCCTGCTGTGTTAGAGAAATCAACAGAGAAAATTGGTGCTAGCTCATGAAAATTTGTCAAATTCACTCACAAAAAATGAGGAGAAAACAAAGCTACTACTCTAAGCCTGGTTTATACAACAAGGACAGAGGCAAAAAACTGGGAGAAAAGTTATTTACTTCTTAGTGTATACAGCTGAAAGAACATTAAATGCAAGCAGAGAACAGAAAAATCTGCAGTCACTGGAATCTTACTGAAAACAGTAACAGAGTTTCTGTGATGATAGTGCAATAGGGAGGTTTTAATCAGTAGTAAACAAGAGTAAACATATGCACTGATGAGTCTTGTTAAAAATAACACATTTTACCTAGTCATAGAATCATAGATTCACTTAAGTTGGAAAAAAGGGAGAAGATGCGGGGGACAGAAACTTTGGACAAATGGGTTGCATTGTCAAAACCTGCAAAAATTATATCTGTATAAGTCTAATAGGAAATCCTCTTTCCTGTGCACAATCACTATCTTGTGATTCCTTATGTGTAAAAAATATATTTTTAGGCAGCTTACTTTTAAGAGAGTCTTATACTGTGGAACAAATTCCTGATGATAATTATCACAGCATGTTTGGCTACTCTTTCCAAGTAGTACACAGTGCAGCGCTTCCTCTGTCGCTTGGAATTGTGTTTATTTCTATTTACAGTTACAAATTTATTTGGCATGTACCAGTTAAATGGAAAGGTATCACTTGGTTACTTTGTCTTGGAAGGAGATAATTATAGGTCAACATAGTCTAAACAAACAATATTTATAGCTCAATAGAGGTGTTAAATTTGGGAGTCTGCTGGGCAGTTCTAAGCTTAGAGTATGATGTTTGCCGTGCTGGGCATCCGCACCAGAGGGCAGCAGTGGGCAACCCCTGGTACAGAGACCAGAGCTGCGGGAATTGGGATATCCAGGGGTGTGAGACACAGGCTGAGGGAATTGCACCCTGTGCCAGAGCTCTGGGAATTGGGACATCCAGGGGTGTGAGAGAGAGACAAACTGCTGGACTTGCACCCCGAGACAAGGCCTGCCTGACACAGGGGATTCCTGGTCCTCTCTCTGCCTAGCAGAGCACAGTGACTTAAAGGATGGAGGAATGGCGACAGGCCCCTGCATGTCTCACCTGTGACAGCCCCAGCACCCCAGGTGACCTGGCACATGAGGTGGGAGGTGCTGCAACTGGAATGGAACAATAAGGAAGCGGATGGTCCATCTGGCTTGGAGATGGAAGTTGGTCACTGAAGTTAATTCAGCCTGTGCCCTGTGTCAAAATTGCTTCCATAAAGAGAAAAAAGACAGGTTAATGTCATGTCATACAAGATCCTTTCTGAAGGGAACAGAAAGCCCCATATGCAGACAAGGCAGGCTTCTTCAGGAACTCTGCATCCTTTCTGAGGCCTGAGTTAAAGGTGTGATGTGAAAGTGTCCTCCTGTGGCACAACCACAGGTTATTATCCATTTTCTGTTTCTTCAGGCAGGCAGTGATGAAATGCAACAAGAAGTTCAAGGGTAATTAAGAGACTCCAGGGCCTTGGGATGACTGTTAAGGGACCAGGAGCAAAACTGGTGCTCTCCTCTCTCCATCCAGTTGCAGAGAAGAAATGGTACAATCCAGCAGACCAATTCCTGGCTCCAAGCCTGGTGTCACCAGCAGAATTTTGGGATTTTGATGATCTGGTCTACTCAGCAGCAGACCTGCTGGAACGGATGGGGTACACCTGTCCCAAAGAAGGAAAAGGATCTTTGCACAGAAGTTAGCAGGGGTTATCAAAATAACTTTAAACTAAAATGGGGAAAGGGATAAAACCAGGCTCCCTAAAGAGGCAAACTTGAGGGTAGCCCACCAGTTTTTGAATGACTCTGTGCTAGCGAGTTCCATCTGTCTGTCACTGCAGGTAGGGGATGGGCTTCCATATGGCAACAAAGACACAAGGTGATGTTTTAGAAACCATGGGAGCACCTGAGAATGGTCATGCAGGAATTAGAGCTTCTCTCCCCAAGGAGGTGGCAGAATCAACAGCTCAACTGAAGTGCCTCTACATCAGTGCACACAACATGAGCAAACAGGAGGTTAAGCAGGAAGAAAAGTAGGAGGCCAAAGCCCAGCTGCAGCTTCATCTGGCTACTGCCCTAAAAGACACAAAAAAATATTTCTGTGAATACATCAGCAACAGGACCAGGCCTGTCAGTCTGACTGTGCTGCTGAGGAAGGTCATGGAGCAGATCATCTTGAGTGCTATCCTGTAGCAAATACAAGAAACCAGAGGATCAGGCCTCGTCAGCAGGGCATAAGGCAAGTCCTGCTTGTCTTATCTGATTCCTCTTTACAACATTCTTCTGGAGAAACTGGATGGTCATGGGTTGGACTGGTGTATTCTTTGCTGTGTGAAAAGCTGGCTGGTTACCCAAGCCCAGAATGGTGGTGAATGGAATTAAATACAGCTGACAGCCAGTCACCAGTGGTGTTCCCCAGGGCTCAGTGCTGAGACCAGCCCTGTTCAGTATCTTTGTCAATGTTCTGGATGAAGGTGTCAAGTACACCCTCAGTCAGTCTGCAGATGACAAATTGGGTGGGAATGCTCATCTCCTGAAGGGTAAGAAGTCTCTGCAGAGATCTGGACAGGCTGGATTGAGGGTCTGAGGAAAACTGTTTCAGCCAGCCCAGATGTGTCAAAGTTCAACCCCATGCAACACTACAGAGTTGGGGCAGAGTGATGGGAATGCTGCCCGGTGGAAAAAGACTTGGGGGTGCTGGTTGACAGCTGCTGAGCATGAGCCAGCTGTGCCCAGGTGGCCAAGAAGGCCAGTGGCATGCTGGTTTGTAACAGGAATGGTGTGGCCAGTAGGACCACGGCAGTGATTGTTCCCCTGTACTCAGCCCTGGTGAAGCCACAGCTCAAGTGCTGCATCCATTCTGGGTGCCTCACTGCAAGAAAGACATTGAGATGCTGGAGTGAGTCCAGAGAAGAGCAATGGAGCTGGGGAAGAGGTTGGAGCACAAATCTTGTGAGAAGCAGTTAAGGGAACTGGGGGTGTTTAGCCTGGAGAAGAGGAGGCTTGGGTGTGACCCTATCACTCTACAAGTCCCTGGAATGAGGTTGTAGCCACATGGAGACTGATTTTTTTCCCCAAGTAACAAGTGATAACACAAGGTGAAATAGCCTCCCCTTGTGCCAGGGAAGGTTCAGATTGCATAATACAAAAAGTTTCTTCACTGAAAGAGTGCTCAAGCATTGGAACAGGCTGCCCAGGGAAGTGGTAGTTACCAACACTGAAGATCTTTAAAAGACACATAGGTATGGTGCTCAGGTTAATGGTTGGACTCAATGATCTTAAAGGTCTTTTTTAACTTGAACAATTCTATGATGTCATTATGAATGCATTATGTCTTGCTGCTAGAGAATTATGAATGTTTGAATTCTCTAGGAAAAATAAGATTATGCTCAGATCAATTCTCAGGCTTCCAAAGAGTCCACTGAAAATAGAGAGGGGTCACAGGGAACAGGCTGATGTGGAGTAGTTGGATAATGTGTATGCTAGTATGGATAATATAATGCTAGATTTTTTCTTAGGAGTGGAAAGTTCATCCTCAGCTTGCAGCATTTTTGACACCACAAACAGTGATACATTTGGCACAAATCTGTCAGGTTCAGGTTCAGGGTTCTGTCAGAACAATGTTTCCCTTCTCTGTGCTCAGAGAGTTCAGCTTGTGCAGCCAGCACAGCAGGGAGAAAGGCAGTCTGGAACAGCCGACTGTGAGACATCCCCTTCCATCCAAACAATGTGGTTTGTGACCCAGAGTGGGCTCTGCAGGCCAGCACAGTGCTGCTGCTTGGAAGGATCAGAGAAGCACAGCAGCCCATACTGAGTTTTAGGCACAAACTTGTTAGCCTGCACAAAAGTACAGATTTTATTCCTCTTGCTTTTTTACATGACTCAGTCTCGTTGCTATACTCTCTGTTTTGACACTGTACTATCACTAGGAGCCAAAACCCAGGAGAGTGAATACTCATACATTCCTGAAGGTTTTTTTGAGGCTTTTCTGTGCACTTAAACACTCATAATGGAAGATAGTAACTTTAAAGGTTATTTTAACTACAGGACTGTAATTCACTGACAATTTTCTCATTATTATAATACATTCCCAATTCT
The DNA here is from genome assembly GCA_018697195.1 of Certhia americana. Classification (NCBI taxonomy): domain Eukaryota; kingdom Metazoa; phylum Chordata; class Aves; order Passeriformes; family Certhiidae; genus Certhia; species Certhia americana. The sequence continues at coordinate 10,482,644 of CM031860.1, forward strand.
CTACACCAAATTATAGTGCTGGGTAAAACAAGAACATCCCAAACATGTCCATTTGCTCTCCATGCATGCTAAAATTTTTCTAATTTTCAAAAGTATTTTAAAAGTAATTGCTTAGAAATGCAGGGAGGAAATCACTACTCTCAGTTAGTTATTATCAACTACTGATTTCTCAGAAAATGTGTATGAAGAAAAATCTCATTTTCTATAAGCAGTTCCCAAAATTTCAAGACATTTTCTCACTCAGCCAAGGTGTCTGATTCCCATTTTACAGGTTTTGATAGGACAGAAATTCATTCCAAGAATGAATGCTGACCTATTAACAAACGAGGTGATAGAGCTTGTCTCTGCAAAGAGAAAACTCTAGTGGAAAGCACTATTAATAGTTTCTCATGGGAATGTGTGCTCAGAACTCCTTTTTGAGGCAATGTTTAATGGGACAGAACCATGTGTGAGGCCCCTGATACCTACACAGATTACTCTTTCACAGAGGAAGAGACTTCTGGTTTCATATCATTGATCCCGTATCAATTCACTTTCTCACTGCCTCTGTGACAGAGAACATTCCTGCACACTGAAGGTTCCTCTGCTCCTGCTGGTCCAGTGCTGTTCCCAAGATGGGTCCTGTGATCCTGTGCCCAGAATGAACCTGAAGGTAGGTCCAGAAGAGAAAAACATTTCATACAAGCTGCCTGGACTATATCAGTGTAAACAGAGAACCCACTTGACCAGGGCTGTTACCTTTGTGATAATATTCTGCACAACTCTCTGAGAAGTCTGGTCTAGGATTTCCTCCACATCCTTTAACTGACCTGGGGCCTGTTATCTATCATCCATTAGGATTTATGGGTGGCTAGGGCTAGTTTTTTATATCATGATGAGAAGACAAAGAATTTAGGCACCGTGGCAGGTAATAAAAACTTTCTGTCTTCCATTCATAAATTAATGGACTGTTGTAAAATAAGGAAACTGATTCCTATTTCTTTATTTATTATTTCCTTAGATATCAGTGAGGAATAGCAGAAATATTTGGAAATCATCAGGAGATGTACTATATAATTAAGTTGTAGTCCCTGCTGATAAGTCATTATAAGAAGGTAACCAGATACTTGCATCATTACAAAAGATCCTACAGTATTTCATGCTATAACAGATGAGGTATATCCTTAGTGGCAGCATAGGTTGATCATTCAGACAGTGTTGATACAGCTGCTATGTACATTACAACTGAACAGGAAGAAAAGTAGGAGTTAATTACCAATTAACTCTAATGTCAATGCTTAAATATTCCTTGTCAAAAAATGGTGGATGGTTTTTTTTGCCCACCAAGGAGCTGCTTTTAAAAGACTGTTTTATAAAAATACATGTAGATTAAAAGGGTTGCACTCTGCAGTAGTTAAAAGTCTTATACCAAAGTTGCTAATCCAGACCACTCATGACTGAAATTTATATTTTATTTTTGTAAGTAAAAATATAAGAGAAGAAAATGTACTGTCTGCAATTTATTTTTGAGTAAATAGACCATCATATTCTAAACTGCTAGTTAGAAACAATTCCCACAGCGCCTTTCCCTGGCTGCAGTCTCTGTCAGAAGGCTGTGAATGTAAATTGTTGGTAATTTTCTTCCCTAGAGTTTAAGCTATAAATAAGGACAGTGTGGGAAAGTTTATTGTCTGTGCTGGAGAAGGGACCTGTTCTTATTGACTATGTTGTGTCACTGTCAGCCATAGATTGCATTTGTGAAGATACAAATTGGACAATGCAGTTGTTGAGCTTAAAATCTTGTGTACAACATATACAGTAGAAGACCCATTTTTTGTAAAAGAATAACAGCAGTGACAAGGTTTACTTCACATGTCTTAAAACTCGTTTTAACAGTTAATACGTTGTTAACATTATTAATATTGGTTCTTTTTGATTGCTAAGCAACATGATAGGAAGTTGGGCATGAACTCTGTGGCCTCTTTTGATACTGCATTGGCTAGTGAAGAATTATGGCACTTCTACTAGTGGGGCCTGAGTATATTCTGGCAAGTGACAGAACTGCTGTCTGTCTTCTTGTAAGGGGAAGTGGGACCCTTACCTGCCCTTCCAGAACTAAGAAGAGGTTTTGCAGACCTCTTCCCATTTCTATGGGAATCTATGTGCCTGACTTCTGAAAGCTGCCGCTGATTACTGCCACCAACCTACTTGTAACAGGAAAAGCTATTGACATGAGCACACTTGCTCAAAAATAACGAATTATATCTGTTAATATAAGCCATACAGTCAAGTTGCCTCTGGCTGAATGTCAAATTAACCTCAGGCTGAATGCCATGAAAATAATAGAGACAGAAGAGGCATATATGTCAGAACCAAGGGTGTGTAGTGTGCTTATAAGAACACAGGAGTGCCAGTCACAGTGGCTCTCAAAGGCTGAAGTACTGCCTTTGGCAGAAGAATGAGCACAGTTTTTTTCCCCTGGCAGTGTACTTTGGCAATAATGTAACTCCCAGAGTTTTTCTTTATGCTTCCTCTTGGAAGGGTAAATAGGTCAATTGTTGTTTCACATTCCTGAGGTTTGATTAATGCTGATGCTATTATTAGTCATATTCAGGGCTGGGTAGCAGAGGGGGGTGAGAGGAGGGTGGCACTGGTAGCCCACCTGGGTGGCACTGGTAACTCTTCTCAGCCTGGGGATTCCAAGGGTAAACCTGTCCTGCACCTACCAACACTGGATGCTGGTGATGGCCAAAGTTATCAGACTGGGGTTCACATATACTGCCTTGCTGCTTACAGCTTTCTTTCACTCATTTTATTTATTTTTCAATAATTTTTATTGAATAAAAAAGGTCTACTGCCTTAGCTATACTAACTTAGAGTAATTACTTACATGGGCACAAGAAATGTAATTTTACCCTGGCTAGAATATATATATATATACACACACACACATATATGTATGTATGTATGTATACACACAGATATATGTGTACATATACACACACACATATATATATGTATTCATGAATGTATATGTGCATATATATTTATATGCCCCTTACCAGTATATTATCCATTTTCTTCTCGATCATGTATTAGTTAATTGTACTGAAAAAGGATAGGAAAGGATAAGAAAAGAGGAATTTCATGTTACAAATGCAAAAATATTGAAAGAACCTAAATATTTCGGGCCCAGTATGTGATACCTGGGGATGAATTTTTATTTTTGTTTTAAGTGATTGTTTAGCATTCTCTAGGATTGTCTGTGTTCACTTTTGCTCCCAGCGTGTTCAGGTGCAGCTGTGAGGACTTGCAGGCATTTTGAAGTAAGTTCTTCAAGGGCACATTTTTAAAAGCTGTAACATCTACCCTGGAGAAACCTGAGCTAGCATCTGAGTAGCCGACTATAGCAACTAGAAATATTTGCTTGGGGAGCATGAAGCATCCCATCCTAGGGGAAGATATGCAAAGCAACTAAAATGGATGATTTCTTGTAAGAGAGAACTCAGAAAATTATTTTTGCTTGTGAAAAGTCTGTGTTAAGGAGCTTGCCCAAATCACAGGAAGATGGTTAGATGAAGGCAAGGATAAGACTCAGGGCTGCATCCAGCTGCCTTTGTCACTGAAGCCAGGTTTTCTTCAGTGATCTTTTTTCTCCTTTTCTACACATCTTTTATTTCAAAAAAGACATTTATACAGGGATTTGGTTTGTCTTTTGTCCAGGAACTTGGTTTTCTCTCAGTGAAAGCAATCCATTTGGTTCACAAACTCTGTATGAGAAAAAGGAAATCATTACATCATACTCTGATTAAAGATTTAATACCTTTTTATAATTATGAATTCATGGAAAGGCAGTGAGCATGGGATTGAGTTTGAAGTTTTTGAGTAGAATATGCTTTAGTGATCTTCTACGTCTGCTACCCTCAAACTTTCTCCTTTCTTTCACCTCCACCATGTCTTAATTATTTGCTGTGTTCTCCATCCAGTCATACAACTCAAATTCCACTGCTGTTCACCAGAAGCATCACTGATTTCTGTTCCTAAGCCTTCACAATGCTATTCTTGTAGAAAGCCTGTTTTATATATATCTACACACACAAAAAGTTCTACTTGTCTTTGAAGCTCTGAGATGAAATATGTCAGCGAGGAGACTGCTGGACACCACCTACACAATGCCAAAAAATCTCATCTGCAATTATGTAAATAAAATAAACCACTCAGGACTTGGCCAAGTTTATGCAGGTTTTCGAGGCTGCCAAACTCGAAAATACTACCAAAAAGCATAGCTTTAATTAAATACTTATAAAAATTTTCTTTATATGAAAGAAATGCATATTTTCTGCTAGTTTTTTTTAGAAATGAGTGAATTACTCTTAAGGGGACTTAAAAGAAAATTACTAGCCTGAATAAATAATTCAGTGTAGGAAATTCCAGCTCCAACAAGTTCATTTTGATCAAAATGAAGGTAACTAAAACTGTCTTATTGTTTGAGAGCCAGCTGCTGAAGCGCTACAAAACTGGCAATGGTCCCTTTACATATTACAGAAACAAGACTATGTTCTCAGCCCATATCTCTGACATTCTCTGTGCTTAATTTTCTAAGAAGACAATGCTTATGCAATCACACATCTGCGTGTGTCTTCATATTTCCATTATCTACCACATTTCTTTTAATTCAAGGCCTAATTTCATTGTATAGTTCACATTTGGAAGAGGCACATAACCTCCTTCAAGCCTCCCATCTAAAGCTGTGCTATCTTTGACATCACAGGAAGTTGCTCCAGATTTGGTCGATTTTTTCCTGTATCACTGAGGATGGAGTTTCTATAATTTCTGTAGGGAGACTTCTTCACAAATTTATTTTCTTGCAGATTATGTTTGGATTGCTTTTATACAGAATACTAATATTAATGTCCAAATGAAATGTTCTGTCAACGTGCTTTTAATTTTCTGCATCTCTTTGAGGTATTGCTATGAGTACAAAACCAGTTGCTTGAACAAAAATTTGCTTGTTTTTCCACAACGCTTGCAAAATTTGAACACAAATCTAGGGAAAAAAAATTTATAGAAGAGAAGTAAAACCTCCTAATTGTATTTTATTGTGTCATCTGTAGAAAAGGTAATAAAAAGGGCAACGAGCTTGTTAAACAGTCACCATGACTGTCATGAAAAAATCACAAAAAATTATCCATTGCTGACAATAGGCATTTTCCAGGGAAACCCCCTGGAAAGATGGGATTCTACTATCTAAATAAAAATAACCTCTTCAAAAAAGTCTGTCTTGTGTTTTCTATTAATTTAGAATACATACAGGGGACTTGCAGAAGTTACTCATGAAATTTCAGAGGCTTCCTGCTTTGAATTATCTTGATAGTCTGAAAGCTGCTCAGAAATCTACTGTGGCTTTATACTTACATTTTTTCCCCCTACATGTAGGTCCCAAAATGTAGTTTCCTGATCCAGATGCTGTGCTTCTCTTCTGAGTAATGGTCCAGCAGGAAGGATGCTGGGGGTGGCACGGCCAACACAAAACTCTGCTGGAGCATGGAGCAGGCTGCAGAGTCAGGTAAGGATCACTTAAACAACATGAAATTTTTGGAAATTTCAGCAAAGCTTTTAATGTTTTGCAAGCCAAGATGAAAAGTAGGCAACAGAGAAAATGTAAGGCTTGGAAAAATCTCCAGTATTTTAGATGTAATCCCTACACCAAATAATTTTTATATTGGTTTTTCCACTCCTTTTTGTTCAGTTGTGCCAGAATTACATTGTAAATAGCATTCATATTTTTCACTTGATTTGTGGAACAGCATGTTCTAGCCAACTTTTCTTTTTGGATCTAATCCCCGTGTCTGGCTGATATTTCACATCATGTGAGACCAAAACCCCTGATCCTAAAGAGTATTTAGTACAGGGGGGAAATCCTTTTAAGTGTCCAACCTCTGTAGCTCTCTTCAGAGCTCCCCACACATCTCCTAGATGATTCAGTAGCAGTTGGGAGTGTGGCCAGGTGACCTTTTTATAACCCCAAAGTCAGCATTTGGTATTGTCCCAAAACAGATTGTGCAAGAGGCAGATCCACACATGGAAAGGCAGTATTTCACTTATTTACAGGTCTTAGAAATGGAGGCTGGATGGCACCTCCACAAAACAGCACAACTATCAAAACTCTTCTCTATTTATAAAATTTTAGCAAACAAAGGCATTAACGTTCATTTGCTACAAGTCACATTGTCCTCTTATTCATATTAATTCTTCTACTGGTTGATGATTCTTATGTTAATTAGTCCTATGCTCAATCTTTCTCACATTTTCTGCTGGCTTTCCACTTGTTTTTCTTCAGAAGTCACAGAACCAATTAATCCTCTCAAATTTGAGTCAATTACTGATTACCCAATAGCTTTATATGATTTCATACAAAGTGTCAGAGCGATTGAATCAGTCTTAGCTTTTATTAAAAGCAAGAAAATATAAACCTCCTGATTTTCGAGAAAACTTTGGAACTCAAGTGTCACCAGTGAAGGCTATGGAAAGTTGGAAATGAAGTCTATGGAAAGGTCATGAGTCACCATCTTCAGCATGACAGTTCTTCCACAATGATTGCCAGTTGAACAAGTAAATAACCTAAGGTTATTGACTCTTCTAAGGCTGTGAAAAAATCAAATGCATGACAAGCAAATAAGTGTTTATCTACACTGAGCATTTCAAATACACATTCAGCCAGTGTTGTTTTGACTACAGGAGTTCCTCAGCAGCTCTTAAAAAATATAAAAAACCATTACTCTTGTAGCAAGATGCAGACACAGGATTCTGTGACTATCAGAAAGTGAGTTTGTTTTGCCCTGTGGTCATACTAATGCTGCCTCTGTTATGACTTACCTATTTAAATGCCTTCATCCTTCATGATAACTTAAAAGAAGTCTTATGTGTTCTGGAAGCAATTCTGTTTGCTTCCAAAACCAGTGAATGTTTTTAAATACAAGTACCACTACCCCTTTTGAAGGTATATGTAATTTTGGTATTTTTGATATTAATTTATCATGTCTTAAATTAATAATTTTATGATGCTTCTTATGTTTATACATAGTGAATTATGTAGCTATGAAGGTACAAATAAAAAGACAAGATCCTTCTCAATAAGGCTTAGTATCTAAAAACAGGTGTAACGTACAATCAGGTGTAACATATAGGTGTAACATCTATGTTGTGCCCCATAAAAGAATTAAAAGTGCAGACAAGTTGAAAATATAAATCATAGTAGAATAATCTACTGTTAGGAAAAAAGCTGAGGGATTCCAATCACTAAGAATAAATATATTGTGCATTCTGTGATTGTTTTGTATAGATTTTTTTTCCTTTAAAATCTTTAATAATCATTACAGACTTTAAATATGATGTTTTTCTAGAGCTATATGAGCTATATTTTCACTTTTTTTTAACAGAGATTGCTTAAAATAGTCTTAAAAACTACTGCACAAAGGCTAGCTTAAGCACATCGTGTTAATGTCAGAAGTTTCAGAACAATTTCCAGAGATCAGCTGAAAGAGGTATCACTCTCTGCAGAACAGACAGGTAGTTACAAAATAACCAGAAATTTAGGAGCCTAGGTTCACAGTCAGTTTCCCAGAAATCAGATCAGCCTTCCATTACCAAAATGACTGAGTAACAGAACCTCTGTATGTTGGCCACTTTATTGTGAGTTATCTTCATACACCTGCAGAAAAGAGGCCATAAACAAAAAATTAGAAAGTAGCTGGTCCTTGGGAACTTGACAGGGAAGCAGTCAAAGAAGATATTAATCTATAGGCTCACAAATAACCCCTTACCTAAGGCACTAAAGAAGCTCTTGTTCATTGCAAGTCTGTGAGCTCTGATGCTCTTTGGTGGTTCTAGAAGGTCATTGTTAAGGAGATTGCTGAATCAAAGTTTTCCCCTGACGTGTTTCTTTAGTATAAACCACAAAACTAACATAAAAATGAGAACAAAATTTAAAAAGAGTGAGGACATATATGTTTCATCTGGTGTCTTGTTTCACTGATTCTAAGAGCCACTGGTGCAAACAGAATATTGTTCTTGTCCATGTTCCAATGACTTCAGTCCTCTGACATCCCTGGCCAAAGCTGGAATCAGACCTTTTTTGCAAAGCTGAATGAAGATGTGTTCAAGTTTTCCAGATGCCAGTGGGAACAAGGAGAAAGCCACGAAACAACCACTCCAAAACTTATGAAAAATACAATTTTCATGATTGTTGCCAAGGAGAAACAGATGTCATATTTTCTGTTCCCTAGCTCCCAAGTGATGATAACAAAGTCCCTTCCGTGGGTCATTCTACAGTCTCTTGAGATACTCCTGCCTGTGCATTTTGTCTGGTGATGGAATCACAGGCAGGGTTGTAGACTGATGTCATATCAGTGTCCAGCACAGATTTGTGAATCACTGTTCTTTCACAGCATTCAGTGGTAGTTACCCAAGACAAGAAATAATAATTTCCTGAATGAAGTCATTCTGGGAAAAGTTTAGTCAAAGCTTTTTTCTTTTTCTTTTTTTTTTTTTTTTTCTTTTTTTCCCCTGGAGGAAAGAGAAAAATGTCACCATGGCAATTTACTTTCATTTGAAAATGTCTTTGAGTGGCAGTGTATCAGCACTTTTTTTAATTAAGAAAGCATCTCCCTCTAAATACAATCTAGATACAATTTCACTTCATCTCAAGACAGGTGATTCATTAAGTCCTTTCATAGGCAGTGTGGGATTTTGTTGGACTGACTACAATCACAATCCCTCAGAGGTTTCTAGCAGAGGTCCTGGGGAGGTTAGACAGCAACTGAGGGAGGAAAAGACCTCACAATTTGTATGTACTGATTTAAGGAAAACAAGTACAGAAATAACAGTTTGATGAATTCTGTTAGTCATAAAAAAGTACAGTTTATATGAAAAATGTATTTGTCATGCAATTCTCTTTTCTATGATCTCCGAGAGCTTCCAACTAAACTTATAAAGAAAAGGCTGCTATAAATGTAGCTGTTTCTCCTGCAACATGACACAATACACCAGATGATTTATGTCTCACAATACTCTTTGCAAAGTAGAGTTGTTAACCTTTATGTCTTGACTGAATTCTTGTGTGGGTATTTTCTCTCTCGCTTGAATCTTAAGTATGCTTTTCTTCACATCACCTTGTCTCCAATTCAAGCAAAGTTTTCAGCAGAGATCTTTGACTTGCATGATTTGTGCTCTTCTCTTCTCTGTCCTTAATTGCTCTGCAATTTTTCTCATTTAACCAGTTGTTTGTGTTTCCCAGAATTCCCTAGCTACATACAAGTACAGAAGACTGCTCCTGTGACTTCCAATTTCCCACAGAAACTAACCACATAACTACATGATTTTACTTTTAAATTTTATTTTATTACAATTTCAGACAAACACAGTACTATTTAATGGACTACAGCTTTTTGCCTGCAGTTATGCTCATTTGGATTCATGCAAAAGAGATATTTCTCACCTCATTGGCCTGTTCCACACAGTTAGAGACTAACCCCATTTTCTTGTTCTGTTGCTTCTATTCAGAATGAAAGTTTGTGCCACAATTTGCCTTATCTTAGACTTTTCAAGCATATTTTGGTGGATTCAGTCCTTCAAGGATACAACTCTCTGGGTTACTAAAGAGGCCTGATTTTAAAGTTTTTTTGTAGTAAATGATGTGAATTTCATTTTTCATCATGATACTAATGCAAATGGGAGATGATAATATATCAACATTAAGGTTTGTAATCATATGAATCAGCTACTAAATTTCTTATTCTATCTGCTGCTGATTTGCAGGTAAATTTTCCCATTTAGTTTGAGAAGTATGCTGAGGCATTATAGATTTAAGTTTCTGTCTTCATGTCCTTGTGACTGGGATAGAGTTAATTTTCTTTCAAGTACCGGGTTTTGGAAGTGAGATGAGGATAATGTTGATAACACTCAGGTTTATTTGTTGCTGAGTAGAGTTTATACTCATAGTAAGGTCATTTTATCCTAAGATTGATCATTTTTGCTATCAGTCTTTAAGAAAAAAAATTCTCAAAGTGTCAAATAAATTAGGACTAAATTTTTTAGTCTGCAGAAAACAACTGATTCAACCAAGGTCAGGCATAATCCAAATTCAGTGGTATCTTTTATTTACCCATTCTGCCCAGCACCTCCCTCTTCAGAAACTCTTATGAACATGATGGCAAAAGGCAATATTTAGATGTCCTGGAAGGTCCTTCCTCTTCTTTTTTGTATCTTTTTCCATTTTGAGAAGAGTCCAAATGCTGTTATTACAAGAGATTAAACTGTGATATGCAGTTGCAGATGTGTTATGAGACCAACAGCTCCCCCAGAATGTTGAAGAATCTTCTTTAGAAGCATTATGTAGGTAGCACTGAAGTTCTAAGTGCAAAGTATTTGGTTTAGTGGCCAATCTCTCGAGAGCAATTCCACTGCAAGCACAAAGGAGAAATTAGTGTAACTTCTAGGGAGCAGGATGGTTGCTTACCTGACAATCCCCAACAAATCCACATTGGCATTCAGGAGTGTGGGCACAAACCCAGTTGAAAACACTGCTATCGGTACCGGTTACCATTTGCATTGTCTGTAGCTGATCAGAATGCAAAGTGTACCTTTCCTTTATAGCATTTAAATTTAATTTTTCTCATGTTCTACTTTTGAAACAATTCCTCCTTTTTTCTTCTTTCTTCTTCTTCTTTTTTTTTTTTCCTAAGGACAAAACCCTCACTAGTCTCCTGCTCTCATGTAACCAAAAATAATCACTCAGATTCATAAGGTTTTATGGTTGCTGTAGATTATTTTGCATAATTTAAATGAAACATGAATATTTCAGGTCTCATTTTAAACTCTGTGCAGTTTCAGGATACACAGGTCATGGCGAGGACAAAGTAGTTTTCTAGTAGTTTTCCTCCAGCTAAAGATGAATGACATGATAATAATGCAAATTACTGTGCACGTGTGACAATTTTTAACAAGAAAATAATTTGACTAAAACTCTGAGCAAGATACGGTGTCGAGAGTGAACTCAAGCTCTGTATTATACTTAGTAAAAGTGACTTTTCAACAATGTGGTTCAATAAGATGAAGGGCTATAAGTGGTCCTCTGCCTTCTTTAGGACCTGAGGGGTTTTGCCAGTACCTTTCCTAACAGATCAGTGCCTAAACCATACGGAACGTATGGAGTATCCAAAAAATGGTACAGAGTGGTTTATCTCAAAGCAACCTGTTTTGTCCTGACTTCAACAACAGAAAACCAAACATTTTCTTTTAAGTAACGAACATTAATTTTTATTTCTGTTTATATTTTAATTATTTTCGAAAGGATTATTTTCTCTAAATCATATAACCAATTAAAATTTTTGCAAATGAAAAAGCCTTTATTTAAACATCCCACTAGGCATTTCTAACCAGAAAGAAACCAAAATACCATATTTTAAGCAATTTTTTTCAGTTATACACTCACTTATTAGCTGTTCCAAAAGTTTTTGTCCTATAAAATTGTAAACAAATTTTTGCTTTCTGGTTTGTTTAGTAATTTGCTTACAATTTTTGTCAGTCTGGATTCCAAAGAAATGGGACTGAAAATAACATGATCAGAGAATATTTGAATCTTGTCTTGTGTGGCTTAAATGTGACTAGCTAAAATATTTCTGACACAGGAGAAAAAAGGGAACATTGTCAAAGTAACAGTCCTTTTTTCCTGCTGTGCCTCAGATTTTCTGAAGGACAGGAAACATTTTTGCAAAAAATATGCTAAGCATTTGAGTAGTATAAATGCTTCACTCTTATTGAAATGGATAGAATAAACTGGTAATTATCATCCCTTCAGCTGACCACAAACTTGGTTTGGTGGGGTGCCACATACTTCTTGCCTTGGTGTAAAAAATAATCTTGAAATTATGCTACATTTTCCCAGGTATTTAGAATGAGTAAACACACACCCAGGTTTTTTGTAATTCATAGTTTGAAACTAAGAGAGAAGAAATTTGTTTTCTCTCAGCTAGATTGCTCAGTTTTGGAATGATGAAAATATTCTCACTATGCCTTGTGAATTGAAAGAAAAATAAAGAGATCAAACTCACAAAGAAATAAAGTACTTGTTTTCAGGAAAAGGGTAGACACCAGCATTTCCTCCACTATAGTGTCTGAAAATATTATGTATATTTATTCAATTATTTATTTATTGTGACCTTGTGACTTTTAGAAAACTCAATCTGACCTAAAAATCGAAAGTTATTAGTTAGGTTACACATGCTTGTAAAAGTAGTGCTTTTCAAAAAACCTACATTATGAAGAGGCCTCATTAATGTAATATTTTAAATTACTTGCCATCATATTTTATGTTTATAACTCAACAGTGGCTGCAAAAATTGAAATATAAGCTGAAATAATATTTACACAGGAGAAACTTTTACATAAAATTCTAATAAACTAATTTTAAAAATATCTATAATTTAAACAGCAGGGGGGAAAGGGCTAGAGAAGTTATAAAATTAAAAATACTAGCCCCAAATCTGACAAGCTTTATAAGGAGTCTCTTTTATTGGAAAACAAGCATATATGAGGGAGGTATCAATATGCTTGTCCCTTGGTATTCTCAGCTGGAAGTAGTTGGAGACATCAGGCTTTGCTTGCAGTCAGCTCTCCTCTTCCTAAATTTTATGTGCTTCTCTAATTCATATCAGGAATGTGCAGCTATTTTAAGTCTGATATGAATATAACCTCATCCTATAGCCTATAAGGTATGTGCTACAGGAGACAAGCACAGGCCAATGAAATGTCATTTTATGGGACATAATTCTTCCAGCAGGATTTTCTGCAGGCCTTTGAGTGTGCAGAAGCTGTGTAAAGTTTTAATATGAAACAGGTCATCAGCAAGATGACTCCTGTGGCCACTCTGATGCAAAACTGTTGCTGGCTGTCTATGCAGGTATAAGATAAAGATCAGTAATGTCCTTCAGGCTCTGAAAGTAAAAGGTAAAAACCCAGTGGGACAAAAGTAGACACAGCAACTTGCAGGATCAGGGTCCAAGTTCAAAACAAATTGATAGCATTAAACTAGCCCAATCAATTGTAAGAAAGACTTTTTGAGACAGCATATAGTATTGACAGGAATGCATAATGGAAAAAACAAGCACATAAAATTTCAAAAATTAATTAGGAAGAGCCTTTTGTTTCCTGGTTCTGAAATGCTGATGGACCTGTTCTTGCAAAAGCTTGGAAAACTTCAAGGTGTGTGTTCTCAGGAGGAGTAGTCTAGTGCAATAGTTCAGAAATTCAACTGCTGGAGAGTAGGAGCAAAAATCAGTGAGCTTTCTAAGTAGAAGTTCCTGGTTTTAAAGAAGAAAAGTGTAAAATTCTTCAGCATGCACATTTCAGCCATACTGTGCAATGCTGACTGGCCAGTTTGCATGTCCTATGGAGAGGGTTCAAGGAACATTGGAGAAAGTTTGTGTTCTCTTGAGCCTTCAAATAAATGTTTCTTTGCATTGGCAACAGCTCTAGTTTTCATTTTGGAGTTGGTGTAATCTATAAAAGTAGCAAGAATGTGCTGATGTGTTCACTCTGACCTGAGCCACATCCAACATAACTGCATTTTGTTCTGATTTTAGAAGTAGGCAACCAATGCTATCACTTAAGTTTTTTTAAAAAGCCCTCAAAGAATAATGCTTACATGAACAGGATCACCTGGCTCCTCGGTTCCTTGAGGTCCCACACTGAAATGTCCAGAGATTTTTTATGACCAGCATGGCATAGAGAATGCAGTCATAAGACTCAGGTATAAAGCTAAGTCTAAATCCATTACAGCATATAGTCAGGGAAGTTTCAGTAGCCAGGTGGCAGCTTGGGACTCATCTATGATAATTCCCATGAATTTTCCCTACTGCCTTCAGTTGCATTCAGGCATGTGTCTCTATGTGCATAATGCCTATTATACTTTTTAAACCACTGATGACTTTTAAATTTGATTACCAACCATGAGGATCTTACATGGTGTTTGGGTAGGCATCTGCCAAAACACAACTTTGTTCTCTGTTCTTTGCAAGAGAGCAAAGTAAATAGTTTGCAATGTTGTGCTTCCTCTCAGGAAAAATAGGTACCTTACTCTGGAGGCAGGGAAGCAGTAAGCTGGTGGGAAAGCAAAAAAACCCCTACATAAGACAGCAAGTTTGTACTGCCTTCAGAAAACTGAGTTCAGGCACACTATCTGACACACTGTTATTAATAACCCCAGTCATTTTTTTATTCTTAAATAGAGACCATGAGTGTGAGGCAGATAAAACACTGTATCAGCCCTTATTTAGAATGACATAGGACTGATTTCTAGCTTTACCATTTGAAAGTGATTAAAAAACTTGCTTGAAAAAAATATTATGGAAAAATCTGATCTTTAACTAATCACCCCTGTATGCTTTACCATTGTGATGCTGCACTTACACTGCTACTGTGCTGCACTCAGTCCCTGTTACATATAGAAAAAAGTGGTTCAGTGTGCAAGCTTATAATGGCTACAATTCCACAAAAATACATTCAAAATTTACACGAAAGGGGGAGGTTTCCATAGCACACACACTAGAGATTTTCCAATAATCACTTCTGTATCCAAAGAAAAGAGGCTAAGAATGATTGTCCTGTTGCTGCAAGTTCTATGCATTATTATTTATAAGCAATTTGTAAATAACATAAAGCAGAAATAATTTGTTTTCAAATTTTCTTTTCTTTTCCATGCCTATCTTGTATGAAATAAATCTGTAGTAGAGTTCTTTCTTAGAATCCTGATTCTAGTTTCTTCTGCCTGTTGATGTGTTTCAGTGGTTTGTGTGTTGCTTCCTCAGTTGTTCAATGAATCTGTTTTTCCCTGGTTAATATTTTGGTCAAATTCTTAACAGTTCTGGATTTCATCGGTTTTAGGAAAGCTATGGCAATTGTCACATACTAGTATTTATTTTTGCTCTTTAAAGAACATTAAGAGCAGAAGAAAGAGTAGAATGTCTCAAACTGCATCCTGCCTCTTTAATTCAGGATCCAGAAAATTACAGTAGAAGTATCAAAGTGGGCCATAGATTACAATTCTTCTTTTTAAAAAAGCTCTGAAAATACTGCCGTCACAATTTTGAGAACTGCACTTGCGATTTTTAGTCTTTTATCTATTACAAGTGTGTTACAGACCTGTATTAGTGTATGGTCTTACAGTCTTTGAGCTGAGTATTTGGCTAAGGATGAGATGTTATTTATCCAGCAGTTGTTCCTGTAACAACTATTTTTGTGGTCTCAGAGTTTCCAATTACATGCATCAATATGACATCATTTATATTTTTTTGCTGTTCAAGTTTCTATGTTTAATGCTGTTTTAGATGATAGCATCCTACCCCTAAAGGCACAAAAATTTCTGTGTTCTCGTAACTGTGCTCTCATTCCCTGTTGCGTATTTGTTGCTATGATAAAAATATCACAAATAATATGTACAAGAATTGCCTAACAGCAAATGTATAATCAGGACACATTTTGCTAAACAAACTTTAGTTCTGGCTCTATTTTGTATGTCTTATTAACACCCTTTACATTTTGAATCTCCTGTTATTCTCATTGCTTATTTATCTATGAGAACTTATTCTGAAAGGCCTTTTAACTAATTATTATGTATCGCATCCTGAAGGGTGTCATTTGGGGATAAATGGTCAAATCTAACCATCTGTGCCCTACAAATGAGTTTTTTTGCTGTGTACTTTTTCTTTACTGTATTCGAGATAAATTAATTTTGCAATTAGCAAAACTTATGGAGTCTCTATGTCAACCATTGTGTTTGGCTAACTAAGCTAGCACTAATGTCATATATCCACACATCAAGAGAACATTAATTTGATCTTTCCCATACAAGGAGTTATTGATACCTTGAAAAGACTGACATTGCATGGAAAGATGAAAAGAAAAAGAAGCATGTATTAGCTTTCTTTCCTGGCTGGAATTTTGCCATCTGGCAAATATGAGGTCCACAGTCAAGTACAGGACACATCTTCACAAGGCAATGGTCTGAGCTCTGGGCCTCAAGCATGCTTTGCAAAAAAAATAAAGGTCAAAGGAAATATTTAACTTCTTACATTTCAAGTTCTGATGTTTAAGGTATTGAGTGGAATAGCAAGACTCTGACCTTTTGGCAAAATTTTCAAGCAGGCATTGCAAATTTTTCTCTAGCCTAAATGCCAATTAGCAGGAACCTACAGGAAAAGGAAGGACTGTCAAAGCAAATCAACAACTGCTTAAGCAAAGAAAGAACATATAAATGCAAAATGTGATTAAACTGAGAGAATCTCCTGCCATGCCTATTACTGAGAATGCTGTTTTGAAGGTTAACACTTTTCTAATACAAGCAGGATAAGCCATGTAGGATAGTACTCCACAAAAAGGTCACCACTATATAACAAAACCAAGAAAAACTGTAGTTCTTGGCAGGAGGGAGGTGGAAGGGAAGTAACCAAATAGGAATCATATTTAAAGAATACCCAGTTTTAATGCTGAGAAAAAATGCTTTAGCCAGCCTAACTCTAGCTAAATACAAAACTTCTAAGAAAGCACTTTATGTCATAAAAGCATAAATATTTAACAAACGAAGGCACGGTTTGGCTCTCAGCCAGACAAGCATTCAGTCATGTGATTCAGGTGAAGACCTAGTAATTCCACTGGCTTCCTTTCTGGTTCAGTAAGTACAAGTCAGACAGATGCATGGAAAGCTCACTCTTTGCCTTGAAACCTTGAGGAGGAGAGCTGCTGATAACACTTGGTGGAGCTTGAGGGCAGATTTCCAAGGCTTCTGTGCAAAGATTGTAGAAAGGGAGAAGAGGAACTACAATGGATTCAGGCACCATGATAGTGTAGAAGCAACTCTTTAATAGTTGCAGCATCAAATGGTATTCAAAAGTTACCAGAGATGTAAAATAAGTTTCTTTGACAGTGTGTTTGAGGGCTGTACCTATAGATAGCATCTGTGCCAGAGTTTCTTATTGTCTCAGAGAACATTATGTGGTTCTCTGTCTTTATCAATTTGAATAATTACATTCTGACACTAATTCATATTCAGGTCTTTTTTAATTTGTTTCCCTTTGATTGTTATATAAACCCTCCTTCTAGGTAAGAAGCCTAAAGGAACTTAGGAATGAAAGAGCAGAGAGATTCTTCAGTGAATCTGCTCCTTTGACTTTCAGCATTTACTCCACGACAAGGCACTAAGAACATGTCTTTCTTCTAAAACTTACTCATAATCCATGAAAATTTGATTTCAAAATTACTTATTTAAGGGTTCAATATGGAAACATCTATCTCATTCAGAAGAACTGCTTTCTTTATGGACTTCATTCCTCTTCCAGTCACTTCCATTAGTTTTTGAAATCTTTACTCCCCATGGCTTCTCCCCTGGAAAAAAAAGAATTAGAAAAGAACTTTCTTTTTTGGTACAGGACTAGTGAAAAAAGTTGATTTTCTTCTTATGGACTCTGACATTCTGTATGCTTCTGGGCAGAGAGAAGGATCTCCAATATAATGCACAATACAAAACCTTAAATAGATGCAGCACTCTAGTTGTGCAGCTACTTGGCACTTTGTCCCCTTGAAAGTAATTGCACTAGAGCAAGAGGACAGAACAATTAATTAGTGGAGCCAACAAGCAGAGGATAGCAGAACAAGAGCCACAGCGTGAGATTTTTTGGGGGGAGGAGGCAGAGTTCTCTAAAGGAGGCTCTAGTTATTGTGGCAAAAGAAACACTGAAGAAGAATTGCTGCAACAGTGCAAATAAGTGGGTATAAAACTCAGCTCTACGTGATGTAGATAGTACCTGAATACGGATCTAAAAAGACCTCTTCTTTATCAATGAGACGTTGCTCAATAAAATGCCAAAGGACTGGAGAAAGCTGGTAAGATTTAGAGGGAAATTTGCAGCAGTGACAGAGAAAAGAAGATTTAAAGTACTTTGCTGTTGCACAGGAAACCAGAGAGAAAATGCTGAGGACATTTGTAGAACAGGGGAGAAGAAGAGACTGAGTAAAATAATAATAATAAATAGAGCGCAAGAAGTCTATTGCATTACAGAATGAAAATGGAAAGTGGGAAAATAGATTGTTATGAGAGAGGTATTTGAGAATGCTGATTTGCTTGTGGGAGCAAGGAAAGGAAAGGGCTAATCAAGGAAAAAAGCTGTGTGCTAGAAGTCAAGAAGTTACAGAAAATATGAGAGTAACCAAAAATTAAGATGGTTAGACTTCAGGGCTCAGGGATTTTATAGGGTGAGAGTTTTCTGCAAATGGTGAAAGACTCTCAGGACATTCCAGGATTTTGAAAGAGGTGGACATAGATGGCAGGGGAACATATTGAGGTCTGAGCAACCAGTGTGATACAGTCATGATGAAAACACTAGCAGTAGTTCCCTTTTTCCCACAGAAATTGAAAATATTTATCACCCGTTTCTAAATCTCTCATAAGATCTGAGTACATTGTGTGCTTTTGGTCACTCATTTTCAAGAGCAAGGAAGCAGATGCGGAATAAAGATATAAATAAAGAATAAAAATATAGTTCAAAACAAGGAGAAAAAAGAAAAGACCTTTGCCAATAGCAACAAATGGCATATCCAAGGAAATAAACTTTCTTATTTATGAATAAATGTCTCAAGGAGACTTTTATAAGCAGATATTAACAAAGAAATTTAGACATACAATATTTAGGCAGAAACATGTAATTTCAACTGTCTGTATTTTACATCATATGTAACTTAAATACCGTAAAAAGGCATGAATATTTTCTTTTGAGTAATTTATAGTTTCTGTGATGGCTGAACCAGCAAAGTCATTGGCTGTTTCTGCTTTGTTAAAGAAAGAAAATCATTTGCTTATAGATTTGCTTCTTTAATGAGAAAAAAATACTACTGTACCTTAGATATCACTCAGAGGTAACTGCTCTTAAAATGCTTAATTTAAATTAGCTTTAAAACCCAGTATTCTTTTCCCAAACATTATTGTGTATATCATAATTGATTTTTGGAAGAGCATAAATTCACTTCCAAAGTCTTTAGAGTAACAAGCAATCAGGACACAAGCTGCAGGAAGAAAAAAATACTTATGTCTGTAAATATAACCTTCTCCTTTGTCCAATGTTCACAAGGGTAAATACCAGAGATGTAACGAAGACAAAGAGTAATTAGTTAATGATTACACAGAGTAAGAAATGAAAACCAGACATTATCTAAAGAGAATTTTTACATTACAACATTATGTGTTCAAGGCAGGAGAACAATTTGTAAAACTTTCTAGCTAGCAATGCTTCTGTTGTTGAATAATGGTTTGGATCAAAGAATTATGAAATTCAAGTAGCAAATGGCCCTGCATTGAAGAAAGGAGTGTGTTGGGGGATGTCGTTGACATAAAAACCTCTTTTTGAACAAATGGAGTACGTTTTAGAGTATGCATGTAGTATATTTTTCACATATTTATCATCAGTACAAGATTTATATTACTTCTAAAAACTAAGATTATTTTACATTAGCAATCATAATTTTATTGCAATAAAGGCTACCTACAATATTTAAGAAAACCAAAGATGCAGACAACATTTAATCATTAAGAACACAATATTCCAGTGTCATTACAGTGAATAATTATTTAAAATAGGAAACAAATGACAAAAGAATGATAACCCTGGTCCATTATTCACTAGATATTATGATATATTATTTCCTCTCCATGAACACTTTGTTCTGCAGCATAAATTTGACAATGCATTTGGTCTGGGACTCCCTCTCAAATCAGTTTTTTAAGGCTCCATAACACTAATTATAAATTACAAAGCTGGTTTGTTCTTATTGACCCATCATAAGTCTTTCATATTTTAATTTGTTGCCACCTCATCTCATTTCATAAAAACTGGTTTTTACAATGCTAAAAATGTTTAGCTATTGTAAAATATTTCTAGTACACCTTTTCTCAAAACTTGGAGTTCAAACATGTTTTCTTCAGCTGTATCCACCAATCTGGTTTAAAATTTCTTTAAATGCACTTGGAGTTTCCCCACAAGGCTACTTCTGAACTTCACAGTAATAATAATAATAATAATAATAATAATAATAATAATAATAATAATAATAATAATAATAATAATAATAATAATAATAATGATAATACTACTACTACTACTACTAATAATAATAATAATAATAATAATATTCCCAAACCCAGCCAAAATTGGATATTTTCTTAGCATCAGCATATCAAATGAAAGCAGGTAGTATGCAGATTTCACAAAAACAAACTAACAAAATCCAAACCCAAAAGAAATAACATGGCAATTTCAAATCAATGTTAACTGTGAAAAAGTTAAAGCCTTTCTGTCATACTATAGCAAAGTGATCTAGCTCCTTTGACCACATCCAAGCAGTTAATAATTCTTTTCTTTTGTTTTCCTGTACATTTGAAAAATATACATGTATAAGTACTTAATATTTTGGGTTTAGTACTCACATATTTTCAATTTTCATTTGCTGTGGAAGCAGTGACAGGTTTAGCCCTGCTTGTGGACCTATTTTGGCCAACCATAACACAGCACTCACCATATGGAAATTGTTCAGAAGATGTAGGAGATGTTACTTGCTCTGTCCTTTCTGCAATTTAGATTGTCATAGAACCATTAATTTACATAGCTCTTATTTAACAGGTTTTGGACAACCAAAGGAGATAAAAGGGACTGACACTGTGTCCCATTATTGAATGTGGAAATTTATGTAGGCTTAGGTAATTATGCTATTTCAGCTATATCTTTGGGGCTTGGAAACAAAATAATTGCGATGTATTTAAAGCATTTTCTGTTTAAGAGAGTAGCAAATATTTGTTACAAATACTCTCCAGAAGCCCTATCACACCTGATAATTACTCTCCTGGCCCTGCTTAATTAAGTGGCTTTCAGCCAGCAGGCTGCAATCCTGATAGTGCGTGGACTCACCTCCCATTTGAATATTTTTACCATTGCACAATGCTAGCCCTTGTTTTGTTATGTTCTCTGGTCCATTTTTAAAAATTTATTTGCAAAGAAACTACTATTAAAGTGACGTCATTTGAGTCAGTTATACAGTAATTGCATGTACGATAAGGGATAAAACCTTGTGTCAAAACCACTGCACTGCAGCAGATAATTAACCTAAACCTGTGGGAACTTTATCAGCTAAATCAAAGGGCTTGTGACTTTGGAACAAAGGCTACCAGGCTGTGCACAGGGAAATGTTTCCTGATGGACAATGCACAGCTTCTCACAGCTTCTCCTTATTTCCAGTTGCCAAACTCCACTGAGGAAATTCTTAAATGCATCACTGCCTACTATTAGACACACATACACTGTGTAAAGAAATGTAAGTATATATTCTATCTAAATATTTTATTTAACATTTGTACACATAACTATAGTATTTGATGCATTCAATGTAGAGTCTTACAAATATGTAACCATAATATTGGAGTTAATGTTGTAGGTAATTCATTGAATTTGGGTAACAAATGGTAGCCAGGGGAGAGGTGGAAAGCAAAATTCTGTAATATTGCCTCTACATTAAATTGCAGCCTGCAGTATGAACTGATAAATAAATAGGGACCCTAGATCACTTCAGATTTTCACAGTGTGCCTTCAGCATCTGATTTCCTACCAGCAGTTTGGTAAAGTGATTATGTATTTCTCCAAGCTACAAATCAGTTGGTCTTTCCAGCTACGTACAGCAAGGTCTTGTCTTTATTGGAAGTCTTGGAAAATTGGCTAATTAAGCCAGTACTAAAGCAAAATTCTGTGGAATCAAATTGTGACAAGGTATCACCTTGGTTGTGTCTTTCAGAAAACACACCTGAAAAGTGTTTGTCTGCAGTATCCACTGGGTCGGCTTCTGAACAGCCATTGCTTTTGCCTTTTAAAGAATGGGATGGGACTAACCATCTTCTTCCTATGGTAACTACAAAGTCAATGTCAACCAAAGTAACTACAAATTAATTATTTTTACTATCACAGCTGTTACTTGTCTCCAGTCACTTCAGACAGTCGATTTGGAATTTTTTTTTACCCTTTAGAAGAAATTTAGGTATTTTACATCAGGTACTCAAACCTTTCTCTTGCATCATGCTCTATAAGTCTGGCCCTTTAAAAAACCCACATTGTTTAGACAATGTGTGACTGTATAAACAGCGACATGAGATACAGTTTTTATGTATCTGTGATTTTATGATTTTTCAAATATGCTTGCTTGCCCCAAACATTTACCATGTGTATTTATGTGTAAACAATGTAGTATCTTATAATGCTGAGTCTTTTTTAAAATAAACATTGTCGATAAATAATACAAATAAAATGTTGTCGAAAAAATGATAAAAATCTGTAATATCTTATAATGCTGAGCCTTTTTTTCAGCATAAATATTGTCGATACCTCTTGTTTAGCCTAATGGTCACTGTGTTTCTTCTGTTCTAGTGCTTATGTACCGAAGACAGAAGCAGGTCATTGCAAGTGGGAAGAAGTTCTGAAAGATTTGGAAAGGATCAAGACATCCAAAGTAAGTTTATTTTAAATAATCATAGAAGAAGACTTAATAAAATATTTAGCATAACTAAGAAATGTGAGTGAGAGGGAGAGGGAAAGGGATGGGGTTTGTTAGCTAATGTTTATAACTCCAACTCTTGTTTTCTTGTAGGATATTGATGTCAGTTTATACACTGCAAATGCAGATGAGGATGTAAGTAAACTTCACATATGACCACAAGTAATGTTTAATGTGGTGGCTTCATTTCTTTATTAGAAATTATCTCCTGAACCAGACTTGCTCTAATTTGATAAACATGTCTAAAATAAAATAATTTTTCTTGGAATAAATAGTTCTTCTAATCAAAGTGCTTATGATAAATTATGTAATCAGGTATTAATTATTTTTATTTAGTCATCTGCTACTAAAATTCATCAAATGAAAGAAATGATCAAGGCCAGGACGAATCTGGTCTACAGAAAGGAGTCCCTATGCATAGCAGAGTACAGGATCTTAAAACTACCTTCCAACCCCAACTATTCTGAGATTGTGTGATTCAAAATTATTTTATCAAATCAAACAATGCTAAAGTTATGCTACGATGAATTTGTAATTTAAGAGAGCATTACCTACTTTCTCTATTTCCTTATCCATTCTGAATTCAGATTTCTAAGTTAAAGAGTTTAAACAACTAAGAATAATATTAATTTAATTCTACTATGTGAACTTATATGCCAGGTTCCTATCCTAATTAATTATTTTCCTGTGTTCTTCATTAATACTGTTTCACATCATCTTGGCAAACTGCTTGGCCTTTTATTCATAGCTCTCAGAGTCCATTCAAATGTAAGAAAAGATGCCTAGTAAGTAAAAATCAGCCTCTTTGTGGCTGATTTTATCTTAGATTACATCTCACTTATATCATACTTGTGTTTTCAATTATAACACAAATTATGTCCTACATTTGCTTATTCCTCTTTAATCATAAAACTATTGCAACTGCTTTTTTTTTTTCAGGAAGAATGCCAAGAACTTGTAATGAGATGCTTTTTCTTAGAGACAGAAGTGATAATTCAAGAATGTCGTATCAAAAATTGTAGTAAAACACAGGATGTGTGGAACATATGGAAAAATGGAAATGACAGCTTCGAAAAAAATAAGGTAAGCAACACCAACAGTCTGTGGAGAAAAAGGCAAATCAAGAATGTTTCTTTGGCAGCAGAAATACCTCTTTTGTTACATAAATGGTGGGATGGTAGAGATGAAAACTAATGAGATTCCAGTAACCTGTAGACGTAAAAATTACAAATCAGAGATCAGTGGTTTTTAGAAAACCACTTTCAGGATTCCCATCAAAGCAACTGCTTTTGTACATGCTTAAATATGTCAGGGTGTTTGAATGTGTGTGTATAACTGAAAGTTTTCAGCTTCAGTACCTGCAGTCAGATATGTTAGACACATGCAGGAAAGTATCCTGATTTTCAGAGGGACGGTCCTTTGCATCTTTCACTTAAGTGATGTACCTCTCAAAGATGATCCTATTCCAAAAATAAGCCAGGAACTGCACAGACCTTAAATACCATGGAAGCCTCCACTACAATTTTCCATAGCCATCACCTGCATTGTAATTATTCCAAAAAACAGGGGAAAAAATTATTTCTCTATCAAAATCAATGGATCAGTATCCTGCTTTACTATTGCATTTTGTTTTTCAGTTGACTTCCACAAAATCAGAGAAATGCAAAGAATGTGAAGAATATGAAGAAAAGAATTTTACAGAATTTGTACAGAATTTTGTAAAGGTTATACAAAGGGATTGCAAACACTGACAAAAAGACACAAGATTCTTACATGAACACCCTCAAGAAATTAGATTATCACCAAAAACAAATGAGAAAAAGAAATAATTTACATTTCTCTTGGCTATCTTTTAATATATCTGTTTCTATTGTGGTTTCAGGTAAACCCATTTACTTCTTCTACCCAAGAAGGCAAAGTCAAAAATTAGAATATTTATGTAAAGACTCTTCCTTGCCTTTCCCCCCTTTTGTACCATACTAGCATTAGGGCATTAAAAATTATCTCCAGTCTTCTCACAGAAGGTAAAGTTAGTGCTTGGTTCTACTACCCTACAATAACATGTTCTGTTCCTTCATTACCTCTAATATGACTTTATTTGTTAATGTAATGACTACAACTCCTTTATCAGTTACCAAAGATTTCAATTGAGATGTCAACCAAAAGCAGTGTTAATTTAATTCTCTGAATAATGGAGGTGACCAAGTCTCTTACACACTTAAAAAAAAATAAACTCTGTGTTGTAGAAATCTTGCCTGTGAAGTAGGGTTTGTAACTTTAGTCTTCTTTTGGAAAAGAACTTTGAAGACATAAATCACTTTTGATCAATCATTGGAAATCATAACAATATTTCTACGACTCAGTGCAGTCACCTGTCCTCTGGTATTTCTGCAATGTTGCCCGGTCTCCTTTGGGCTCTTTCTAAACTAACTGCTTTCCTCATGATTTATATTCATGTCATACCAGCTGCCATCCATAATAAGTAATTCTTTTCTCCAGGCACCTCCATTTCTCTATCTTCTGCTGATAAATGGCTGAGTCATTCAGCTGTCCACTTATCAGGAAGGAAGTTTCAATCTCATTATGGCAACAAACACGCTGCCTGCTTCTCTTTTATTGTTGGGATGCTCCCAACAGTCAATCTTTAGCATTCTGAGGAGATGAATCTCCAGTAATCTGCAAGAGGAAGGACATAAATATGGGTATGTAGGATGAAGAGGACTATCTTCTGGGGGACTTGTAGACAAACAGGTTGGTAAATTCATAAGCACATTGATATCAGCATTAATCACTGGTAGACATATCACAAAAATATATTATTTGCTACCACAAAAAATCAAAACCAGAAGTGTTTATTACATCCTTGGATGAAATTAAATGGTCTTACATTTTAAATTTTTTTCTTTAAATTCAGTGGTATTCACTGAATATGGTTTTTCCTTACCTGATAATATGTGCACAGGACACCAAGTTACAACTTTTGGTCTTATGTCAAAGACATAAAGGAACTTTCCTGATTTCTGGCTTTGAGAGGGAAACAGTATACTCATGGTGGAAGAACCAAAGAGCTGCTTTGTTCAACATTTTCTTTATCTTGACCATGTTAAAAATCAATTTCTGATTAATTTTCTTTTTCATTAACTCATTTACCAGTGGCAAGTGTGTTAAATACTGTGAATTTGTCTTTCCAAAGAATATTGCTAAGTCTGTGACCACTCAGCTTGCCACCCTGTTAACCACTTTCTGTTGGACACAGGCCATATCCCTTTTATTTAATTTTACCTCCACCTGGTCCAGGCGCATATTCTGGGAGGAAAAGAAGCCATTTGCTAATATGGATCTCCAGCATTTTTGTTACGGCTTTCTTTTTCCTGGTTGTTAAAAAGGATGGACTAAATTAAGGCCAGCTTGTTATTTTGTTGGGTTTTTTGTTTGTTTGTGGGGGTTTTTTGTTTGTTTGTTAAGAAATTCATATGTATTCCAGAGGAAAAGTTTCAATATGACTAAAACATGGACACATCTGATCTGACTTGTTAGTCCTGCAGGCAGAACAGTAGAAACTCATTCAGAATGGCTACTTTTGAAGTAAACATCCCCAGGCTGAAGAAGGTATTTTTTCAACACAAGGTTGAGTTATTTGTGTGGCATTTACTAGCTAATATTTTCTAACTGCTGTTGGCAAATATTAAGAAAAATATTAATACTGTATTTTCTCCAACGAATCCTTCTCAGTTATGGGACTAAGGTGACTCATATCAGAGTGTTTCTATAGTGTACAGACTGAACAATAACTCTATCTTTTGATACCAGAAGAGAAGAAAAATGCTCTTCCATCACAGTTTTGCACTACACAGTTCTGTGTTCCTGATTTTGCAATAACTTAAAATCTGCTTTTCCTTTCCATTCCTAGTACTTAGTATCCTCATTTCTTGTCTACATCCTAACAAGATAATGCAAGTAGCACTAGTGCAGATGATGTCTGATATCCTCTGCCTTCTTGATGTTTTATTGAACCCTGAAGATGAGTTGTTCATTCATAGAATGTTGCCTCTAGTGGCTCTCAAATGGTTGAGCACCTGTAGATCAGGTACTGTTCAGAAAATTTCACGGATATTTTAAATTCTGAACTGCAGACACCTTTCTTGTTAGGACCTTCACTGTTCTGAGGAAAATATAAAAAAGGGAATTTTTTGCCTGCAGGTAGATAGCTGGGGAATCAACAGCAATTTCAGATTTTCCATCTTGTTCATATGACTGTGTGAGCAAAATAATAGAAAAGAAATGTACTTTTAGATCCATTCCAGCTCCATATGGCAAAAGCTCAGAGAGACTATGAATATTTGAGTCAGCCAGCCCAATGTACAGAGGTAGCACATACAATGGAGAGCAAACAGTGTATTTGATATCTATATAGATATATAGAGATCAACAGGTATTCTCCACGGATAAAGCAGTGTTTCAGCTGCTTTAACTCTTCAACCAAGGGTTCAGATTCTAGGTTTAATAACACCCAAGGTGGGTAAAAACAGAACATGGGCATAGATAATCACATCACTACCCATTCCAAGTACATAACTTATATATATGATTGTTGGTCAACTCATTTATCCAGGCAGCTTCATCATAGTTACTGTGGTTCTACTGTCCACTAACCTCAAACTAAGACCCTGTCATCCTAGTGAATCTCTTTCTCTAACTTAAATCCTTTTCTGGTTTTATGTGGGCAGGAGCACAACAAAATGAAGCTCTTAATATTTAATTGCATTTCTCAAAGGAATAATATGGAACAAATTATGGGAACAATATGATAATAAACTAATCTAATATTAGCCTAGCTGTAATTATCAACAACTCCTATATCACAAGATTTGCTCTCATCACAGTTACTGAAAGGTTCCTGAGCTGCCAACCCCTTCCTTGTAGTATCAGAAACACAGGGAATATGAAACATCTGCTGTAGGAATGAGAACAAAGAAGAGAAAGGAAAATAAGTGAAAGTCACCTTAAATGATAACAGTGAAAGCAAAAGTATCCCAACTCACTGTGAATCCACCACATCTTTCTGAGCAGCAGAATTCAGCAAGGGGCTGAATGAAAAGAAGGAAATTTGCTTACAATTGGAAAGTTCATGAGTAAATTTCAAAGAATGCTTCCCAGTACTGCAGTCAAATCATTCATGTCTTCATCTTTATAGAAACTAAAGGCAGCTTTCTTTGGAAATTCCCATCCTGAATTTCCAAAGCCTCTGAGCCAAGGTCATGATAGGATATATTGATATATATAGGAAGATTAGAATTTGAGAATGAATTTGCTGTTCAGGACAAGTCGATCAAATCAGACCAAGAGACACAAATTTCATTGTATCCTCAAGTCAGTATTTGTGTTCTTGAGAATAGAAATAATATTAATTTTTATCCAAAATGATCTTCAGTTGCAGCTTATACATATGAAGGCAAAACTTACTAGCAATAGGAACAGCATCACATGCTGGAATTTCTGTACAGCATCAGGATACTGATCAACATGACACTGAGCCATACTTAAAAGAGACATTCTGTAATGTCTAAAGGGTTATATCTTCTCTAGAGGCAGAGAAAAAATTTGCTCGTATGAATTCTATGGAAATTTACTCTCATGCACTTAGGGAGGAATAGAAAGCCATAAATAAGCAAGCTAAATATTTTTTCAACAAAAAGTTTGAATCAGCACCTTGAAGCTGTCTCCTTCCAACAATTTCCCCTCAGTGTTGGAGAATTCACCTTTTCTTATCAAAAAGCTTAATTAAGCAAATAATTAACAAATAAAGACAAAAAGAAATAAATATGTTTCACAACCTCACCTTCTTCTACATGTTTATTAAATGTGGTATTTTCTTAACCAAATCAAGCCAACCAGGAATCAATTTGCTTCGTAAAAGTAGGGGGAAAGATGAGGCAGTACAATAAAGAATGAAAAATCTGCTGAGATGACTGACTTATCTGTGCCATGACATAAGCAGCTCACTATTTCTAAAAGTTAAAATCATATAGGAGGAAAAGGAATGAAGTTAGAACATAAAAAGAAATCAGGGATTTTCTAGGAATTTTCTTGTGAAATACCAAAGGCTAAAAAAATTATTTTAACTTTAACATACAAATTAGTATCTTATACTGGTTTTCTTTCTTCTGAGTCCTCAGCCATACAAACTTTTCCCCTTTTTTCCCTTCCTAGTGGGACTCAATACTCCTCAGGGCTTTCCATATCAGTATATATAGAACTGTTTCTAATGAACTGTTTTTCAAGTTTTAGTAAAGTAAAACAAAGAACTGCAAGTAACTTTTTATATCTTGAGATGCTTTATTGAAAACAAGTTTTAAAATACATTGACAGTGCTGCTGAAAGAACCTTTATTAGGCCCCAATACAGTATTTTGTGTTGAGGTGAACAGAAGCCATCAGCTTGTGGCTTGGTTTATTTAATGCCTTTCAGGAGGAAGCAACTGTATTGAGCTTTTCAAGATGAAATATTGAAGGTCAGTAATCCTTATAGAACCTTAATGACTGCTGTACCACAAAACAGACCTCAATAAACTGACAAAAGAGAATTTAAGATAAATTCAAAATAGACTTCTGTCATTGGAATATGACACAATGGTAACATTAATTGAAACAGTGTACCTCTGCCACAGATAAAACTGAGAAACCATTCTTTTTAAAAGTTGCCTTTCCCAGCTCTTCCAAGGGTTACATATGTCCTGCAGTTAACTAGAAATCTATAGTCTTGCAGTAATACAGGACATATTAATAATCCCACTTTGGGGGGCTCAAAAGACCCAGTGACTGTTTCCCAATGACTGAAAATTTATCAAGAAAAGAAAAAAATCTAGTATTTCTTATGATTGATAGAATCTACCATTTTTCAGCTGAGTACTGAGAAGTCAAACCATAGTTTTGGTCTGTCTCAAGGCATTCAGGTGAGTTTATTCAGTCAGTAGTACATGGAACTCCCCATCCCTCAGAGGCAGTGATACTGAATAGCAGGTGTGAATCATAATCCATTATGATAGCTGGGAATTTCTTCTCCTCATTAACCTTAATTGTGGCTTTTTACCTCTTATTTTCCAAGAACCTTCTTTTTATTTTATTAGTTGAAGATATAAAAGGAGAGATTATATTTCCTTTGGTTGTTCCTTTGGCAAGCTTGCTATAACTAATCCAAAGAAAATTAGACCATTATGAATAATTCCTGAAACTTCTGTTACAAGCTTCCTGCGTTCATGCACCATTTGACATTCTAAAGTTTTAACTGAAGACTTCAGATAACATTTCTCCCTCTTATACTTCCTACTGCAGGCCAGTGACCAGGCTTTATTTTACCCCAGACAATCTTCCTAGCAGTAGGTATCAGTCATTTGGATAAGTTAACTTAACCAAAATCCCTCGACTGTACTGTAGTTTTATCACATCACATAAATCCTTTTTAGGACCTCTTCCTCCAGTATTTTATACCACTAATAAATTATGAAGATCTATCTGGGACAACTTAGACAGAATTCATTCAATTTCTGAAGTTGTTTCTAAGTTTTAAATTCTCCAGCTATAACAGATTAGATGCAGATGTTAAGCATTGGCTTAAAGACCTAAAAGGTTTTTTTCCTCAGTTTTGTGTTCCCTTTTTTCCCATCATGACCTTCTTGGATCTTCTGAAAGCACTGATATTTCTGGATTGTCTGTGACTTATTTCAGCACTGGTGAAGGAATCTCAAACAGACAAACTTCCACGAAGCAGGCATCAGTTGTGTCAAAGCTGGGACATAAGCTTCCCCAGATATGTTTTTTGTAGGGTCTCAGTTATCTGGTGGCTGACAGTAAGTCAAGCTATGGAAATGACACCTTGTTCTCATCAATACAAAGGAAGAGGCATCAACACCAGCAGCCAGTGGCTCTTTGGAAACAGTTCTTGAGAAGCCATAATTTCTGTCCCTGTGCAATGGAGCTTCTGGAAGTCCCATTACCAGCCATATAAGGTTGTGATATCCGTGAGACTATCGTGGAACATGGTGGCTATACAGATAATTTTGTTCTATGAAAGCTGTCTTAAAATAAAAATTTCAAAGTTGTGTTCTCTGGACTTTTTCAAAGGCCTCTATGCCTATAGAAACAAAAAGAAAAGGTGGGGAGACCAACAGGCACAGCACAGCCTTTTTGGGTTTGGCCACATGAATTTATGAGTCTGCATTTGGTCCTAGAAAGCAAGGAGTAATTTTAAGCTGCATTGACATAAAGGGACAGGACAAAAATAATAGCACTGCTGACAAATATGCTATAAGGAATCACAAGGAAAGGATGAAGGCATAGAAGGTACTCTTTTTTCCTCTGGTCCTTTAAGTTATTCTGACCATGAAATAACAAAGTTGACAATATTTGGAATTTAACACTCAAATATCTGCGACCCCTCTCACTTAGTTGTTCCCTGCATCTTCCAAGCCTGCACACCATTACCATCTCAAGGAGTACTGTATGTTGAAACCAGAGCATCCTTTCTCCCTGAGCAGCTACAAGTAGGATTTCAAGTGCAAACCACCTCAGCAGTGGTGATCTCTAACACCTAAAGTCTTCTGTAAGTACAACAATCATCCAAACCCTGTGAAACTGAGGAAGAATAACACAGCTGTTGGCATAGCTGCATATCATGCCTATGAATGCTGAGACTAGCAAACTTGAGGTTCTGAGAAGAAGGGAGTTTGAATTAAGTAGCATATTTACTATTTACTATGCCGACCCATGCTGGGAATACTTTTGTTTATTAATGATAGAAAAGAAGATCTGCCTTTGCCCTTCCTCTTCTTTTGTTTCATGGTCAAAAGCATTATACATGCTCCCCTCTATAGCCCAATTCTCTCTGAAGGAGTCACACTGCACAATAGTTAGAACATGGGGGCATATGTTGTAATTTAAACACTGCAGCTGGACAACATCTCTGCAAAGAAAAGGTGTTTACTTCAAACAATATTCACCCACAGTTGTTGCTGCAACAAAAATATTTCAAGAAAGCTCAGAAATCTAATCATGCTTACGATCATAATTGTCTGTCTTCTGGTTTGTAAGCAAAGCTGCAAATGATTTTTTTACTTGAAAATATTTTCTGCCAGAAACTTATTGCATCTTCAGAAACAGTGTCTGAAGCAACTTATTAAGCTGTAGCTGTATTATAAGTCTACTGATGTTATTGTAAAAAGAGAATAAAAACCATTTGTCAAAAATCATGTCGTGAAGTGGTTTGCATTTTTTGCAATTCTTAGGAAAATACCTTGTGGCATATAGTACACATAAAAAATATATAGATTACATTCTCAAACTTTCTCAGGACTGGAAGGAAATTTACAGTGGGTTTTGTTCTGTACTCCAAAAAGGATTATTGGAATTTTCAACTTTCACTATCTTCAAACAAGCAAAAAAAGTCAACATAGAGTAAGTCCAGAGAAATTGGCTCAACAGTAAAAAAAACATTGGCTATATCTAAAGCCATTAAGAATTTTCCATTCCTTGTGTAAACATAAAACTCAATCTCCTTTCAATACTGGATTTTTTTCCAAGATGTCTCAAATACTACCTGTTACGTACCTTTGACAATACTTCTACAATGAATTGTACAAACTCATCCTTGTTTTGCATATATAATGGCAAAACCCACCTTGTGCTGGAAATTTCTTGTATTTTTCCATGTTTAAAGGAAAGCACTTGAAAGTCATTTTCACTAATTAAAAGCAGAAATTCGAGGTGTCCAAAATATTACAAGTGCTTTTAGAATCAAAGGAGATTTAACTGGTTTTCTACCCCACATAAAAATACTCAAAACTCTCTCAGAACATATTCTAACAGGGGAACATTACTGTAAAACACAAGTCTGAATTTTTATAACTTCTCTGTAATCATTTCAACTGTTAGAAGTTCAATACATTTCTGGGAAGAAGCCCTACAACACCCTCACTGAGGGTAGAGAGTTAGAGAATAACAAGAAAATTTTTAACAAGAAATTTTTAAAAACTGATAAGGAACAATTATTTGAACATAAGTCATATGACGATAATTTAATTTTAGTTTTGTATATTAATATTTTTTTTGTCTTATCAACTTCTTTATAGTCTTCCTTCCATTATTTCTTTGAGTTAGGCATTAGGCTTTTAAAGAAATCCCTTAAAGAATATGGCTACACCTTCAGGGTTAGATCATGTCTCCAGGACACAGCCTTTCATCTGGGTTGTGAGAATGGCAGTATCCTTAGAACAATGAAGTTGTGGAGCAGTGAGGTGATGACTCCTTGGGATGAGAAGCAGAATTTACAGAAGTCTGTGCATTACCATCCTTCTTCTGCTGTGGACAGCTATCAATGCTATATTGTTTAAATGCCTTCTTTTGAGGAATTAGAATTTTATGAAAGCAAAAAGAAAAGATAATGAGAAAGATAACTGAGATGAGACACTGGTAGCAACCCTTACGCTGTAAGGGTTACATTTCTGACTGAAAGGCTGAGATACAACTTCCAGCTAAAAGGATGCTCCCAATACAGCAAAGTGGTAAACTCACTCATGGCTAGCCTCTTGATCCCAGGCTCAAAAGAAGGGACAACTAATACTTACTCTAATTAAATTAGTTCATTTTTCCTTGCTATTTAACCTCAAAAATATTTATAAAGTTCAAAATTAGTCATCTTTTTTCTATGCCTGCTGACATAGATTTGTAATTTCTCCTTAGCTTACCAGCCCTTCTTAGCATAGGATTGCTAGAGGTGTAATGTTATTTCTTAGGGATTCATGTAAACACAAATAAGATCCAATGTGAAATGGCAGAAAGCACACAATGCACATACTACCTGTTCTTGCCAGCTGTGAACTGTAATCAAACAACAAAGAGCCCCTGAGCAGCTCATTCCCTGCTGCTGAAAATATCTAACCAGCTCCCCAGCCACCCACCTACTTTGCAGGCAAACACTTTTGAAAGTCTTCCTGCTGAGGAGCGGAGTGGGTGAAAAGATGGGAACTAGTCTGGCCCAGAGGTCAACCCACAGTAGCCACTCTGTGCCCTGTAAGTACAGAGCTGTTGTCCTTTGGTGTCTCAGCTCAGAGGCCTGCAAATTACAGAGATCCCTAATCACACTTCACTGCACACAAATGACCTCTCAATTTTTCTATCCCATCCTCAATGCATACGACTCAGCATATTCAGTGCACTAAGCACTTTTGGAGTTAATGTGAATTAAAGACTAACTGTGACAAACTGAACTTTTCAACCAAGTATCCAAAGGGAAAATACCAATTAAGAAATGCTGCAATTCCAAGCAAAGCACATGTTTGAGTAACAGCTTTCTAAAACACATGGCCAGGAGTAATTTGTAAGCTTTACAACCAGGTTAACAAACTGGATATGGAGTCTCCTGTGCTTCCATTTCTACGTCTGTGAGTCCCAGAGAGGGTTTCTTACCAAAGCCAGAGTTAATGAACAAAAGTCCACAGTCCTTTTCTCCCTGCAGAGCCATCATACTACCACAGCAGAAACCACAAATGAGTTTTGACTGTGAATGACCTCTGACCATCAAAAGGAGACCTACTCCGAAAGATTAGTCTAAGCTCTCAAGAGCATTGGAAGCTTAAGCTGCACATTAGAGTTTAGTATTTCACTAGAACAGTTAAAACAAACCAGAAACAAAATCTTTGCTGCATTCTGGCCCTTCACGTGTTGGAGGATTTCCCAAACAGCTTCTAAGAAAGTAAAGGGGACAGGTCACAGTAATAGTTGAAGTAAATAGAATCTCAGTCTATTTCACTGAATTTTGTAACTTCTTCTTGTAATTGTTCAAGTGACACCAAGTTTATTTAAAAATCTTCTTGAAACACATGCAATTGTGCAACTTCTTCATGGAACAGATAGCAGATGATGAATTAAAACCAGTAGCCTAAATCATATCAGTATCTCTTTTTAAACCTTAGATCCATACCTTTTTAAACCTTTAATCCATAATACACTTATTAGAGTATCTGTATACTAAAAAAAAAACCCACAAAAAACCCAAAAAGATAAAAAGAAAAAAAAGTAGCACTAACAAAACCAGAAACAAAAAAGAAGCATGACTGGGCTGCTGATCCAGCAGTAGGATGAAGGAATGAGTAAAAAAATATCTCTTTCAAGAATTTTTTTTCTAGTAAGCTTGCAAAGTAGACAGCTCTGAGTGTCAGGTTGCTTTAGGAGGGACATACATTGTTGGGGGTAAATGGACAATATCCACAAAAGGATCAAAATTATCCTTGAACTGAAAGCTGTAAATAGAAGACAGAAAATAATCCTTGTGTTTTCAGCGCTCACACACTTCGTCCATTCCTACTATTTTGTTTTTAGCATATGCTTCATATACCTCATGGTGGGTCATAAACACCCAAAAGTGTTTGTAGTGCTGCACTTAGTAAGAGAAGCAACTTAAGAAATTCCATTACTAGACTGGATTTTTGCAGGATCCAAGTTCTTATGAAAACTCATTTAAGATAATAAAAACTGTATACCTATAATTCTCTAGCAAATTTTGATTAATTTAATAAAAATAGATATGAGATGGGTTTTTTTCAGTTGTAATTCGCAGGTAACATTGTTGCAAGAGTTCCTAGTAACATGCAAGCCTTTTAGTTCTGCAGTGTAAGGAACAGTCCTGAATCTCTTTTTTTTTTTTTTTTTTTCCTATCTATTAAAATGTGCAAAGGAAATGGTTAACTGTCATGGGATTGCACAGGGAAGATTTACACCGCCACTAAAGAATTTGGAAATGCCATGAAACATTTGTCTGTTAGTGTCCAAGCATGTCAAACACTTGTTTTGGAATTCCACTTAGGTAAAGACTTCATAAGCTCTGGCTTAGAAATCACCAGATGGTTGAGATTGAAGGGACTTCAAAAGATCATCTGGTCCAACCAACCCCGGCCAAATAGAGTCATCTAGAGGAGGCTGGCCACAACCGTATCCAGTTGGCTTTTGAATATCAGTTTTCTTTAACTGTAGAATAACTGATAATAATAATTAAAGATGCTCATGAATGGTGTCATGGTTTTATCCTGTAGTGATCACCAGAAAATTAATCTTATTATGAAGGACATAAAACCAATTAGTTATACTTGGTGTAAAATTTATCCTGATTCCTACAGCATCCTGAAAACAGCATTCTGACTCATTGAAGTCTGTTAACTTAGCTCACTAAGAAAAACATGCCACTTGTACTTGTGACAGTGGACATGATAGTAGGGGTGTTTATAAATAAGATCTGTATTCACAGTCTTAAGAATTTTTTTTAAAAAATTGAAAGAGAATTTTTTTTTTCATATTGTATTCTATACATTTTCACTACATTACACATCTGCTTGATGGTCAATAAAAGCTGTTATAAAGAATTTGAGATTTTAATTAGCACTCCTGGATTAATATTTTCATAGAAAACAGCAACATTTTAAATGTAAGGATAGATTAGAAGTTTTGCATTTAATTGCTTAATGTACTCTTTCCAGATTCAGCCAAAGCCCCTTGGCTCTTAGGTACTTAACAACAATATGGACAATTAAACAAAATAGAAAAGCACAGACAAAACAGCTCACTGTGCATTGAAACACAGCGCAGAAATCAGACAGACTGTTTTGTAGTTTTAAGTTGGTTCATTACTATAATGCAACAAACCTACAGCTGATACTTTACACCTGGTAATGGATTATTTTACCTTGGCATATGCTCTCTAGCTAGGCGCTAGAAAGAGTTTCCTTTCAGATCACACTTGACACTGCTCCCTTTTATCAAGTACTTCCCTTTGAACAAGTAATTGAAAATACTTGAGTATATTTTATTATAGGATTACTTCCCAGTCACACTCTAATAGAAACATTTATTGTTCAGCAAAGACTTGTTGAGCAAACAAGAAAAGCCCTTGCCCTTCACTAGTGTTCTATTTCCCTGAAGTCTGATTTAAAGAAGTTTGATGGAATGGGCATCTCTCTGCAGCATTATTTTCCCAAGATACCTTTTTAGAACTTGTTCAGCATTAAAGGTAGGTCAATTAGTTATTTTCAATAAGATTATAATAGCTTTCTATCGTGCACATTAACAACAAGATGATTCCACACTATTGGATTACCTTGTAGCACAGAAGACTATAAGGTACATAGCTATGAAAACAAAGTTGAATGTTGCTGTCTCAAGGCAGAAAAAGGTTCATATTTTTTCAGAGTTGGAAGACGTGGCATGGGGAACTGGGGGCGGGGGGAAAGGCTGGTAGAAGTCAAAAGGGTATTAAACTAGGTTTAATTGAGAAGGCCTGGGAGCAAGCTGTCCATGAAAAAATGGAAGCTTAGGCCTTGTGTCTGAAAGACACTTTGAAAGGGACTATAGGAACAGTGGTTTTTCATTTCCCCACCTCCTCCATCCTGTCCTTCTTCTGATATGTTTTCTCTCCACCTCATCCCATACTTCACAACCCATCCTAGAGAGAGAACTCCACCCTCCTCCTCACTGCCAAAAGCATCTTAACTCCTCCTATCCCCTGCCTTTGATTAACCTGCTTTTCTTCCCAGCAGCTTCCCTAATAAAGGAAGAGCAAAGAGAAACTCCTGAAAACGTGGGTTGAATACAAAACAGCACCAGGAGCAGAACCCAAAGATCTGTGGATCTCAGAGAATGAGCTTTCTGACTTTTTCCTGGCATAGTTGACCCAGATGTGTTGGTGGGACAATATCTGCTTTGGATTTGGGCTATTTATATGGGCTGCCATTCCCTTCCTCATCCTCACATAAGCAGCAGCAGATGGGGTAAGGATGGATTGTTCAGACCATGGCAGTCAATCTTTGTGGCCTCAGGCACAAGCTACATGCAGTTTGCAGCACCTACAGACTCATGCTGAAGAAAAATATGACATGCCCTGGCTTGGACAAGCTATGTGTATATACAAGCTACTTTCTGAGTCCTGAAATCTTGTTAACTGTCCTCAATTTAACTTGAAAGAGGCTGACTACTAAAGCAGTAGTACATGGAAATTTGAGAGCAGCTGTATCACATTTCAGGCCTTGAAGGCAAGCATGCATACAAGTGCTGTTATTTTTCGAACACGGTATCTTAGAGAGCTCACCTAGGACAGGTGCAGACAGATGTCATACTCGTCAGAGTTGCAGAGAGCTCCAGGTGAATCCAACCTGTCCCTCCGTTCCTGCCCTGTTTGTCAGTCTTCCTGCCTAGGGAATCAACTGATTCACCCCAAACACTGAGGATGTGTAGGTAAAACATGTTAGCTCCTGTTCAGATTTTGAGTCTTGCCCTCCCATCTCTGGCACTTACAGACCTGTCTCATAATCTGCCATTCTCCAGTCTGTCCAAGCATAGTCTCAGAACAGGCAGAGAAAAATCTTGTCATCTGTTTAGGTCAGAAATAAGTTTTGCACCATTTAAAACTGGGTCTGAGAGTGAAGGGGGGAGAAGGAGGAGTGGTGGAATATCTGAGGCAATTGTTTTCAAAACATAAAGATAAGGATGAAGCAAGAAACTAGGAAAATTAAGAGTTAAAAAGTAGAGCTTAACAAAAAGAGTAGGAGCAATGTAGAAATACTAGCAAATAATTACAAGATGTCCTCTAGCTAGAGCTGAAGACAATATATTATTTACTTGACTTAGTGGTATTTGTAAAGCAAGACAAGAAAAATATCACATTGTGGAGATGAAGAAACTGACTGTAGCTGGGCTAGAAGCTGGCCAGAAACTGGTCAGAGGGTTTGGACTGTGCCCAAAGGACACAGAGGGAAATAAGAGGTTGCCATGACAAAGAAGACCAATGACCCATTTCAAACCCCACTGACCCATTTCAAGAAAAGAACTGTGCAAGCGCAGTCAAATTTCAAACTCATTTTAATACAGAGCAGGGATAGGTGGGGTCAGGTAATGCACATGTATAGGTGTATGAAGTAATCATATGAATATGTAAGACTTTCGTGATTAAATGGAGAGCAAAAGCTTTGGGGAGAAACTCGTGTGTGTGTGTGTGTGTGTGTGTCCATTGCTGTCAATAAAACATACCCTTTCTAACTTTATTTAGAGAGTTTTTGTCCATACTGCATATATGCATCAAGAGTTTTCAGTTTCCTACACACATAGCCTGTGTTGTCTGCAGAGTTGATGGCAAGAGAGAGCTCTCCTTTGCTTTTGGTTAGTTTTTGGCTAGCTGAAGCAGAGAAATTCTCTGGACTGTGGTGTTGTTCCTTTCCCTTGGAACTGTTTGAACCTACTCTGGACCAAAACCCAGGGGAGCCCCAGGAGCTCAGAGCTGTGTCCCACCGGGCCTGGCCTGGCCCCGGCATTTCCCAGCACTGAAGGGACTGACAATAACTGAGTGAGCTGAGCTACAGCCCATGAGAGAGACTTTCTGAATTTATCATCTCTTCGGAGAGGCAAGAGGTTTTGTTGGTTAGTATTGTTCATTTGTTGTACTGGGGAGTGCTTTGCCTGTTAAATAAACAATTTCTTCTTCTTCTCTCAAAGGAAAATCTTTTTCCCAAACCAGTTAAGGGAGGGGCCACTTAAATCTGTTTTCTGGAGGAACCCCTTTGGAGTTTTTCTCTCAAATTTGCCCTAAACCAGGACACAGGGGACTCCCTTTCAGAATGAAAAAATAGTGCTTCTGTGCTTCTTGCTGCTGTCAGTTCTGATATTACAGCTAAGAGCTTTGGTGGTATTATTTTTTGAGTTGTGACAGGCCTGATTACAAGAAGGAAATACAATGGAGTCATAATGATGTTACTTGTTTTGTATTGAGACAGCACTCAGAAGGCAAGAAAAAGTAGAGGCATGTTCTGCTAGGCATTGCACAAACACAACATAGCAGACAGTGACTGCCCTGAGGAGATTACAGTCTCAGTAAGATTTACAAGTAAATGACATCCAGTACTATGATTCTCTTTCTGTGTCTACTGATAAATGACTGCATATCCCATACAAATTATTTTATTTATGAGAAGATAAATCACTAATTTACTAATGCAAACGAAGGAATTTTGATAATCCAACAAACCCTAAACTTCAAGACTCAGATATCTGTTAGTAAAATACTGTTTTTCATACAGAACAATTACTGTATCCTCTGGTTTACATTCAATGATGAATAACAGGGAGCTGTGCTTAAAACCACTTGTTTAACCCCATCACCTACCTTGCATGTCTTCCACATTTAGCAGACTAGAAGGGGCCCAACACGAAAAAGTTAATAGCCCATTCCACACACGCCTGTCCTAAAGTGACAAAATCAGGCCAAAAGGAACACTGAAATGTTATTAAGAGTGCCGAAAGGAACTCTTAGCAATGCACACATATCTGCTAAAAGAAGTTTTCTATCCCTTCTCTGTTGCCCCTGGATCATAAACAGCACTGCTAGTACAATAAAGGCCATT
The DNA here is from genome assembly GCA_018697195.1 of Certhia americana. Classification (NCBI taxonomy): domain Eukaryota; kingdom Metazoa; phylum Chordata; class Aves; order Passeriformes; family Certhiidae; genus Certhia; species Certhia americana. The sequence continues at coordinate 10,522,689 of CM031860.1, forward strand.
TTTTTTGAAGTGCAAATAGAGAAAGGTCAGATATTTCTTGTACAGAGAATTTCATCAATTTCCTGTGTAAAGGAAAATGGCTAATACTGCAGCTGCCAGCCAGATTCCAATGCTGTTAAATTTCTTGAAGCTCACAATTACCCCAAGGAAATTTTTGTTTTTCCAGTTTCATAAATCCCTGTTTTGTTTACGAATAAAAACCAAATAACAACATGAGCAGTTGGGCCTGAGCATACAACTCCATGGTCAGCAGGAACTTTGCCAATGACCTTCATGATCCCAGGAGGATTCAAGCAAATGTACACATGAATTCCCAAGCTTTTCACACTTCGCCTCTGGATCTGCTTGTACCTTCTTAAATGCTGTACAAATCAGAAACATTGATTTCCCACAATGTCTAGGTCAGCATCTGTAATGATTTAATTAAAAGCTCGCTCTTTGAAGGCATTTCTCCTTGTGATGATATCCTTCCACTCTGTTATTTCTCTTCTCACTTCTTAAACTGAATAAAGTAGTAACCATCAGATTTTTAAACATAAAATTTTATATTAATTTCATCATTATTAAATCAGATTAAATTTTCTATATATGTTGATTTATCTTAGATGGTCCAAATCCTTACTGGGGAGTAAGGTTTCTTCCTTCGACTTACCTGATTCTGATCCCTACACACACAGCTTAGCCAGATTTAAGGGTAATTAAAAATATTGCAGTCTCATTCTGTGGCATTGAGCAGTTTGTGAAACATGAAAATTCTAATTTTAATTATTTTATCTTTCAGCTCAATTGCTTTTTTTATTTTAAAATTTGCTTGACCATTTTACTGATATCAAATCATCATATCAAAGCATCAAATTCCAAAGAGTGATGAAGCTGTGAATAAGCTGCCCTGCTTTGCTTTTCATGTGCCCACAGTCATATGCTTTAGAAGGTCCCACTTTCACAGTCAGGTTTAGCCTCTGCCCTCATTTATGTCACCAAACACAGCTGAGTCAAATTCAACATAAAATTTTTATTTTATCGCTTTTGAAAAAGCAATTTGTGAGAAAATTAGAGGACTGTTCAACTTACAACCTAAGATTTCCCAGCAAGACAAGCTGTCAGAAAGTTCTATAGACAAAGCAAAAATCAAACTACCAAAATATCTCATACTCATTCTTTATGGAATGTTGTCACCTGAAGCAAAGAGTTACCATGATTTTCAACAGAGTCACATTTTTAAAAAAATTAAATATTTTAAACTGGAATATAATGGAAAACTCACAACAGCTCTCTACCTCATTGCCAAATGTTTCAATTAAAGATTGTAGAACAAATTCTAAAGGGAAAATTTTGTAAAAAGGAGAATGGTTTTCTCTGGAAGTCCTATGAAATAGTGTTGAACAAGATAGCAATTTTTTGGGGTGTGTTGGTTCTTTTACCACAAGTATTACTTTTGGTCTGTCACAAAAAAAAGTTAATGCAAGTATACAATCTTGTATGTTTGAAAGACTGTGCTTTCTTAAATACTTTTCTGCAATCCAAAAAAACCCCAAAAAGGTTCTAAAAGAAACTAATTCCTTATTTTAAAATTTGCTTGACCATTTTACCATGTCATTCCATGGTCTGGGGTTTTGTTGGTAGTTTGTAAAGAATACAGTTTTAATATTCTATAAAACACATTAATTGTGTTTGTGTGAAACTACATACATGCTATAATGTGCATAAACCCACCCACATTATAATATACAGTAGTGTGTCTGTACATGTAATGCACATGGAGTAGTGTGGATAGCAAAACATGTAAAACACTGCCATGTTTTGAAGTATTGGGAATTAAACCTGTTTCTTCCAGAAACAAAATCACAGAAAAAAGTCTAAAATATGCAGAGACATGCATAGCTACATAAAAACTAGAATACTTATTGCACTATGACTCCTATTTCTTCAAAAGTTCCCAAACATGAAGTCCTCAGGACACACAAAGCCCTCAGGACACACCTAGGGACAAAAAGGGAATTATAAAAATTAAATATCTGCTCAAAGTATAGTGAGCAGTCCACTACTATTTTTAGAATGCTTAAGTCACTGACAGTGTGAAAGAGCTATTCTTATAAACCTTAACCCACTTATAAAAAAAAAAAAATTCTAATTACCATACATTTAACTCTCTGACTCTTTCAGAGCCTAAGTTCAATCATAACCCTATCCACCCAGATCTGGAAAATTGTATCATTAACACCACCAGGTTTAGGCAGAATCTCTTGATTCTTCCACTTGCCTGTCTCCAGCCACTGTTTATCAGTAGCTATTGGTGTCAATACTAATCCCTATCCCATAGCATCCTTAACCATATGAAAACACCATCAGGAGACACATCCATGCCTAAACAGACAGCCTATGTCAGATAAGCTCAGAATTTAGCCCAGAAGCTTCTTCTGGACATAAATTTAGCTTTGGTTTTCTTGGAGTCCTACTCCTAGAGGAGTGGTGCAAAACAGGCAAAAAATATTCACATGGGATGTTCCTAACTATGAAAGTAAGAAAGTAGTTACTCATATTGGAAGTAAATGGATATTTTTCACTCAGTCATACATGTCAAGTCCCTTTTATTCCTTGCCCTTTCTGCTCTGGAAAGAGGAAAAATATTTTAAAGAGAAAAGCAGTCTCTTGAATAAAGTTGAAGGACCACTAAAGCACTTTCTTGGGAATTTTGCAATTAAATTCTGTCACAGCAAAAAGAGATTATGATAAAAAATTAGGTCATTGGTCAGTCAAGTAAGCTTTTTTTCATGCAATTTCATGCAATAGCAGAAATGAAGTGAAGAGGAAATAATGTAAATCAATTTCAATTTTTCTAAGGAGATAATCTCAAAAAGCCAACTACAGCAGGAGACATATGTTCAAATTTTGGTTTGGCCTGTCCTCCAAGTACTTGGGATCTCAAGCTGATGGGACAACACAGACCAAGTCTCTATTTCCAGCACAGCTGTTGCTTCCTTTTAATTTTCACTGCCTGGAATATGATTCTGAGCAGAAGCTACTGCCATTCTTTGTAACAAAAAGAGCAGACAAATCATGGGCACAGTTCATCCTTTATCACATTTAACATGTGACTGCAGACAAAGAAGCGTATGTGAATTGAATGCATGTTGATACTGCTTAATTTCTTCCAACATTTTTTCAAATAAACTGAGCAAGAACAAACTGATGCTACATAGACTATTAGGTCTTCTAGTTAGAGAAGTTTTCAAGCTGACATTTGAAACTTTAGATCTAGTCCAAGTTTCCAAACAAAACTTATTTTGTCAAAAATACATTTAAAGCTGCTATTTTTTTCATAAAAAAAAAAAAAAAAAGTCTTCTGGGTTGTTTTAAAAACTTATTTACAATATTTCAACGTATGAAATCACATTATACAACTGAACTTCAAATGCTTTACATGAAAATGGAAAGCACACATGTATGAGAACCATCCATCATTGAAATTTATTAAAAAGAAATTAGGATTGGTTTTTAGTATTTTGTCATTTTTATTTAATTCAAAACATGTTTTGTTGCTCAAATCATGAATATGATGTAGTGGATCTGTTCCAATCTATTTCAATGAGCCTTCCACTGGATCTCATATACTGTGGAATTACGAGATGTTTTAATCGCTCAAACATAAAAAAAATCCTGAAAGGGTTTAATTTGTTTTCATTTGAAGGTTTCATTTTCTGCCACAGAAAACTCAAAGCATATCCTAATTTTAGCTGTTCTGTGATTGAATAGAAAATAGAAATTTTGTACTTCATACATTCTACACTTTATAAGTACAACCCTTGGCACAATTGCACATTAATTGACTCATTCTCATTGGTATTTATAAGATAAGAACAGAACTTGCTTGCACTACATTTATATTCTATAGAGACTGCTTACAAGTTTTTAAATAACAAAAATAAGAACATTTCTTTCTTAATATTCTTCAAATTCCTCTGTGTCTCTAATAAATTATTTTCACTGATGATATTTAAAAAGAACTCTCTGAACACAAAAATCCCCACATCAACATGTGAGCAGGAGGGCCCTGAATTCGCTCCCATTTTCTGAGAACTGGAAGTCTTGTGATAATGGTATTTACCTGCCTGCAACTGCATCTCAAGACATCAGTAGTCCAAAAAAGTGAGTTGTTGCACTACATTAATAGTGCATTTCCTCTCATTTTTATTGAAATGAAACACAAAGTGAGATACAGCCTTCCATCCCTAAAAAAATGACAAAGAACATATATTCATTAGCAGAAAAGGTTATTCATCTTGCATTCTTTTATGAGACAGTAATTGCCAAATGCTGCTGGAAACACTGGCTATGGGACCTCTGAAGTGTTTACAGACTTCCACAGGCCTCTTTGACTGACCCCCTGATAAACTCTTCCACTGGATCCCTGCTGAAATACAATATTTGCCCCCACATCAGAGAGGAGAGTGAATGGCAAGCCTAGGTTTTTTTAGTCAGGTATGAGACCCGAGAGGAGAAGCAGTAACTCCCACCTGAGGGGCAGTTAAATTATATCCAGAGGAAACAGTTTGCATGGACTACATGAAAACACTCAAAGGAAATCCTTTGCAGCCTGATGCCAGCTCTAGAAATGCGATACCAGAGAGGATCAAGAATGTGTCCAGCACACCAGTCTCTCACTTTCTTACCCCCAGAGCAGGAAATCTGTCTTCAGGCAGATGTCTAACATCACCCAAATCTCTTTCTCCTCCAATACTCATCGAAGTGCCTGGGTATTGAGAAAGCAGAACACAGGGTCCAGAGGATTCTCCATTTGTCTCCCAGGAACTGCAGTTCTTGATGCTCTGTCTTTAGGATCACAGTGTGTTCTAGGTCAAAGTTCTCAAACTCCCTGTGTCCTTTGACTCTTCCTTGCCCAGAGGTTGGGAAGAATATCACATTACAGAAAAGACTGATGTTGAAGAGCAGACTGCCACAGATCATAGATTGACTGCAAATCAATTCCCCATCTCTTACAAAGGCTGTGCTGATTCTGTGCTGCCTTTCAAGTAGAAGACTGACAACATTCCAGAAATAATGTAATTTCACTGTTCTGAATGAATGACAAAAACCCTCATGGAAACCAGATGCCTTAGATCAAGATCATCTGAATTATTTGTAGGCCATTTTTATCTTTTGCAACTTTCCAAGTTAGAGAAAGTAGGATTGAGACCTATCCAGCCACAGACACTTTATCCTGCTTACATTGATATTTTGTGCCTCTGAGAATCTGGATCCCCATCTCTTTTGACTACCTTTAAAAATAAATATCAATTTTATCTCACAAGGAAGAAAATGGATATGACTATTTATGTCCTCTAAGGATCTAGCACATAGTTTTTTTCCTAAAAACTTCACTCAGTCCTGCCATGTTTGAAAACATCATCAATCTAAATTAGCTCTAATTTTCTTGGTTCTTTCACTGTTTAATATATTTTCCCATGAAGCTATTCTTTTGGGACATGGCTTTTTTTTTCTTTTTTCAGCTGAGTTCCTGCTAATAGAAAAATATCTGTTCCATCTGGTGAGAACCTCAAGAGCCTGTAGGGAGTAGTAAAGACAAGGGTCACAAGCTTATGCAAAATTTTTTATGAAAATATTTCTCCTGGAGTTGTCTTCTAAAATCTTTTTCATATCAAGTATGATTGCTGAGGGAAATAGGGAAAATTTCTTGCATAACACCAGTTTATTCTCTTTTCTGTTTTACACTTAAATGTAATGCCCTCTGACACTATTGTCTTTGAACTGTATTTCTGTAGTATATTGCAGAAAAGTAATTTTATGATGAAAGTTTAAGCTGCCTTGTGAAAAAAAAAAAAAAGGACTATTTTCATTAAATTGAATGGGGTCTCTAAAAAAGAAGTTTAAAAGGACATTGTGTTATGCTCCAGAATAATCTTAATAATCTTGATTCTTACCATTTCAGTTCAGATCTTGAGAATCTTACACTTTCCTCCCCATTCCCTCTTCTCAAAATTACTTCTTCCTGTGAGCTTCAGAGTCCTGCTGTGTTTTATCTTCTACAATATCCATTTTTCCCCACAAAATTCTGTCCCAGCATTTGCTTCAAATAGATAAGCTTATTTTCAGAGCATAATTAATAAAATCAGGATAACAAGTATATAGATCTCAGCAAGACACACTGTACCAAAACTGCTCACTAGAAACCTTATCCAAATTACATTTTCCTTTACTTTTCATAAAAGTAAAAACCTTGATGCACTGAGGACATGAAAACTCCGGGATTTTCACTCCCAGAAGCCCTCAAGCAGAATGGTCTAAGTCTGACTTAAGTCATGCTTTAAAGGAGTTCATATTTAATCTCCACCAGCCAGAACCCTTCTTAAGATAACTACAGTATTCTGTCCAGGAGGATGACTTGGGAACATTTTTGCCAGTTCTTCTTGCAAGACATTATCTTCATTTTTTCCTTGCAATTTCAGAAGGCAAGGAGCAGTTTTTCTGAAAGATACCTGGTATCTGTTCCTCTTGGGTCCCCAATTGGGGTTTTTTCAAAATTTCTCTGTTTCAGGAGCTGCGTAGCCAACAGCGGGAAGATGGATAAGTCTGAAGCTGCATCTCAGATCCCTTCATTGTACCTAAAGAAAATTCTCTCAAACATAGAAAGGAGATGTAGCAACTGCTTGATTTGTCAGCTAAAGGTAGAATAAAGTGAAAGGCAAATTCCCAAATCCGAGTCTTAATTACAGTAATATGAGCTGTAATTCAAGTCTCCTGAAGACTTTACTGGAAGCACTGCAGGATTGCTTTCCTACCTAGACGGCAGAGAGATCTAAGAATAGAAAAGGTAACAATCTGTCATATATCAGATATAAAATGGATATTGACACTGTGACTTTTTGTATTACAAAAAACCTCAGAACCTCAATAAGAATCATTTGCCTATTAATTTATATTACAGCTGGCTATGTTAGGCTTCTAGAAAAGACCAGGTTTTGCTTGGACTGTTTTTCGCTGTCTTTATTTACAACCTAAGCAGACAAGAATGGAACTGCAACAGCAATCTGAAAATATCCTGACAGTCCCGTGCTGTCAGACAATTCTAGGAAAAACTTTACCCCCAATATATGGCTAAAAGCCTACTACCATTTTCCTATAATTTGTGGCAAGTTTCTACTCTTTCAGATGGTCTCAACTTCTGACCTCTTCCCTCCCCCATTAAAATTCTAACTGAAGCAGTCATTGTCACTTTCTGACATGAAGGGGTCCATGGAGCCAGTAAGGCATCCTATGGTGACCTACATAGAAAACCTGCAGAGCCAACGTAAGGCCACAGCCGAATGCCCTGAGATGTCAGTTCTTGTAAAGGAATTCTTGGTATTACCACTTCACATGGAGTTAATGTTTTGCAGGAGAAAAGGTGCTGCCACTGTGCAGAACTCAGACCAATTTCTGTGGCGAATTATTATTTTTATTATTCACCTTTGCTTGCCTTCACTGAAAATCCTTGCTTGATGGCCTGCTGGCACCTACACAGAAAAAGAATGTAGGGCAAGACCTCATTCAGCCATTTCTTTTCAGAATCAGGAGTGCTTGAGATTGTCGGGAAGAGCAGACCTCTGTCGACAGCTACAGAAAACTAAATTGAATCTTTAGTGGACCTTTTCTCTTTCTGACAGGCACCCAGGAATTCTAGTGCAGGCAATTCTTTTCCAATGAACTTATTTGTATGACACTTCTTTTCCAGTTGTCAGCTTCTCATGTGTCAGAGGCAGTACCATATATACAAGGGCTGTACATTGGTGTGGGGTTTGGGCTGTCCTCTTTGCTTTAATGCTTTTCAAGAATGGGTATTTATTTTTGGAATATTCACCAGACTTGAGGAAAATTCAAAACTGTTAGTGCCTTCAACATTTGCACTGAAATACTGCTTTCCTCAGTAATCTAGTTTCTCCATGAAGACGTCTGCTGAACACTCAAACCCTGAAACACATACTAAACCCTGAAACACATATCACAAATTGAAAAGAGAATGGGTTTTTTTGTTCTCTTTTATTGATTGCGAAATTTCATCATTAACCTAATTTAGACAATTCTTTTCTTACTCTGTGGGGCCACCAGAAGAAATTTTTGAGCACTGGTCAGTCATATGTAATCTTGAAAGTCTGTGGTGAAATCGTGCTGGGAAAAGAGCTTACCCATAAAATAAAAATACTTTATCTACTCCTTTAGGTAAATAAAGATGGATTTTTATGCCATGGAATCCTTTCTAAAATCAGTGGGTGTTGGAGAAACAGATTTTGTTGCATGGATTTAATACCAAAAGGGAGTCCCAAGGCTCCACTTGAGAAAGGAAGACACTTTTTTTTCTGAACATTGCTCCACTTTGAGTGCCTATAAATTAGTAAGAAGAAATGTAGCACTTTTCATACATGTTTCATTAAAAATTGTTACCAAGATTTCTGTAGTGATGCTTTTTTCTCTACTACATCAGTACCTTCTGCAGCCCATGTGTTATATTGACTTTTCTCCTGAGAATGTTTATGGTATGGTTGGTATGACATTTCACTGCACAGATTTTGAAGATAATGCGTAAATAAATTGTCAATGATTTGTTTTCCCTGGGAACCAAGGTTGAACAACTTGATGGTCATACTAGGATTCAGAGAAAATCTGATTTATTGTGCTGAGTGATAATTTTCTGGAAGATATTACCTAACATTTTCACCCATGTTCTTTGATTAAAAAGAAAATTATATTTTCTAAACAGTAAAAATTAGATTTCCTGTATCAGTTTAGTGTGCTTTGTAAAACTAGAAAGATTCAAATGTGATCAGTCTATTAAGCAATAATAATAAATTAATTTAATCCAGAAAGACAACTGGTAGCATTCAAAGAGAAATTAACACAATAAATAATTTTTAAATAAAAATTTGAATAGCCAAAATTGTCATTATAGAATTGGCTGCAGAAAAAAAGATGAATGAGAAAAATAAATATGTTTAAAATATAACACAGCCCAGAGTAAATTTGAAAACTGGATTGAAAAAAACTAGTGAAACACAGTCAGTGAATAAGACAAAATTTTATATGAACCTGCTTCTTTTTACTTTGGTTTTGCACATAAAACCCCCAGTTCTTCAGCTGATTAGTTTTCATTTGATGATCAAAAGCAGCACCTTGTATAACTTTTCGCAGTGGTTTTGTCCTCTCAGTTGTAGACATAGTACTAAGTGATGTTTTTAGCTCTCATAAGGGAATTTGCCTTGATAGATCCAAGCCTTTTTAACGTAGCACATTTTCCTTTCAAGAGTGACAACCTTTGAGATGTAGGCAGTTTGTGGTGATTGGGAATAGGGAGGCAGCTGAGGCTCATCCCTAACAGGCTACAGCTGTGTAGAACAGGTCAGCAGTGTTGAGGGTAAAGAGGCACAGAATCTTGAGGTGTACAGACCAATCACAGAAGGGTAGAGAGGGCACACAGGTGTAATGCATGTAAGATGAATGGCATTAAGGTTGTATGGAAGAACAACAAGGCAGTGGTGCTTGGGATCATTCATGAGGTCAGTTGTACATTCTCCTTCATTAAAATATGATAGAACATTTTCCATTAAACAAAACAAAAAGCCCCAAACAAAACCCAGACCTCATTCTTTTTTGGGAAGATATTTTTTATGTTTCCTGTACTTCAGGACCACAAGATGGATATTACACCAAGAACTGTCTTTTTTACGTTTATGAGAAAGTTCCATTGTGTAACCAATGGTGCAGTGCCAGGGTAAACTACATAGGAGACCTTTTTCTTCAAATTAAATAAAGCTTGGGGACAAGATCAGGAAGTCAGGGCTGACCCCTTCATATGCTAGTGAGTTACCCATTGCAGAAATGATCAGTCACCTAAGTCTTCCAGCTAAAGCAAGAATGTTAGTTCTTTAAAAGAAGGCCAGGCCATGCTGTTGATAGATCAGGAAAGATGAGACCTGAAAGCCATGAAAGACTAGGAGTTTACTTGAGACATGCCAAGATAATCTCGGTAAAGCTACTGCATAAAAGCCGAGAAGAAATTAGTAGTTCCTTTGATATTCCAAGGATTTTTAGAGATGTATATGCTGCATGTATTCTTTGGTGTCTGCTCCAGTGTCTTTCACAGAGTAAGTTCTCACTGCTGAACACAAGTTCTGCCATGGCATTAACCCTGTTGCCTCAAACCCATGGAAGATTAATGCCTTTAACACTATAATTTTTCCTGCCATTTCACTAAAATTAGCCAATAATTTCTGAGATTATTGGAGGACAAAACCAGACATGACTATTTGAACCTTGCTTTCTTAGAAAAGTGGATTAAAACTGTTTTAAAGGTGCCAGGCACTCTGACCTGCAGAAAAAAAATCATAGCCCAGCCATCCAGTATCACTCTGAATATATTAATAGGGCACAAAAGGCAATGGAGAGCTGTCTCTGTCCCACCTCCCCCCTTGTTTGGGATTCACCATGTGATCTACAACTTTAAGTAATCTTGGGTGTTTCAGAGAAAGAAAAATATAAACAAAAATGCCAGAAACCAAGTTAGCATGAGAGGAAGGATTGTCTTAGGCACTTGACTGAAGTCCTGACATGTGACACTTAATTGCAGTCATTTTTTCAATATGGAGACATCTCTCTGCAGCCCCAACATACTGAAAGGTTCCTGCTGAGATCAAACACTCGCTATTCTCTTTTGTCCTATTCCAAAATACCTAATATCTTCTAAGAAATCTACATATAATAAAACTCTCTACAGCCTTATTGACTGATCTATTGAAGAATAATGCAAATGGAATTTCTTAATTCACATAGCTTGTTTTCTGCTTAATCTATGAAGCCCATTATTTAAACTCCCTCCTTTCTATTAATTTCCATTTCATAGAGAAACCAGAACTGAGCACTGTTTCTCTAAAAATTCCATATTTGTTCATTCCAGGATGGCAACCAATCTTTTACCCAGAGCATTGTGTTTAAAGCAAATGTCAATGTGATTACCTACAATGTATTTTAAAAAAAAAATCACAGCCCAGACCAGACTAAATATTTCCGCACACAGTTTTGCACAGTTCAACACTGCAGTGTTTAAGTAATAACCACATAGGACACTCTTGTTCTGACAAGCCCTTCTCAAGACCGTGATTTCAGAACAATACAAGTGAAAGTGAACAAATATCAAACCGAAGCAAGATTCAAACCTGCACAAAGGATGTCTGCTAGCACCAATTAATTCATTACTACCAGTTTACCCTCCAAGCCAACATACATGATTTTTAGTTATGGAATACCATCATCTTTACAACACCTACCAGATTCCAAATCCCACTGGAGAGCCTGAACTGTCATGTATTGTACTGAAATTGATCTGTTTCCACGATGAACACTTTCAAGAAGAAAATGTACTGAGATGAAATTACAGGAATTAAATAGATGTTGAATAATTTGTGCTGGCATTTAGTGGTCAAAAGGGAAAATATATTAAATATTTTATCTCTATATAAGAAAATTTTGTAGTGTTTTTTAAACTTTCATTCCCCTGCTTGGAATCTATCCCAGCTACTTATACACATTCACTATGTCAGTGTCTGGGAGTCTGCCCCACCCCAAGAGCTTTCATCTTAAAGCCCTCTGGGAGCAACAGGAGAGTCATGCCAGTGGGACTGCAGGCACAGAAAAGGTTACCTGGCATAAACTTGCAAAACATTTCTACCTAATGCATGAGCTGTGGTCACAGTAGCAGGACAGAAGCAAGAAAATCAAGGCATAGTGTTCAGAGCAGCATACCAGGTGTGTGAGCTGAGTATCTGTGAATGAAGGATAATGCTGTACTGCTCAGATTTCTTATAGCTTTGGAGGCTAGACATGGGAAATGCTCCTTCTTCTCAGCTCATTTAGAGCAACACTGCATAGTGTAATTGTCTGACATGTCCTTTTGTCAAAACCACTTTCCACTAATTGCTTGTCTGCCAAAAATGCATTGCTCATTCTGTCCTTTGCCAGATGTAATCAAGGCAAAATTCAGGTGTATACTAAAGTATTTGTTACATATATTTTGTCACATCTCAGTTTGACAGCATGCTATTAAATAATGTGCTATGGTGTAAAAGGAATGGCTATAATAAGAATTCATAACTTTTGCATAAACTTATAATTTCTGATGTCTTGTGTTTAAGAGGATGTGAAAGTTGTCTTCTTTCACCTTCCCCCCAGCAAACAGAGGTCTGAGCCAGGTAAGAGTCAAATCCCTGCCGTGCCTTGTCAGGAGGCTAATGGACTCCAGGGCACAGGGATGGCTCCTTGCTCTCAGCTGCTGTGCTGTGCGGGCTGTCCCCTGGGGAGTGTGCTCACTGTGCCAGGGCACTGGGGCAGTGCTTCCCTTTGTGCTGGGGATTGCTGCACTCCTCAGAGCAGGCTGGGCACTTCCTAGAGAGTCCTGCACTCCCCTCTGCCAACACTCTGGGACTAGCCTGACCTTTTTTTTTTTTTTCCTAGGTCTTTTCTAAATCTCTGTAGCTTTTCCTGTCCCACGATTTCAAACCTTAATCTTTTTCTAACACCTATGTTCGATTTTAAAATGTTCTACTTGGTACTTGCCATCTTTTGAAGAATTCTCACCTGCGTTGTCTAGAGCATTCTTATGCCTGTTATATTTTATGCATCACCTTACACTCCAGAGAGTGATATCATTAGTGCACTGTCTGCATAAAGCTTCACTTTAACATCAAATATGTTTTATTACACTGTAATTTTGTCAGATTTTCTGCGGCACTTAACAGTTAAGAGGTATCTTTTTTACATCTCAGTGTTGGCTGAACCATCAGAGCTTATCAAGCCCCCTGAGTGCCAATATGGGTCCTCTTTATGCTGTTATTTCTTGGCTGAGCCATTTCAATATTCTATTTATTTTCTTAGATGCAGTTGCTTGACTTTCTTGGCACTTAGAGTAAGTATAGTAATACAATTACATGGATTTACTGTCCAAGTTGAATCTAGTTTTCTAAGAATTATCATAACTAATTAAATGTGTCTTCCACTTACATTCAGGGATTATCCAACTTTGGTAACTGGAATAGAAGCCTAGAAAGAGAGGAGACTGTAAGCAGAGCTCCTCGCTGGTAGAGAGATTTCATGCAGTGAGGCCTGAGAATGTGATAAAACACAGAGTTATATATTTTGCTTTAGAAAATGAGGGTGTACACATGCCAAATAACTAGAACAGCTCTGCTGTTACCAGTGAAAAGAATGTCTATGCAATCTGAGTTGAATATGTTGTAATAATGCAACAGAGATTTATTACTTCATCCAGTGCTGCATTCTCTAACTCACCCACATTTCTCTCTAGCCACTTTGAAAGTCCAGGTTCTAATACTCTATCAGGTAAGATAATAGCACATCAAACTTCTCAGCTGTTAATTGAGTTTTCCCTTCGTGGTGGCCCTGCATTTCTTTCTTATAACTTCTGTAGAGCAGTAGTGATCTTACTCAGAGAACACACCACTGCATTATTAGTTCCATAATATTTCCCTCTTGATTTGAAGAGCATCCAGGGAAACCCTGAAGACAGCAAATACCTTTATCTTCATTCTCACTTTTAATCCCATTAAGATTATGCTTCTGCATTGTCTCTGCACCTTCCCCCGCGGTAAAAAGAATAACTCCTTGATAATAACATTCCTGGTTTTTGCACTAATAATACTGAACTATAAAGACGGACACCTGTGTTTGTAATTTTTTGTGCAGTTAGTACAAAATTTGCCTTTATTTTATGCTGTCCACTACTACTTTCTGTTTTTTACCTTTTTTATTTCCTGAATCCTTTGTACCTTTTTTCAAAGGTGCTATGTTTACTATAGTCTAATAGCAAGATTCCATTCCTGCAATTCATCAGCCTCCATCAGACATTCATAATTTGGGATTCTGGTTTCATCACAGGAAGCAGTGATGAAGGAGTAAATCCTTTGAGGAGAAAGAGTAAAACCAAAACCACAAGCAGGCACATACAGTGCTTCGCCCATACTTATCTAATAAACTGAAGAGAATTTGGAACCTCCTGGCTTCCAGCTGCCACAGGGCTTTCCAGCTACACTGGATTACTGTAAATGGATTCTATAAGTGACCTTAAAACACTCGTTCACAACACTCTGGGGAGACCAAATGGCATTGTTAAATTGTGTGCAGTTGAAGCAACCATGGGTCAATTACCCTCAGCTGCTGAATCTTCCAGTAGAGCACTTCCTATCAGCATCAGTGCAAGTTCCCAGGAATAAATCTCTTGGCACATTATGCCCTAAAAGAGAAAGAGGGGTGGGGATTTAGGGCACTGTGACTACCTCACTTTTCTGACAAACACCTTAAAAGTTACTCTGAAAAAAAAGTTTGTTAAAATCATTTTTATCCCTGAAGAATACAGGCTGTCACTAGAATCACTTCTAACTGAAAGCATCAAATATCATTTATACCAGAAATTGTAATTCCATTTCACAAAGTTTTATCTCCCAGCAATGCAAAATGGACAAATAATTAACCTGTCATTTTTAAAATTGAAAAATATGTGCCAGGCAATTGCTTAATTTAATTTAAAACTACAGTGTTGGGAAAAAAATAAAAGAAAGAAAAAATTAGTCTTAAAAGTGTATGGTTATTCACTGAACACCTGTTACCCCCCCAAAAAACCCCAAAACACCTGAACATGCTATCAATCATTATTTTTTTATATTTAAGCCAGAGCAGTTGTAGTAGATTCAGAAATTAATATAAGAGTTTGTTCAAGACATGTGCAGAAAGTCTACAACAAGCATAAAATGATAATTTTCTCCAGCCACATCCCCAGGGATACTTTCAAACAAAATTATTGATTCATCTTTTGTGAATTCTGTAAGAAAATTAACAGTGACAGGAGCCTGAAGAGTCCTGTTTGCCACGGATTTTTCATCAAACCAAATGAAGGAAAGTAATAGAAATAGAAAGAAATAGAAATAGAAAGAAACAATTGTACCGGCTGCTGTGTTGTTTTTCATCATAAAGGTCCAACAAGTAAAAAGAGGTTTCCTGTGAAACAACTACAGTGTGCAAAAAGGATAAGCTGCTGAGTTGGATACTGCCAAAAAAAGCAGTTTGTTTGAAGTAATGACAATGTCAGAGAACCATAATTAACACAAAAATTCTAGACTTAAATATAGCCTGATCAACACTGCATCTCTCCACGTACTTCATTTAGAGAAAATACTGTCCAAAGAGCCATGTTTCTCATAAGGAAAAGTCCCCATTTTTTATTCTTACCCCTTGAAGCTCTGCTTCCTTTTTGGTTTAGGTAGGCTGGGTAGAGATAGAGGAAACGGTATGATGAGTGTCATGGATGAACTTTCAAGTTGTTTATGCAGATCCTCAAGAAGAGATCACTCAACTGGCTCTTGTTGAGACAGAACACTTGCGTGCCAGAGCATTATTAGTGAACAGTTTCTGAGGTGCAGAGAAAGTTCTTGAAATTCTTCTGCCCGTTGAACTCAGCAAAAACTAATTTCCACTGATGGAAAGAAGATAGACTGTTGCTTTCTCCAGCGCTACAAAGAAGATAAGATAGTGGTTTTTACTGCGCCTTGACTGAGTAAAAAAAATTCCAGTGTAGCAATTAATCTACTGCCAGTCCTACTTTGCCCAAGAAGCTGAGTCAGGGGAGGTTTAGGTTGGATGTCAGGAAAATGTTCTTCACCCAGAGGGTGGCTGAGCACTGGAACAAGCTCCCCAGGGAAGCAGTCACAGCACCAAAGCCTGGCAGAGTTCAGGAATCGTTTGGACAACACTTTTGGGCTCATGGTGTGACTCTTAGGGTGTCCTTTGTAGGGCCAAGGTTTTCGACTCCATGATCCTTGTGGGTTCCCTCCAACTCAGGCTACACTGTAGCCTGTAATTCTAAAATAAGGAAAAAATTCCTTAATGTTCAATGCAAGTTTGGGACAGATCATGTCCTACAATTATCATTCTGAAAACGTAAGGTTTTCATTTTCCAGCATTAGAGGTACAATTTCTTCTCAGAAAATGTTTGGTAGATACCTGCAAGCTCAAGAGACTCAAGGTGCTCAGCATTTCCAAAAACCGGAAGTCAGGGAAACAGTTTCAGCCACAACATGGATTCCTTCACCTCTCTCTCCCTTGTACACTGTGGATTGCAAGTGATTCTTTGGAATAGTCTCTTAATCCTCCTATTTTTAAAAGTACAATTGACTCCACAGGGAAATTGAGAGGAGTTAATTAAAAGGTTAATTAAAAGGTTCAATGCAAGTATCTGTTTTACAAGATTCTTAAAGGCACATTCACCTTTGAAGTTATTTCAAACACAGAAATATATGGAGCTGGAGGTTAAGCAGGATATTTTGATATCTATCACATCCTTTCTGCTGGCATCATCTGTGCAGTGGAAAAGCAATCATTATTTTTATAACTTGCATGGAAAGGCAGTGTTACCCAAGTGAAGGCCAGCTCTGACACCACTTACGGTCAGCTAGACATGAGGCCATGGCCAGCCCCAGGACATTTGCACTCTCACACTCTCAAAGCCTCTAATTCCTGCATCCTCCAATTCCTCATGCTGAGGTCTCAAACTCAAGATTTCATCAAAGGTCTCAAACTGCACTCAGGCACTGAGTTTTCAGCTCAGACTGAACAGCTTATTATTTCAAGAGGATTAATTTGGTATTAAGACCATGATTACTCCTTGGATAGTTTTCTTTTCAGTATGCTGAGTATCTGTTTGTGGATTAGCCTGATTCTTTATTACCATTGTTGTTGCTATGGACAGCACAATATAATTATTTTTATTAAGTTTCCATCTAAAAACCCCAGAGAATACTGCAATAAAGAAATGACACAATAATAGTAAATCCATATACTGTTGGGAGTACATGATACAAGTTTGGTTTATGTCAGAAATGTATTAATAATAAGAATTCAATTCTGAGCTTCTTTTCTAATAGTTTCAAGGAAAATATTAAAAATGGGGTTAATTTATAAGGACAATTACCACACTTTGTATGTTTCAGTTGGTACAAGTTACATCTGACAGCTCACAAATGACCACTTATATTGACTGATTCATTGCATGATATTTTCAGTTTACTCTTTTCCCTTCTTGTTAAAATTCAAGACTGCAAAAAAAAGAATCCCTATGTTTATTTATTAATTGATAATCCATATGGAAACTGTTAGGTCTCATACAGGCTTGTGGACATGGCAAGAAATCTCGTAAAAGCCCACAGCTGTATGAATTTTCCATCCTTCATTCCCCTAATTTTTCAATGAGTATCTCAATATCTCAGTATCTCCCATGTGAATATGAACTTAGTTTCATGAATGTTGAGAAATTAAGGAACCAGGACTTGACAGAAACACGTTATCTACAACATGACTCACGCTAAATTATAAACATAATGTGCATGAACACATTATACTTGGTCTTATAAAAAAAAATTTTAAAAAGGAAGATACTTTATATAGAGAAGGAAAGCCAGATTAGCAGAATGGTGCTAAACTGCCCACAGCCCAATCCTGGTTTACACAGTTTCATGCTCTTTGATGGAGACACTATCAAATCATCCTAAAAACATCCTTTCCTGCAAGATAAAGTCATCACAGCACTTTGATAAAAGGAGTCCTGAATTTGGTACTTATGTCACACCAATTCTCTGATACTTTTTTTTTT